>JACATO010000122.1:3360000-3904735 GCA_018389105.1 Nautilus pompilius
GAGAAAAATGCAACCTTAAAGCTTTACCAGGAAAAATAATGATAATTATGCATTGGATACGTTATTGTAAATATATTGTTTGACTTTGCTCGAAAGCTGCTATATTTTAAACTAGAACTTCATGTGAGTCCGTGTCATTTTATAATGTATTAAAGCTATAACATCAACAAGTTTTTTCAGATAAAATTTATTTTAAAAGTCGGTGCAGTAGAGCTTCAGTCATATGAAAACCGAGTACAAGTTAGTTTGCGAGTATTTTCCAAATGGTTTTCTTAAGACGAAAGCAATTTCAATAAAAATCGTATGACCAAATTTGAATGTTAAAATACTATTGTTGAAAGAAATGTACATTAAAACTAGATGGAAACAAACCCTGAGGTACTTATTTTAGTAAAGATGAACAAATTACACGAAGTTTTTATTTTTTGAACAAGCTTCACAAAGTTGGCTTTCAAAAAATGCTTGCGCATTTGACATTTTTAGAATAAATAATCTGAATGAGAAATCTGATAGATTTCTTAGAAGGCTCTGGTTTCTTTTCCTCTCCGTCAATACTGATTATTTTTCACTGGTGAGATGCAATCAGTTCAAGAATTTTAATAGTGATAAGTAGACAACAAAAATATGCCATGATAAAATATCGAAAGAAAATTGCTAAATCGATAAGATGGGTCAATCACATTACACCGAGTAAAATAAACTTGGTGAAAGGTTTAGGGAAAGCAATTGCTGTTTCAATTTCTAAATTGATGAATAAGTCTCAGTTTACAGAAGAAAAAAATTAAATTGATGGGTATGTAAAGGAAAATTTATCACCATCAAAGGTATTTCGAGAATTGTTGGGTAGTATTAGGTCGTTACAAACATTTTGTCGGTTTATATTATTTTAATCTGGGATTCATTTTTTGCACGTTTGTGCAGGTGTATTTAAAGTTATATATTGTTTTGTAACGTGTGCTTTGGCATACATTATGCAAAACCTACCCTTTTAAAAAATCATAAAATGGATATTTGTTTCAGAGTTCTGAATGAAGCATGGATAGAAACACTTTTCGTGCCATTTTGCTTCACAAGTTCAAACTTGGCCATAAAGCGAGCGAGGGAACTCAAGCATGAGGCGAGAACACAACAACCGAGCGCACAGTACAACGATGGTTTGCAAAGTTTTGATCAGGAGATGAGAGCCTCGAAGAAAGGACTTCATTCCAGCTGTAATGCCGACCGTCTGAAAACCTCAGTTGAAGCCGATCCAGAAAAACAGTACGAGAAATTGATAAAGAGCTTCGCGTAAGGACTGCAGCTTATTCCCGGCATCTTGAAGTAATTGTCCAGATGAAAAAGCTTCACAATTGGGTGTGTCACGAATTGAATGAATAACAACAAAATCGTCGATTGGAGATCTGTCTTCGTTTGTCATAAGAAACAAAAATACCTATTTCTTGACCGAATCATTACGTGCGATGAAAAATTAATCCTTTACGACTATGGCAAACAACCAGCAAAGTGGCTTCACAGAGACAAGGTGCCTAACCACATTCCAAAACCCAGCCTCTACCCAAAAAAGCTCATGGTCACTGTCTGGTGGACTGTAACTGGTGTCATCCACTATAACGTCTTGCAACCTGATGAAACCATCACAGCTGAAAGATACTGTCGTGAATTAAACGTTGTTCACCAGAAACTCTACCAACGACAACCAGCATTGGTGAATCGAAGTCGCCAAATCCTGCTGCACGACAATGCTTGTCCTCGTGTTGCAAAAGTGACTCTTCAGAAACTGAACACTTTGGGGTAAGAAATTCCCCCTCACCCAGCCGATTCACTAAACCTTTCTCCCACAAAAATACCACCTTTTCATACACCTCGAAGCTTCCTCGGTATGAAATCATTCTCTAACCAAGTAGTAAGTGAAACTGCCTTCCAACTTTTATCGACTCCAGAAATTCAGATTTTTTTCAAAATGGTATAAATGCGCTTGTAACTCGTTGACAGAAGTGTACTGATTGTACTGGAACTTACTTCGATTAATAAGCTTCATGTTCAGCAAGGAATATGAAGTCTCATTGTTGCGATAAAAAACAATAAAATTTTTTTTGAAAACCTAACACATGTTAATATCATCATTATTACATATCGCGGCATTCCAACATTAGAAAAAATACTGTATATTTCGTCACCATTAATGGTGAACATAAACAAGCATAGGAGTATTTTCGCTAGCATCTAATGTGTTTTATAATTAATTTCATGAAGATAACAAATTTAGACGATCTTTTGGTCATTTATATTAATTATTTATGAAGAAAATTAAGTTTATTCTAATAGACAAAAATAATTATTTTGTGAAAGTCAATTAATACTGATAAAGTAATTCTTGCTTATATAAAAGCAATCAAGATGTTTATTAATCTAGCAAGATCATTCTATTAAAATAAGCGTACATCAGTAGACTATACAACAATTGCTTAGCCCTCTTTATAAACATCAATAGAGCTATTTAGAAATAAGGAAAAAAAGTTTTGTCATGACTTCAATCTAATAAGTCGTCAATTAATAAATTCACTGCTAATAACAAAAAAGGAAAGCACTTACATGTTCAATATGTAAAATGTCCCAGAAAATAACTAATGGTCAGTTTTAAAATCCTACATTTGCATTCATTATGAGTCTAAATGTTCTTCATTACTATTATATCACCATTAAATTCTTTTTACTTTATCACCTTTTAAAAACCTGCATTCTTTCATTAGAATCTCTAAATTTTTCACTACTATAAAAATAAATAAAACTAATATATTTGACATAACTGATAAATAATAATAATATATTATTACTGCTACTCATAATATCTACTTTAAATTAAAAGATTATTTTTGTCTACTTTAGTAGTGAAAATCAACATTAAAGCAGTTTGTCATTTTTCCTTTTTATTGCAAAAAACAACAAAACGTAAAAAAATCTGTGATCAGGATAGTAAAATATGGAAAATTACAAATACTCGTGTAAATTATATTCGTATACAGTAATACCTACTAAAACGCTGTTTCTTCATAGCGCTCTTCGCCCTGGGTATAATTTTTATTATGAATCAAAATAAATTAATTAAAATCCACAAAATCTTTCAAAAATTCCGCTCGGAAAACTATAGCTCTCTGCGTTGTGCTTTCAACCAATGAAAGCTGCGTATTCTGGCTAGCGATACGTAAATGAGAGCGGTGTATTCTGGCTAGCACAGTTCCAAAATGGGATCTCCTTCCCCAGTTTCAAACTTTCCTGCTAGTCGTTTACTAATGCGCTGTGATACATTTCCATTTTATCTGTTGTTATGTTTTTCGCAACAGAAAAATTCAAGGCAAATTGTGTTTGGTTTGAAGATTTTAAGCTCCGCACAAACCTATACAGTGAGCAGGAATCTGATGACTCAACCAGTGCTGACGAGCGAGTACAGTGGGAATGCACCGCCACTTTCAAAGTTATCTTTGACTTCAGTAACTACCCTCCAGAACTTGTGTTCAATATTCAACGTGGAGGAGACGAGCTTCTTTTGGAAGAGAATGACTTAGAGCATGTTCATTTCGTATGAAGAAAAACATGCACCGGGATTTAAGGCTGCCAAAGACTGACTAACGCTCGCTCCTGCTGTGTGGTAATGCTGACAGAGACTTCAAGATCCATCTTTGTCTTCCTCTCTAAGACACTCCAAGCTATGAAGGGATTCTCAAAAGAACATTTATCTTTTTTGGAAATCAAACAAGAAGGCAGTGGTTACAGCTTATCTCTTATAGCAGTGGCATATGTCATGTTTTTATCCTACAGTGAAATGGTACTGTGGACTCAGAGCACTGCTACTTATGGACAATTTCTCAAGTCACCCTCAATCTTGAGACTCTGCGCATATCAATGCCAGTGGAATTGGTTTATCCTCCACCAAACAACCTCACTTCTGCAGCCAATGGACCAAGGCATCATTGTTAATTTCAAGGTTTACTACCGGAAACGCACATTCAAGCAACTGGTGGATAAGACGTATGGCCAAGTTCAGACAATCAAAGATTTTGGGAATCATTCGACATAATTCATGCGATTAGACCAAAGGTATTTTATAACATTTATGGGTTTGGGGGTGCTGCATCTGACAATGCCCGTGACATCGTTAATATTTCTAATGAAACTGGGCCTGGTGAAGTTGATGCCGACGATGTGGACCTGCCGAATTGTCATGGACAGGAGGTTACAAATAAGAACCTTGAGGAGATTGAAAATTAGTGTGCTGTGGAAGAAAGGGAAGACGAAATCAAGGGATTTCAACCTATACGAAATTTAACCACAGTAATTTTGCCAGAGGGCATCGCCAAGATCAAGGAGATCCTCGACATTTCTGAGAACGATCCTGACTGAGAACGCAGTAGGGCTGTCAAGAGATGTGTTCTGACAGACATCGCTTGATACCAGAAAATGCTTGGCAGTCTATCCTAGATACCTTTTTCAATAAGAAGCTTGTAGTTCACCATCACTACCATGTAGATACAACGTTAGCGGTGGTCACTTTTGCAGCGGGCTCCAACCTAATGCACTAGTAACTACCTACATAAAAAATAAAATAATATCCTTATCATTAAAAACTAACCCTTCATTGTAAAATACTTTAATACATTTTTAATGTGTACAGTATCATTGATATTATTGTTTACTGACAACCTGAATGAAGCCCTTATATGTCACTTATACGTAAGAAATTGCGATACTGTGAAAACATCTCCATTAGAACAGTGTCATAATTATCTCCTATAGCGCTGTGTGAAACATTGCTCTGTTTTCAGGAACATATCCACAGCTTTATAGAATGTATTACTGTTTATTTGATGGATTCCTATTTTAAGGCACAAAGTGTTACTGGTAACAATGTCGCCACCTAACTTTATCTGTAAAATAAATATGGTTTTAATTGTTAAAAATACCTATAAACAATACATATATTTAATATAAGTAAACATACGTCTGTAATATTTAAGTAGGCTATTCCTGCTGCATGTTAAGTATATGGTCCAAGTCATCAGAATAGGTACAGACCAGAAAAAAACTTCAATCTGCAGACAGTCCTATTAACAGAGGTTCACTTTTAAAGAGGGCACGTCGACTGATTACAGACAGATTGTCCAGTTAAAAAAGAAACCTAACAGCCATTCACCTACATCCAGGACGCCCAACAGGCCGATTGTCCAGTTACAAAAGAAACATAACAGCCATTCACGTACATTCAGGACGGTCAAAGTGAACAGAATAGAAACTTTGCTTTGTGAAGAAAAGTAGAAAACGATTTCTAACAAACTGGTAAAACATATGTAGGCATTTACAAGGAATACCAGACGTTATCGCTAATGCATGGCTTACAACGGAAGCCAAGAGAGTTGCAAACCACACTTCACCTTCCTTCTCTTTTGCAATTTCATCGTTGGTTGCAGTAGGCAATTCAAATCTTTTTGGGGTGTGTGTGTGGTGCATTTAAACCTTACTACGATTGAATTACTTTTAGAACACTCATTTGGTTTTAGTTAATTCATGTTTTTTTTAATTTTCAGATAGTGGTTGTGCACGGTTGTAGCGTTGTCCAGAACACTTTTTATTGAACCATCTGCTAGCTACGACAGTATATAATGATCTGTTTGTTATGGTATGCGGTAAGATTTTCTGCTGTTGGTGATTCACGGCTGGTCTGAAAAAGAACTATAATTTCTGCTCATTCTTCGGGAGGTACATCTGCGTGTCCGTGCCTATTTTAATTTTCTGAAAGATGGAAATTTTTATCGATGAGATCTCACAATGTTGCACTGCCCATGCAATACAAAGATTAAAAAAGAATCAGGGCTTCACTACTTTGCCATGAGCTGAAAATCATGGAATATGAACCCACTAAACAATTGTGGGCTATCCTCGACCGATCACTGCGAAGGTGTCACCGTTAAAGCATTCTCTTGGACTTTAAAATATTGATTCTGTACTAGGATACTCTGCATTGTTGCAGGTCAGATTTGCTGAACTCGTCCATACATTGTGTTGAGTCGTTTCTGTTTTGCATAAAGCAAAATACCTATACAAAGATATTAACTATACTACTACTATTTTTTCTGTTCTATACATGGTTAATAAAATAACTTGTTCTTTCAAAATAGGCATCTGTTTAATCATGTCATGTTTCTGTTTAATATATATTTAAATAATTACGTGATTATTATTTTAGAAAAAATATTTGTAAATAACTTGAGATGCGTCAATATTATTTAGTATAGCAACTGTTTTAAAAATACTAAAATGTTTAAAATGAAATACGATATGTATTCCCTATATCAAAATAAGTTTAACTTTTTTCAGTTTATCAGGAATGAAGAAGTTATTATAGCACAAAAAATCATACTTCACCAGGAAAACCACATACTGTTTTTCCCTAACAACAAGATGTTAGCATTACCACTATTACATTGATGCTTCGTTACTAAAAATGTCTTTTATATACCTTGCCAATGCTATGGATTGCTGCTACTCGTTCTTTAACTTGAACATAAATATATTATTTAAATTTATTTCAAACAATCGCTGTCTGGTTGCTTTTAGTTCTGTGGCATGATGCGCAGAGGTTTCACGTTTTTATAAGTAATGCTTAATCAAACTAATTTCAGATCTTCAAAAGCAGCAAAACACGCGGATCCCTGTTTTCTCAGAAAGAATTGGCTCATGCAGTTGGTAGATTAACTTTTCGGAACAAGCACAATTACAATTACGGACTTAAAGTTAAAATTGTACCTACTCTAACCAGATACTTCTGGAAAATGAAGCCATTTGCATCCTAGGCTATGACGCTACATACCACAAAATTTCGTTTTTTGTATTGTAAACAAAGTAAATAGCATGCATGAGTCATGCCGACGGCATGCGGTCATTTTACCGTGGTAGTCTTCAACTTTGTTCATCCAAGAAAGCGCTCTATCTTTCCATCAGATAGAAGAAGTGATAGTCATGGCTATAGTTTTTGCTGAAGGATTTTCTGGAAGGTTGGCCTTTTCAAATTTCTTACCAGTATTCATTGTAGTCTGATAAATACGAGGAAACAAGTCAGAACGTGTGCTTCGTAAAGCTATTCTCACAGTAAAGGTAATAGTTGTGTTTTTGTAGGTAAACTACGAGAACAGCGATTTTAGGACGTTTTCTAATATTAGGTCCATTAAAATCTTCGTGCACCTCTATAATGATATGATGCATCTCTCAAGAATATTTTTGACTAATAATTATGTTTGCAAAAATTCATGATTTTATCTAAATTCAATCATAAAAATCCTCTTGTCAAAATTTTATTGAGTTTAAAATGTATTTCAGTGCTAAATAGGTGAACACTGTTTACAACGAACGCTGAAAAATTTCTTTGATTTTTATTATTATGATATTTTTCTGTTAGATTTGACTGAAGAGGCGAGAGGGATTTTAGAAAAAAATAAATAAAAGAAGAGGATATTTAATTCACTCGCTGATTCTATCTCTTTTAGCTAAGAATTACATGATTTTATTTTTTTCATTCTCTAATCCACAAAATTTCTTACTCACTTTAAGGTAATGAAATATTTTGCCACTTTAATTAAAACCAGCACCCCTCGGGCTAAGATTTTAACACAAAACTCCTGTTATTTGGTTCCTCTTGACTGTGCTTTCGTTTCTATTTTATTCCTGTCAAATTTCTTGACAAACAGAACTCCGGATAAAATGATTTATTTTTATCATTCGCTTTTACTTTTAGTTTATTTATTACTTTTCATTTTTTCTTAACGAAGTTTCTTTTGGAAAACATGTTTATGTTCATCAGCCTGGACGAACTTTTTATGATTATATTATACTATCGATAAAAAATTAGAAAACAAATAGAAAATATAGATAAAAATGGATCTTCAAACTGCTTTTGTGATAAAATCTTATCCGACATAGGAATTACTCCATCATTATAAAAATTCATTTTTAACTTGGTTATTTCTTCTATTTTCCTGTATGTTAAATTTATAAATCAGATAAATATATATCTGTTTTATTATTTTTAAAATGAAGTAAATTGATAATATGTTGGTAAATTTTCCGTTAGTTCTATGGCAGACGATGTTAGATAATCATGGAATTATTTAACTTAAACTGTATCCTTACTTAACTAAACAAAAAATCAGAAAGAAAATTATACGTGTGTAACTAAATGCACAGTAAACGTTGTTTCTAATAAATATTTATAACGGTCTGGTTTGTCTTGTTGTCTCTGACCATGATGCAGTCTTTTGCCTAGACAGCTAAAGATGGAGAAAAAATTCATTAGTACTTGCGGTAGCCGGGTAAAAGGCAAAAGTGTGCTGTTTTTTAAGTAAACGTTAAAAACTCCGTTGGAAGGTAAATTAGGCAAAATAAAGAAACAGCATCCTTTTAAATAGCGTCGTTTGAATTTTACAAAACAGCATTTGGAAAGCGGTTTTCGAGAATACTCTTATGATGATTATCTGCTTCTTGAGATGGTTTGTCTTGTCTAAGCCATATTCAAATGTAAGCACTAATCATAATGAAATACACAGACGTAAAAGGGAGCATCTGATGGAAAAACCATTATAGCATAATTTTTCACAAATAACTATTTATCTCTGCTATATTTACCCTTAAATAAAGAACATCCTGATATTTTGAGCTGTTTTATTCTGCCTATATTAACGAGTTTCGCTAATTTAAAATTTTTCTCTTACAGTATTGTTTTGCCTTCACACAACTTAAATTATATTTTAAATAACTCTTAATCTTTTGATAACGTAGAAGATAAATTAATACGAGTTACCTGTGTAAATTTCTTGATAATATAAATACTTTTGTCAACACTCGTTGAAGTAATCAAAACAATATATATATATAAATAATCAAAAAGCTATGTAAAATTCAATATGCATAATACCTTTCGATGTTTCGCTGACTTTTAAATAAGGCGCTACGCCTGCTCAGAGTAATGAAGATGTTATAAAGCTGAGTCTCGTATAAAACATTGATATTAACTTATCTTTTTGTTTACTTGCGTAATGCCTTTAATAGGTTGACAGAAAGCTAAGAAGACTCCCAAAAATACATTAAAACCAATAGTTTGATTAATATAAATAGTTTTATATTTTCTACGCTTGGGTTGAAACATGAGAAGAAGCATGTCTTATATGTTATTTTTTTTGCTATATTTTGTCTCATCTGCTGACAGGTGCTCAACAAGCGCACGAATAAAATTTATATACAAAGTTTTACTTACATGAAAATGTTTCGGTGAGGTCTGACATCTCAAAATACAAAGAGTGCGTGACAAACGGAAAACCACAATTTCGACCACAGCCACGCGCTGTTTCCCATGCGGCAATTTTAGGCATCTTAATGGGTATGAAGCGAACCGTGGCAAAGTCATATAGAGCGTTTCTGTTGCTAATACTAACATTTTCCACCACCTCTTCCTCGACACGAAGCGCATGGTTACTTTGGCTTCATGGTTACCTCTGGTTAATACAGCCCCCCACAAGATATTTAGTAACTTTCGGAAGAACGCAAAGACTTGATTAACTAGGCTCACGATGCTTTTATTTTTATAAAAGAAAAAAATATTTCACAAATTACAATAAAGTGAAACTTTGAGAAAAATCAAAAGAATAGGGCATACTTTGTGTCAGGCAAAACCATTTCTTTAATATACCATCAATATCATTTCAAGTTAACCTTTATTACCGGTTATTGTTCCATGTTTATATCGTAACAAACCCATATTTATCAGTAGAAGATATTTAAAGATGAAATTTACTTATTTTTACTGAGTATATATATATATAGGATTTTGTAAAATGGTATGGAAAAGTGGAAACTGGCTATGTAAAAAGTATAGTCATATTGCGCATGGTTAGATAATAATAAATATTCAATATTTTCAGAAGAAAATTTACTTAATATCCTAAAAGCTCGATCGTAATATCACTACTGAAAATAATAATTTTTCCACACCACCATCTCATACTGCTTAAAAGATGTCGAATCTGTTGTATTCTTTCACTTTTGGAAAGCTTAGTTTATTTCAGCACTATTCTGAGCTAGAGGTTTTCGTCTTCACAATACACCTGATTTGATTATAGATATATTCTATCGGTTCCAGTCAAATAACGATCTCTAGCTTAGAAAGTAAAAATATCTTTACAATGTCGGATCTATAACCACAAAAAATTTCAAGAATGATTCTTTTATTATAATCATGTTTTCTGTGTCGCCAAAAACATATTAACCATCAACAAAGTGAAGAAATCAACTTTCAGTGTTTCAATGTATCCTCCGCCATGTCCTATAATTTTATCAGAAAAATTTATTGGCCTTAAGTTAGTTTGTTTAATATATCTTTCAACCTTGGTCGTTTTACGGGACATCGGGCACAGTGAACAAGATCGTTCTGTCTCTTTGATACATTTCTGATGGGTACCCTATTGTTAATTTTCTAGATTTTTTCAGGTCCGTGAAATTGGCAGAGTTCTGACGCATTTTATGAATAACTGCTCAATATTCTCCAGGACTCATTTTATGGAGATTTTTACTACGTATCTATCAAAAATAGTATTGTATACAGTGTTTACCAACAAGTCAAATACAACAGAGTAGTGCATACCAAACTGTTTACCTGTGTCTCTACTGATAAGCTCAACATTTCAAATTCCAATTATCAGGCATACCTTGGTTTCTGTGTACCGTCTGTGTGCCATACTGGTACATTGTCAGTTATAGTCATGCAGCACTAAATTTATACTGTACTGCTTAGCACATGCACAGATGGCGATTTGGTACTTTAATTTTCCAAATCCAAACCAAACATATGCGAAATGAAAATGTACTAAACATGTAGTATATGAAAGAGTACGAAAAACATATTCAAAACGTCGACATGATTTTGTACAACAGTAAAAATGTTTTACCTGTAACCTTTTACTTTTAGATGAAGAAAAACCTGATTGTGCTTGATTTATGTAGATTTGCATATAAAGCCAAAATACCATTTTGACATAATCAAATATAGACGTTTTTATAATGCTAAATCTTTTTAAATGCTAATTATTTAATTTTATATTTATTAGCTTGAAAAATTTTTTTGAAACTTAAAAAAAAATTCTGATCTTTTTTTTTAAAATTTTTGTTGGTTTCAGGCTTAAAAAGAATATGCATATATTTGTCTCAATTTGAACATGATGCTTACAATTTGGATAATAATAATAATAATAATTAATAATAATAATAATAATAATAATAATAATAATAATAATAATAATAATAATAATAATAATAATAATAATAATAATAATAATAATAATAATAATGAAGAAATGTGTGCACTAAAGTGAATGTTACAAATTATTATTTTAATTTATTTTTAAAGGCAATTTCTTTTCGTATCTTTCTCTACGTTTTCTTCGTGACAAATAAATATATTCACGTGTACACGTAATTTAAGACTAAATTAATTAATTAATTAACGTGATTAAAAAACGATTTTTATCGAGAATGCTTTTTTTTTTCAAATTTACCTTGCAGTGTTTTTAAGAATTTTTACACGTATAAGTAGAAATACCTTGAGAAACTCGACAAGCAAGCAGTAGGAACAGCAAAGACTTTTGTTTAATTTATTATATCCTGTACAGACATCTTGACATTGCTTGTTTATTATCTGTTTGTATTTTGGAGAATTTACCAAAGATCCACTAGCATAAAAAAGTAAAATGATTGCAGTTATTATTTTCATTATACAAAGGAGCACTTAAGAGAAACAACAGGAAATGGTAACATCCAGTAATTCATTTTCAATGATCGGCCATATGTTCTTCAACGTCATGTCCAGTCTTCTGTTAGAAAACAATTATAAACGTTCACTGGTCTTTGACTGAAGATAAATGTGATTAATTCTTTCAGAATTTACTTTGAATCCTACAGATTTCATTTTATGCAAACTTGCCTGATCTTTGCGTAAATCGATACTTAGGCAAATAAAATAAATATAGATTACTTTAACGGGAAAAAAATAATAAAGTTCCATCACCATGCATGCGTATTCTGAAGATGCAGAGATTTTCACAAAATATGAATCCTGTAATAATTTGTTTGACGCTAAATTATAACAAAATAAAATATGTAATAGTAACAGAAAACTGACGAAACACTGCTCAATATGGCTGGTCTTCTTTTTTTCTGTTATGAATATTTATGAAGGAAGCTCCTACCAGTAACACTAAATAGTAAGGCAAATGGCCACAATTTTGTTTTGTTTATAACAGTTTTTTCTGAAATACTGCAGTAAAATAAAATGATTTGTAAGGTTGCCAGGGCAACCTAAAAAAAGAAACGAACAAGAAAATAAAATAAATGTAATTCTCAGAATAAGACCCAAAAGTTGTCATGTTAGCCTTAGGTTTTGAACCTAATTCAGGAGTCAAAACTACCATGATATCTGTAACAGTCTCGTGATTTTGAGATCAAGAAAAAATTAAGGATGTATTTTCCATTGTAATCGATTAATTTGGTTTTTGTTTTTATTGAAAACCAATATACTGAAGAGTTGGTGATTGGCTTGAAGCCAGAAGTAAGTATAAAATCTTTCATTCTTCAATAAAACCAAACAATTAATTTCCTTCCTGCAAAAAGAAAAAATAAACAGTCGGATAAAAAATTCTGTTCGTGATTGAAAACGATCTTTGATAATAAAAAATTATAAAAAGGAATAGCTTCAAACAACCGTTCCTAAGTTTATTCTGTAAATTAAAAAATTGTCTATTTTAAAAAATTTAATAAAGTAAAACCATATCATGTAGTAATACTTTTGCATGCACTGTAATGAAGTTAAACCGAAAATTAGGATAATATATTTGTATAATTCATATTTTTGTGTTAGCCACAATTTTTAAGTAAAGATGAGGTTCTTTGCTGTTCACTTTGTTCTACGTTGGTAAAGAATCAGTTTAACTTGAAGCTGTTTCGACACTTTATAATGTGTACAAAGCAGTTATATTAGACAAAAATCATTTTTACTTGCTTTTTTGTATTGTCGGTGGCCATTGGACTTCGAGTATGACGTCGTCAAAGGTTCAGTTCATTAGTGGGTTCTCAGATGACTAAGTAGTCCCAATCTTGATTTGCAGATCTCCAGGCAGTGATGGCACGATGTTTCGGGAAGGATAGAAAGTCGTAGTCGTGGGTTTCTTTGCTTATCCTTTTTGGGACGCTTTTGGGTCTCTTGGTTGGGTCAATCCGCTTCAAAAAGTTTTATGACTCGTGGACCAGCCGACGCCAGAGGAAAACTTACTGTTTATAAAGTGCTATAAATAAGCTACAATCATATATTTAACTAACCGTCTATGTTGTTTAATATAATATTCATATCGTTTAAAAATGGAACTTTACTTATTTGCTATTTTGCACGGTGAAAATATTGATATTAAACAAATAATATATTAACATACATTATTTTGTATTTATTTTATATTTTTTTATATTATGCACTTCATCACCAAATGCATCTTGTTCTACAATGTACTTTATTTAGTGTAAAATATTAAAATTGCAGAGGGCAGTCATTTTAAATGCCATACTGCGTAAACGGGTGATTTGACAGTATAAGTAGCACCGTAAAATAACGTGCGTTTTAACAGTGTTAAGCATGAATACTATATTCGACATCGTCTCTTAATATAGAGGGTAGTGAAGAACGAACACCAGATATTCATAACCATTTTGGAGTAAATATAATCAGCTCTAAGCTTAGCAGAATGACTTTTTAAGACTACTTTTGATGATCTAGAATGTTTTTAAAGTTATTTTAAAGGTGAATCAAAGAGTAGAAAAACACATTTGGCAATTTTTGGAAAACCATATAATTTCTTAATTACGCTATCAAAGCAATGCCTCCAGCTATTAGTTTAAAATAGTATCATGTTGACGATTATCTTTTAAGGTTTAATAAAATGTATGTTTTACCTTTAACTCTTTCAATGCTAGGTGACTTTGTAGCGTGATTTAAAGCAAGCTCATTTTCTTTGTGCTCTAAATAATTTCTTTGAACTGTAGGCTACAGCGAAAACGCTAAAACTTTATCAAAGATAGCTTATTCAATATATTAATTTGAAAAAAATATTTTGTATTTCACACTTTAATGTAATATCTACTAATTGGTTAATGACTACAGTAAAATTAAAGTTAATACATGAAATTTCTTGTTTCTATTTAATATAGTAAATATACTTTTTTCACAGTTGACATTAACCATGAAATAAAAGATTATTTTTCAGAGCAAATATTGGCAACGACAAAAGAGCAGAACATTTTACATTTTATGATATAGACGGTGGTAGTCAAATGTGAAAAAAAAGATTGCAGAGTCAAATATTTAAAAGATTCTGCAGTCTGTTTGTTTCAGAAATTAACAGGAGTTTTAAGTGGCTTGTGTTACAATAGTAATTATGTATTTAAATAACTTACTGTTACAGGGTTTAACGCATTATATAAATTGTTTCAAAATTTTCTATTATATTTATTTTTTAGTATTAAAATAGTTTATAAAAATTCACAGTACAATAATTTAACTCTACTTCCTTAATAACTGACATGAGGAAACCAAAACATCTTTAAGTGGTATCCATGTGACATTAAATATGAAAGATAGTAAATGTCATATACATGCCATGTAAAGTTAGTATTTTGTGTCAATTATTTATTATGAATTAATGAATACTTACCACTGAGTAAAAGTGATGAATCCTTAAATCAGAAAGAAATGAAAGAACCGCTGGCTATTTTTTTAGTGTTATCTAAAATGGTCTAATTATTTTTAACGAGTCTGAAGGATCTCTGTACCTAAACTCTGTTTGGAGATTTTAAACAAATGTTTATAAACAACATGTATGAAAGGATATTTTAATTTTGCGGAATAACTTGTTACTGCGATTATTATAATGTATAAACTTTCTTTTATTTCCACAAAGAACACCATCATTCTACTTGCCAATGTAAACCAACAAACGACTATTTAAGAATGCTATTTCACGTTTCTCAGTGGAAAACAATTATCAATAGAGCATTTATAAAAATTATTCAAAACTGCTTTGTTTGTTTGTTGTATGCTAATATTAATTTTGACACATAGAAATAGCGATAAGAACATTATTTTTGAAAGCTTTATTAAGTACAACTATTATTTTTATTACTTTATATCATAGCATTTGAAGTTGCATACCTGTTTTAGCAAATAATTTTACCTAGGATTTCCAGTCCATACCACAGTCACTCAAACACACCGCAAGCAACTCTATCGCAGCTCTGTAGCTCTTTGCCATGGCGCGAGTGAGTGTTCTGTATAAAAGTCAAATGAGCTATGGGCACCGCCCAGCTGCGTGTATAAGCGTGAGTGAGCAAAAGCATTATCGTCTGCTAGGTGTGCGGAATGTTGTTAAAAGGGTCTGGATAATTTCAACTAGGAGATGATACCACATCCTGGGTTTCTTTATATCAAGATATTTTTATCTGAACTGGCAACACAGTCGATTCTGCAGCTCGTTAATTTGGGGAATATCGATTTTATACAGTGAAGCGAAGATGCAAAACTCGGTGAAGTAAATTCCCGTGTGTTGAAGACAGAGAAAACGTTTAGAATCAAGTAACCATTTAATTGAAGTTAACAGGACTTGTATCTACATGGCGATGTCACTTAATATTCTTTACTGGTTATCGTCTGCATTCTGAACTAAGTTTGAATAGTCTACGTGGCGTGTTTTCGGGAGAGCAGTTATTGGTAAACAATTCAATCCGGTGAGATTAGATGCTTAAACAACATAATAAGGTTATTGTTGTGTCAGTACTAAATCATCGAAACCACTATTTCATTAAAAGTTAAAGTTTGTAAAAACAAATATATTAATGTATAACTAGATAAAATTACGACAAGAAAAGAATAAGGTGCTTATTTTGAGTTTTTTACCACATTATTATTATTATTATTATTATTATTATTATTATTATTATTATTATTATTATTTATTATTATTATTATTATTATTATTATTATTATTATTATTATTGTTGCAAATATACCTGTTTCGTATTTTATCTGCATAATCTGGGTCCAAGTATTGCCGTTAATTTTATTTGCAGTAATCTTTTTTGGCTAGTAGGAATTTTTTTACTTAATTTTTATATTTCTCAGTGGCACAATCTTGGCTCAAACTCTTGGCTGCCAAGTAGTCTTTCTCGTTTACAAACTTATAAATCTGCCAGAACGCTGCAAAATTCCGGGGGGGGAATGCAAAATTCATTATTGTATTTCAATAATATTACGACTGAGAAGACTTCGTTTTCAAGGCTAGCTTTAAGAAGCATTATCAGTCCATTTCTTAATGTAACAAACTAAATCGAATTTTCAACAACTATATTACTTCTCTGCTCAGGTAAAAATACTTTGCTAACACTAAATTCACTAGATGGAAATAAATCTTACTTTATCTATAAATTCTTTCATAAAAATCCCATCTTTACGCGACATTAAACTTGACAGATAGTAAATGTCATGTAAATACCTTAAAAAGCTGCTCACTTGGTTCTTTATGGTAATTATTAAAGATGATTTACAGATGATGTTTCGTCCAGTGCTGTCCTGGATTGTTTATACTTTGTCCAAAAACTAATTACTCAAAGTATGTTATGATTAATCTTATTTCAGAGTATATAGATTTTTTCTTAAATAATTTTAGATCTGTTTTTATAATTAACAAATATTAGGAAAATTCTTTAAAAAGAATTTCTTTCCTGTACTCTGAAGTCTAATGTACTATTTAGTAGATACTCGTAGATATGAAATCTAAAATATGACGAATGTTTCCAAAAGCTTAAATTAAGTTATGCAGTATAACAACTTTCAAAACTATATAAAATTTTCGTTTCTTATACAACTTTTAATGCTCATAAAATAATCAGAGTAGATCTTTGTTAAACAACTTTATTAATACAAACAAGAAATCATTTTTACTTTATCTTTAATCACTAAAATACAGAACCAAAATATCATTTTTACTAGATAATTTCCTTATGAAATATAGTAAATGCCATGAAAATTACATCTAAACGTGATCTTCTGATTCTTTATGATAAATGTCTTTTCGTCCAATACTTAAAATTTAGATTTTACCGAAACACTAATGTTCCAAAATATATAGCAAATATAAATTTGTAATGATAATGTGTCTTTAGAGTACTCCACCTTTAGTATTGTTAAGAAAATAGGAGCATACAGACAGCTTATGTTTGTTTTATCTGTAGGTAGTTGTTTTGTAACTTTAGAATAAAATACGCAACAATATAATTTTATTATGTCGTTTAATATGATACGTTTTAAGAAAAAAATATTAGTTATAAATTTAAAAACATTTGTAATTAAATGAGAAACGTTTATGCTTACATTTTAAGTAACAATTTGGGATCGATTTCCACATTTTGGAATTATTTCACTGTGTATAGTGCTGCTTCAGTTTATTAATATTATAATTATGTAAATGTTTTGTATCAAAACTGAGCACGCTACTAAGTACGATTTATTCATCTTTTAGTTATTCATTTGATTATGTACTGCATACAAATGAAAGAGTATTAGTCTATTTGGTCGTTACAAACACGTTGTCCGCTTTTATATTATGTGCATCTGGGGTTCATTTTTTGCATGCTTGTGAAGGTGTATTTAAAGTTATATATCGTTTTGTAGCGTGTGTTTTGGGATACATTATTCAAAACCTATCCTTTTAAAAATCATGAAATGGACATTTGTTTTAGAGTTCTGAATGAAGCATGGATAGAAACGTTTTTCGTGCCATTTTGCTTCAAAAGTTCAAACTTGGTCACAAAGAGAGCGAGGAAACTCGTAACATTAAGCAAGCATGGGGCGAGGACACAACAACCGAGCGCACAGTGCAACGATGGTTTGCAAAGTTTCGATCAGAAGATGTGAGCCTCGAATATAAGAAACGTTTCGGACGTCCTTCCAGCTGTAATGACGACCGTCTGAAAGCCTCACTTGAAGCTTATCCATGAAAAACAGTGCGTGAAATTTCAGGAGAGCTTTACGTAAGCACTGCAACTGTTTCCCGGCATATTGACGCAATCGGCAAGGGGAAAAAGCTACAAGTGGGTGCCTGACGAGTTGAATGGACAACAACAAAATCGTCGATTGGAGATCTGCTCTTCGCTTGTCATAAGAAACAAAAGCCACCACAGCTGAAAGGTACTGTCGTGAATTAAACGTTGTTCACCAGAAACTCTCCCAATGACAGCTGACATTGGTGAATCGAAGAAGCCAAATCCTGCTCTAAGACAATGTTCATCCTCATGTTGCAAAAATGACTCTTCAAAAACTGAACACTTTGGGGTACCAAGTTCTCCTTCATCCAGCCTATTCACCAGACCTTTCTCCCACAAACTACCACCTTTTCAAACACATGGACAGCTTCCTCCGTATGAAATCCTTCTCTAAACAAGCAGCAAATGAAACTGCCCTCCAACAGTTTATCGACTCCAGAAATCCAGATTTTTTCCAAAATAGTATAAATGCGCTTGTAACTCGTTGGCAGAAGTGTACTGATTTTAATGGAACTTACTTTGATTAATAAACTTCATGTTCAAAAACGATATGAAGTCCCATTGTTGCGGTAGTTTGTAACAACCTAATAGCTTTAATTCATTATTAGTAAAGTAATTTTCATTAGTATTTGGTGCATGAAACGCTATGTTGTAAACTTAAAACAAACTTTCTAATAACAGTGGTTGTTAACTTAATGCATAGCAAAAAATCTGCGAGCACAATCTCTTTTCCAACCTTTAAAATAGATGTCTAGAAATACTCTCATTTGGAATTCAATAAGAAACGGATTGTGACACATATTATGACGTATGAATAGAATGCTAGCAATAATTAATTTTTTTCGGATTACACACTAACCATTTGATCGTAGCAGCTCAAGAAACTCTTTAAAACTCTCCATAATAGTTTAAATTTTAATTTGGACTATTAATTATCACATACGAACATAAAAGTAGTTTACCTGAAATATTAGCCATGTCTCGTAACATTTATATTTGTGTACTAATGCCCTTACATATTAGCTTTGCAATATACCTTTATTATCTCCATGACTGGTTTTATTTTGAGGAATGTGGATTGAAAATAATTAGAAACAATTTATGAATTGGAAGTATCAAGAAAATAAAAGAATAAGCTCGTTTAATGCATAAACTTGATACTTGGGTTGGCTTAGTGCGACAGACTAGACAAAAGTTTAATATTAGCCACCATGAAAAAACTAAAAGGGCATCCTTACTTGATATTTATGCAACATTAAATATGAAATTGACCAAATGAAATTTTTTTCAGTCATTGATTAATGTTCATCTAACTATAACTTATCTGGTTAAAGTGTTTGCACACTGACAAAAAAGACGTAAAGCAGGTAAGCAACGGGTTTTGCCATTTCAAGCCATAGCTGAGCACAGAGCGTTTCCATGTAGTTTCTCTAAGAGCTTTTATATTTACCTTTCAGTTTGTCAATCGATATGTTAAAGCTTACATCTGTTTACGTGCTTCATACGCTTATTTACACTCGACATGTCTTTTAAATGTTTATTTGTCACACAACATTGTATGAATACCTACAACAGTGTTAAAACCTTTCCAATATTAAATCTCACTCTCATACAAACGCACAAAGAAGAAATTTCCCGAATGCCTGCTGACTATCTGTCAAAACCATCTGAATGTTACGAAATGGTAATCATTACTAGCTGATAAGTTGTTTCTCACTTTAACTAGCTCTCACAACATTTCACTTTTAACAGCAGCGGTAGATCTTTTTGACAAGATAAACCACATGCATTCTAAAGAAACTTTTATAGTTTAAATTATACGATCTTTATGTTTTTCTGCAGCATGTTTTAGAAATTTTATCGCAACTGTTAGATTTTATTCTAACAAAACAGAAATATTGTAAAAATTTCTATTTCCGTTTTTTTCTGACATTTATTCTCTAGATTTTTTTACAAGTATTTCTATTACTATAAACAATGGTTAAGTTATATTTCTCTGTAGGTACTAATAAGAGCATTGGTTTAATGGCTTTGTTTTCTCCTCACACAGCCCATTTTTGTATATCCTTGTCTTGAAGTAGCTGTATCGAAAACAATCAATGGTTAAGTTATGAAAACTTTCACACATTTTTATTTAGCATAGTTTAAAATAAAATCAAACAATTTCTATTAACATATATCCAATTTCTAAGAGTAAAATTTTTTCGCCGTTGTCAATTTTTTAGTGTAAAAAATATTAATTTTAATTAAAATACAAACATTTGTTTCATTTTTGTTTATAAAATTTTATCAACATTTTAGTGACTAAGTTTAAATTTCAAAGTACAAAGTTACCTTTCCGTCTGCAAAAAAAATTAACTATCTAATTGTTCTTGTTTTTACATGAAGTAAACCATACTATCAAAATTTTCTAAATGTACAAATTTATTAAAGATAAATCATAATGTAATTATATTAAACGTGGAAGTTAGATTTTTTAAAAATGATACTCTTATTTTAATTACACTTTCGACGAAGTTTTAACATTTGTGAACAAAGAAAAAACGTAACTAGAATTTGTCTTTCTTTTAATCTTTCTTAATTCTATTTTAAAATTCATCGAAGATTACAGTATAAAGTAATTTTCTTAATATTTATCAAACGCTAACTTATTTATTCGCAACTATTATGAAAATTTCAACAACATGAATCTAAAATTATTTTTTCCTGTGCGATTACAAGGAAAAGGACATTAAATGAAATAAAGTAAGAAATAAGTTTTAAAAGCTTTAATAAATTAATAACCACAAGTTTTAAAAAAAACGCTAAACAAAAATACTCTTGTTTAAAATGTTGAGGTTTTACCTATTAATTGCAATATTATGCAGAGTTAAATATTACAACGGATTTATTTCAAATAGTATGACACTAACCTAATTAAAAGACTTTAATATATAAAATTTATAATCTTAGAGGGTAATCAACCAGACAACAGCGATAACAAAATGTTAAGTAGAAGAAATATATTAAAAAGAATGCGCATAATAAATCTTAATAATTGAATAAATAAATCAAATATAAAAATAGTAATATAATAAGATTTTAAAATAAAATAACTATAATCAAAATTAAATAAATGCACTCTTTAAAAATTTTTACGAAGAATTTGGTCTTTCTGATCTAATGTTAATAAAATACAAAAATGTACTGATAATTTTCAATGTGAAAGAATGCATCTTCTATCTAAAAGAGAGATCTTCTTTAATTTAGGAACTACTTAGCTTTCAAAATGTAAAAAAAAATAATATTAAATAAAATAAAAACAACAAAGTAAACGAAATGACTGGCCACAGAATGACTTTGCTAACAAGGCGAGGCTACGGCGGATCGTGCTCTCAACCTACCACTTGGGGTAACAAACAAAGACCACGTCCTTTGGGCGAGGTCACTTGGGTCGACCTTATGAGGGTGGGGTGGCGAGTACTTTGCTTAGTGGCTTTTGTAGACGGAAAGTCCTCTACCTGAAAAGAGTGGAGATGAGGAGCGCTTTTTGCCTTTGGCCTGCCTATCTGGCTGGGAAGGTTAGGTGCGTCGAGACCGTTTTTCGGACTTGACGCGCTGAGGCCTTTTCCCCAAGATTGTTTTTTTTTGGCTGGCGAAGCGGTCACTCTAACGTGGGGCGCTTGCTTCCCTACCCTGGCCGCCGAGGGGCCAGTTACACGAGGTGTTTCGGCGCCTCAATCCGACCTTTTACGCCCTTACGGGAGCTTGCTCCACACCTGGCTTCGGCCACTTCCACACCCTTCTCCTCGGAGATAAACACGCATACACGAACTTTCACACGCACCCATAGGTAAGCACCACAAAAAAAGATAGGGGCTGGCATGGGAGGCTATAAATGAATGGCTCAAGAGCTGGTTGATATGTCACGACACAGTTTTGTGCACAAATCTGCGTAGTTTGGCTCATTACTGGAGGAAACATACTTTTAAGATGCTAATAAATATCATTAGACAAAATGAAGCATTAAATGTATGATTAACTATCAGTGAATAAAAGTAACGTGTGTATTGAGTGAGTAAATATCTTTCAAATTTTTTCTTTAAAACGTATTATTTTATGTTTCTTAATGTATCATCATGTAAAATCTCTGTTTATCATTAGAAGCATAAAACGCTTCTAAGTACATTATTTTCTCACAGACTGAATATATATGGTATTAGGTAGGCAACAAAACATCTATATGCTGGTGAATTTTCCTTAATTGATAAGAACCACCAGCAATCCATTCCTTGTTAATTGATAGATGTAGCCACTACATTAAAGTATGGAAATATTGTATCGCCGTTTTTTAAACCTGAAAACCCCCACCCTTTTAACGATTATTGCAGTTGCTACACGATCAGATTTTGTTATACAACAAGTAGCATCATAGATTTGCATGCACCATAAATCAAATGGTTTTCTTACCATTTCTAAACATTCCCTAACTTTTTGACTAGAAAATGTATATTAAATTTTGTCAGAGCCCACCAGTGTAAGTAGATGATAAACTGTCTGTTTTCAGAAAAAGACGGCCACTATACGCTCACATTAAAGTTGACATTTTGCTATATTTCCTGTGCATCTTTGCTTTATCTAATTACCAGAGCTTATATCAGCTGTTCTTGTTGGTACATTTAATAAATTTATTTCTCTGTATTTGTACGTTTCACAACGATCTTATTAGAATGCGTATTATTGGAGTTACAACGAAATGAAGTTAAAAAAGCATTACTTGAATGACCAGTGCTACTGACAGTCTGGTTTACATCAAATAAATGAGCCGGAGATTAACTAAAGTCAGAAGTAGTGGCATTGGAATTAGCTTGCAGCAGAATAATTAAAGCTTGGTAATATGAATTTACTTTCTTTATTATATTGGTGCACTGCTCTGATGGCTTAATAGCTCCACCCTGGGGACTCCCGATTTGTAAATGGCATTCTTCCATGGTCGTTTAATCTGACCAACTTTTGTTGTCCTAATCGTCGATATTAAATCAGATATTTGAGACGTGGTTGTACGGAGTTTGCACCATAGTAGAGCTACAATTTGTTCTAAAGTTCACCTGACATGGTCTTTTGCCCCGATTTTGTTCGCATCAGTAGGCTTCACGTATCAATGCACTTTTAGCACCCTGTCGATGATAAATAACTCTGCACCTATTTTATTACAATGCATTCTTGTAACGCCACATTTTTCGTTTTTCATTTATAAAATGTTTCGTGAAACAATTAATTTATTAAATCATACTAGCATTCATTTTTTATTATTATTTATAGTCCACGAAAACGTAATTCTGTTAGGTGTCGACGTTGGCTCACTTTAAAGTCAAGCAGATTAATGCGTTGACTGGCATGGTGAGGGTTTAATTTCTAACTAAATCTTAGAATTTTCTGTTTATATATTAAAACTTATTAAAAACATCAAATAAAGATTTTTAATGGTCCCTTCTCTAGCCAACAGCATCTTTAGTCTATATTTGTAACCCCGTTAAGACCAAGGGTACGAAACCCTATTTATAAAGTTCATAAGGTACAGGGAATAAACTAAGAACGGAAAATAACAACATCATTGTTGTTTGTGCACTTTATTACTAAACAAATAATGTTTAAAAATAGAGTGAAAGCTATTTGATACTTTCTGGGAGAAGAATCTATTGTGTGTCTGTTGTCATTTTCATTAAAACATAGTTTAACATCTTTTATAACCATTAATACTCTACTATTAAGGAGAGTTAAGGAATTTCATGAAGAAGCTAATTTCGTCGAAATATGGACAAATTATTTTGACTGAATCCAGTAACATCTTTTGGGTGACCTGAAATATCATATCACTATTTATTTTATGCTTTTGTTTACACAATAAATATAACAATGTAATTTAAATACTAAGGTCTTATTAAAAGTCAAAAACATCAACAACTACTACAAGTTATCTGCTTCTCTAAAACCCACTGAATATGAGCAGCATAGATTTTTACAAAAATCGGAAAATATACCAAAATCAAAGGAAAATATAACACGTTCAGCTGTGTAATTGTGGAGATACCTTTCAGAGTTTAGCTTTTATTTAATTATTTTTATTAAACTTGGAAACCAAGCAGAAATACAAAAGAGAAAAATATATAATTTTACATCACATAATACAGAAGCAAAATGCTTAAAATTAATACATATAGAAATTACATTCTGGTCCCTACACCTTGTTTTCAGTTGGATAGATGAAGCTTTTACCAGAGTGAAAATGCAGAAAATTATATCCTTTCATCTGACATAAATGTTTTTATATTCTGTACTGAAGTGATAGCCTGAATATAACTAAGATTTAAAAAATACATTTAAAATTTTCTAAATATTGTCACAGCTGTAAGTAAGGTTATTTACTGAATTTGGTATTCTTTGAAGCACGCTTTTCAAAATGGTGATTAAAAACGGTGAAGCGATCTATTTTCAAAGAGTAAATCTTCTAGATTATGTCGTTAAACAACATGGGAATCAGCTTCAAATTTATTCTGTACTGTGTTAAAATAAATAACTCTAATTAATTATAGGAAAACCACTATTCGAAAAAATCTATTTCATTTGTAGGTTTGAGGGACAAATTAGAGGATGAGTGAAACTAATACTAACGATGTCATCCGAATTCTGACGCTCACCGTGAAAATTAACACGAAATTGTGATCCCCAGTCCAATACAAGCAACTCGTGTCCACCGAATTCTGAAGAGTACCAGCTGGAAAACGGGCATTCCACAACTTTACAGGTATTAAACGAAGATGACCCAAATCAGAAACTTTAATTCCTTCTTTGGTTTATAAACAAAGCGCATCAAAATCTTACATTCATTGACATGGTTGCGTAGTCAGATCATTGGAATTGCGAACAGACGCACCTGTGTGTACTTGGTTAGTGAGAAGCTCCAACTTCATGTTGAGAAAAAGCGAAATCTTCCAAGGTATCTATTTTCGCAGCCTTTTCAGGCTATTTTTCAATGATATAGTCGCAGGTGACCGGTACCTCAATTTGCTTATAAGTAGCATCACGCTTGGCAGTTAGATTATGTATGGCGATGAAAAATGTTTTACCCGAAATATGATGAACCCTCGCGTTTTGATCGAGGTAGATGGACATTTTTGAAAAAGCATTTTGTGCGAAGGTAGATGTTGAATACCTGCCACGCCTTTCAGATCACACTACCAAATTAATTCCAAAAATAAGTTTTTTTCCTGTACGCCACAAAATCAGTAACCATCCGCGAACTCCAGCAGAAAATATTTGCTGTTTCAAAAGATATTCCTGTAAAAGCGTCTCGCTTTGTTGTCAGACGCTGCAATGGCTTGCTGGATGCTGACAGTAGGAATTTTGAGCAAATATTGTTCTGTATAATATTTGAGGTCCCAATTTCGCTATATTTGTTTATTAGGATACAAAAATTGTACACATCTTTATGAAACACCCTATATACTTAAATTTGCTGGTGTTAAAAGTAACACAACAAGACTGGCGGGAATTATGAAGTTTACTACTGCAGTAATCTATTTCTGGTATCTTGTTTATTTTTTTTTTTTGCCAATTTTTCTCTGTTGTATACCTATCTCATCTTTATATTTATACATACACAATGGTGGTTATAATGATGCACTCGCCAATGAAAATGATTAATCTTTCAACAAATTTATTGCACCGATTTTGGTCATATACGTGTTTGCTAATAGACATGTGCAAATATACATGCAACTATATCACTAGCAGTAAGCTGTTTATATATGTATTGCAGAATATTTATTTGAAGATTCTATAATTATGAGGGCTTCTGTACAAAATATTAAAAATCCTTGTTATCTACATGCCGTTCTTTATCGCATCAGACCTATTTTTATGCATACTACATAAATTTACAAATTTTATGAGTCAGTAGATATCTTAAAAAGAAATCTTTACCAGTGAATACAACTAAATGTTATATAGGTATGTCATTTACTTATCTTTACTGATTCAATACGAGATTTTGTTCAAGAGATAAATTAGAACCACTACCTTATCAGTCTAGTAGCCTCCACTGGACGACCTAATTTCCGGAAACATTCAAAATATTCATCTACATGCACACAAATTACCAAATAATCTTCAGAATATGTAATTTTAGGTTATCTTTCTAAACTAATAAATCACTTAAGCTATTTTAATTAGTTTTCATTAAGGCGCAGTAATAAAATCAAACATGGTTATTTTACTACTAAGTATTTTGGGCCTTTATTCTACCAAACAGAAAACAACTTTACATTCATTAGCGAAACATCTCGTATTAGAGTAAAACATTTAAAAAAAATGAATAGGTACGTGTGCCAATAGACATCTAAAATCCGATAGACCATCAACTAAAATAAAATGGAAAACATTGGCGGTAGACTGTAAAATAAATGAATACCGCGCAGTCATCTAGCAATTCTACACTGTTTCAGCATAGTTTACCATCAGTTTCACAACGCCATTAGAAAAGTTTTAAAATTCTCTTTTATAATGTTAAGTGCCATTTTTCTACCCCATTTTTTTACTACTCAAAAGTGCTTATCTTTATTGTTAGACATAAAGACCTAAAATACTAAATTAAAATTGCATTTACCTGACCTTAAATATGAAGGATAGTAAATGTCATATAAAAATCACTAAAGATAGAATTTTTTATCTTTACTGCAGTCATCAAAAATTGAAGCCAAAGCATGACTTTTCCTAAAGTATCTATCAGTCGTGAACAGAAATAAATAAATATCTACACTATAAAAATTGTTATTTCAGAGTTGTATGGTGAAAAATATGGTGAAAAATCAGTTCTGAACGATTCACATTATTGAAGATCGACTGTCATGCATTGTAAACTATAATTTCCATTTGTAAGTTAATAGTTATGTTCCAGATGTTTCATAAAAATTTTATAATAACATTTCACTAACATTTACTATAAATTACAACGTTAAAAAAATTATGTTCGAAAAAAACATTCAGATTATTTTCGTCTAAATGGAAAAGTATTTTACATTTTATTACAGTAATTAAGAAAATTAATAACAATAACAAAAAGGTCCGTACAAGAGTAAAAGAAATCTAAACGCATATTTCGAACTATATTTGGATTATTGTAACGTAAGAAAAGCAACCCAGCTATATACAAACAAACTACCGTAAAAACAAGAAAATCTTGCTGCCCTTATATTTAAATTTGAAAATGGACAAACAAAAATAGGCAGAATTTAGTTGTATTGCAAACTCGTTTTGGCTGACATCAAGATGCATCCAAATATTATTTTGATTTAAAATTTCAAATTCTTGTGTTTATATTTAACAAATATCTTAAGCTTATTCTGAATGAGGATACATTTCCTGTTCTTCTTTACTTATTTCCTCGAATATGATTAGTTTACTTATTTCTCTTTTTTCATCTCTAAGATGAAAAACTGGTGATTATTTTGTGTTTTTGGGCACCAGTTATTTTTCTTGTTGCCAATGAAGTATAGCAAGGATCGAAATATTTCTTATTCGATTTTTCTTTAGTGTATGAATTTTGATGCCTGTCTGTTTGCTTTTGTTAAAACTATTAGGTAAGAACATGCCCATCTCTTGTATTAACAGTCCGAAATAAACAAACATAAAAATTTTCGCAAATATCACAGCAGAGATCTATTGTAAAATATGAAAGGTTATTCTTTTTGCATTTAAACAGTTAACCTACGGATTTACTGATCTTGTGGCTATTCATCTGAGCAGCATAAAACCACAAGTGTAACCGTAGCTCCAGTTGTAAGCGGATCTTGATTTTTAGATACTGTATAATCAATATATACAATGAAAATGTATGTCATCTGTAACTTTCAAGACTGTATGAGACGAGGTTAAGATACTATTGGCATATGAGCTGCACGTTAGGGATTTTGGTGCCAGGCTTTTTATTATTCAGTCTTTGATTTATTTTTTTGCAGCCAGTATGTGCGTTGGATGGATTTCCGCTAATGTTTTTTTTCTTTTTCTCTTTTAATTCATAATTTGTCTCATTCTAAGCAGTAACTTCTCTACTCCTTCACTAAAAGTGTACAGTTGTCCCCCGGTATTCGCGGGGGTTACGTTCCTAGAGCACCAGCGAAGAGTGAAAAACTGCGAATATTGGACGTGGTCCATAAAAATTCCTATAAATGCCTATAAACGTCAAAATATAAAGTAAAATATGATAAAAAATATAAGTAAATATATAATAATAATTTAATTAAAAATGCAACACTCAGAGAAACACTCAGCGAAACACGAGATAGCTACACGCGGTAAACTGGGATGATGCGGGGCTGCTGGGCTGCATCTGCCTGAGACGGCGCCTCGTGGGCAGCAGCCAATCAGCAGCAAGGAGAAATGAATAACGCTCTCGGATTGGCTACTTTCAAACCTCCTGACAACAGCGTTTATTTTATATCGATATTTTGCTGAATTTACGTTATTGTTTATATTACAAAATTAGTAAATTATATTGTTATTAATAATTTAGCGTTAAAAAGCGTGAAAAAATATATATTGCCACGAAAAAGCCATAAAAAATCGCGGAAGATATTTGCGATTCCGCGAATATGCGGAGGTTTCCGTGAACAATTATTAGTTATGTTCTAAGGAAAATTCCGCGAATAACCGGGGCCGCGAATGCCGAACCGCGATTACGCGGGGGTCGACTGTATTGTAATGATCGAATTTTTGTTTAAGAAAAACACTTCAAGGAATTTCGTTAAAAATAACACAACTGCATGTATTACATATTAATATTAGTTTACCTCTTCTGTTCTTAAGGTGAAGCTCGATAAAATATCCAGAAAAACAACTTCTAAAAGTAAAAAGAAAATCATTTACTCACTACATGCAGCAACACATTCACATAAATTAAGACTATTCAGAACATCTGAAACTTAAATTTTGCCATGTGGAAAGTGCCCTGGAAACCAAACATGAGCATGTTTCCATTTCTTTTCGGTCAAATCAACAAAATTTCTTTTCTGATAATATTTTACTATATTTGAGAACGGCGGCCTTATGCATCAGTTTATTGAAATCATTCCTGAAAGTGTAAATCGTAGAACGAATATGCTTACAGTAAGTATCACTGTATATGTTAAAGTATCATTACTATAACTGTTAAAAATTTTAATAATATCAAAGTATCACTGCGGCTTAACAAATATTTGTGCAACAAGTCGCTTGAACACCAATAAATTAATTTGCTATTTATTTTAATGGTCGTTTCTAAAGTTAAATATGATATATGATTAAATGTAAATTATAAGTGAAAGGTTGTGTTATATCTAAAGTTTTGTTTTGTTGCATTCGTTGCTCAAATGAAAGATGGTGGATGTGTATTTCAATTTATTATTCCGTTTGCCCAAAACGGCGTGTATGAAATCCGTGATGAGAAACACTCGAGAAGCAGACACATTATTCGAGCTTACATATTGTCTATTTAATGCAGCGCTCTTTATCATAACAAATTGTATTATGCGTAGATACCAGAATCACAACATTGTTATCTATGATTTATTTTCTTTGGCTGAGAGAAAAATCTGGTTTAATAGAAGAAAAATCCAAAGATAATCTAACCACTTAGGTGACATGGAAAGCTAATACTGATATCCGAGTACATAACTCTTTAGCTGGCTCACACTAATCATTGATTTAACGACAGGTTTCTGGCAGCTACATTAAATGCAGAGATAAATCTGCAAGTTTGCAGCAAGGCATACGTCGTTCCAACTGTTTAACAAAAGCAAGACTGATTATTTTAGATCCGTATTTATTAGACACCAGGGCTAATGTCTCAAGACATATTGTTTCTAACAACAGTAAAATGTAGGGTAACTTGAAATTATGAAAAGTAATGTTGGGTTAATGTATATGGAAAAATATCACGTCACTGTGGAAATTCGACTGAGAGTAGTAAATACAAAATCTTGAGTAACGGAATGGATAGAGTAAAACTACACCGGAAGTCATACACCTAAAGATTATTCATATTAATTTTATTTTTAGTCAATTTATCTGCTTGTCGACAATTGGAGATTACTTCATGTCTAAAAATGCATAAATAATATATACAATACATGAATAAAAGAACAAGGCTTTTTAAATATATTATATTAACATCTTAAAATATAAATGTTTAAATTATTTACAGTAAAGGAAGAAACTAAAATACAATCAAGTATCCCACATTTTTTTCAATAAAGAATAATTATTTTTCAACAACTATAAATACTCTCGTGTTCAATCAAAGAAGAAGTTCACAAATTTGCCACTATTTATGATATAGATTCAATGCTAAACATACTAATTACAAATTTTAAAATCCGTTTAGTGATAATTAGTTGAAAAATTTAATATCGAAACTTGTCACTATCATCTGACGACAGAATAATGAAAGTAGGTTGCATCAGAATCCTTCCAAACGCATTATACCGCGCTTTCTTTTACAACTATGACGCAACAAAAATGTTAGTAGTTTCTTGTCAGGTTAGCTGTGGCTTCCTCCAAACATGTATGAAAAATAATCATAATTTAAATTTAAAAAAAATATTGTTATGAAAATTGTATTAATAAAACTATTTATTTAAGGAATGAATTAATTATGTTATATGTCTGTTCTTTTAGGCTGTAGGAAACTCTAAAATTAAATCGTAAAATTGAAAATTTAATGATACTAACTGTAAAACATAGAGCTTTCTTTGAAAAGGTAATATCTGATACATATTTTAAATTTTTTGTGCGTTCGGTTGTTACTCTTTCACGGTCGAACCGGAGCATCTAGAGAACCCTAGGTGTAGATATTTCAGAATCTGGGCAGTTTTTTAAGCTACCGCACGTTGGCTTTGAAGGCCGTTTAGAGGCTAAAAAGGCAGTTTTAAAAGTCTTATAAATTACACTTCACTGAACTCATTCAAAATAGGCGATCTAGCAACCTAAAATTATAATAAAGGTACATCAGGATCAAAAGAAGGATTCAAAGGTACCAGAGCTTGGCCTCATTCCTTTGAATTCAAGAGAATCCAGTTTCCTATAAAACTCAGCCTTATTATGACCATCAATAAAGCACAGGGCCAATCATTGAAAGTTGCTGGCCTCAATTTGGATAGTCCATGCTTTTCCCGTGGACAACTGTATGTTGGATACTCAAGAGATGGCCAAAATAAAAATCGGTTTTGCTTTTCACCCAAGGAAAAACTAAAAACATGGTCTATAAAGACGATCATATGGAACAAAGTTAAATTTAAGTGTACAGCTTATAGAATGTTAAGAAATTTATTATTAACATCAGTTTAATGTTCATTCAATAATTGTGTATTAAAAAAAATTTTCTGTTTATCAAATTGATATAAAACCTTTTTATAAATGCCATTTGTTCACCCCATCTAGTTTAATATGAGCAAAAAAGAGACAGAAAAATTTAAAAATAAACCGAGAAAACTAAAACAAGGTATCATTTAAAGAAAATATAATTAAACATAAATATGGATTAATATCTGCAATAATGTTTTTGAATTAAAAGATTTTCTTGGAAGACGAAGAAATATTTACTAAGAGTTTAACAGTACGAAATCAAGCAAATTTATTAATAATTTTAATAATACATAATATATAATTAAATATCCATGGCGAGTAAACATTACGTGTAAAACCCCTAAATATTAAAAATTGACTACGGAATTCCTACGTGGGAACTTATGATATTCTAATCACAATCGCTTGATCAGATTCAAAGACCAAGTAAATAAGCTGATTAAGCTATCTAAAATTTTGTATCTAAAAATAGTTTAGTTTACCAAAACAAGTGCTTCGGATTTTAGCACGCCACAGTGTTTAATATAATTTTTGGCATATATTCATTTAAAACCATGTTACTCCGTGATCTCAGCACCATCAACTTTATTTGCAAACACTTTGCGAGTATATTTACAATATGTGTATGTTCATGTCTAATCCTCTGGAATAGCATATATTATCCACAATGAAGTGCCACCTACACCATGGTGACCGCTCAAGCTAAATCCCATTTATAACCCCAATGGCGATACTAACTAAAGAAAATCCAAACAGGTTCGGACATCGCCCGGTTAAATAAGGTTCGCAGTTGAACTGATGGAGTCATTGTTGCAATGATAAACATGCTGCTAATCAACTAACTTTAAATTTGTTTGATGGAACGCTGATGAAAATTGTCCTACAGCAGTAGAATTAAGACGGTTTTTATCCTGAATAACGTGGATGCATTAATGGTTCAAGAGACTAAACGTAAAACTCTATGGAGTTAAATATTTTAGGATTTCAACCATTGGATAGAAGAAATAGACCTTCTGAAGATACATCTGTTAGAACATAATTCTTTTCACCGAGAATATGATCTAGATGAACTCTAATATTACAAACATTTAAGTAGCTACATTAGTTTTTGGTAGCGATACACTAAATTTATTGAATATATACTACAAATCCCTTGTTGTTAATTTATATTTATCTCCTATTTGATGGAATATTTAAAGAAAATTTATTATGTGGTGAATTTTAATGAACATCTGCATGGAAATAAGACTGAAATGTAGAAAAATATGTGGACTTTGCATTAGAGAATAATCTTTCCACTATAACTGATAGTACACAATTTTCTACATAAACGTTATGTAAATAAATTCATTCATATCACAAGTTAAAAATTAATAAATGTTTAATATGTAATCACTTTACTTTCAGTAGAAAGAAAGTTCAGCAGCACCTTTTCAAAATTTTAGGAAAGAAAATTTATAGAAATATTTTAAGTAAACAGAAAACAACGTTACACCGGTTACTGTCAAAGTTTCTTCTGTAGAAAATGTCGGCCATAAACTTTCTATATTCATCAAAGAAGCCCAAACAACTTTTTTACAATAAGTGGCGCACGAAGACAATATAAATCTTTCTTGACTAAGGAATTGGAAGGAATATTCTCATAAATAACAAGCTAAGAAAGCCTTTACAAGAGAAAGTAATGAGAAAGAAAAGAAGGAAAAGATCAACAATGAAAAACTTAAAAGCTCAGAGATGGGAAATCTCAAAATCAGCAAAGAGGAAAATGTGGCATAAAATTTTGGAACCTGGAAATAAAATCGTTCTGGAAAAGTGTGACAGCTTTAAAAGGAAAAGAATATGTTAGCCTATCTAAACCGAGATCAGTGCTTCAATTAAGGTATGAATGAACGAATTAATTAATCATTTTTCTAACTAAACCAGATTGAACTCAACAAGCGCCTTAACACCACCTGCATGAAATATTAAATTATTCTACCTTTGGTTAAAGCATGGAAGAGCTGCTAATCTCCTTTTTCAATAGATTATGGCGTGAATGTAAAACAATTAATAATTTTAAGAAAAATCTATTATTATTCGAATTCTCAGGAAAAGAAAGTTTAATAATAGAGTAGATAGCTTTATACAATTTCTCTCACAACCCGCTTAGATAAACTAACGAAATGAACAATTCAACAACGCTTGACCTTTAATTTAAAATACTCACAACAACATAAATAGGAATCGGAACAGATAGATCACAATATCTAATAATCTGCTGTTTAAATAGTCTGTTTGAAATTTGTTACAAAGAGGAGAAAATATTTACAATTATTCATAGGCATACAATCAGCATATGACAATATATACAACTTTGGCTTCTTTGATCAACTCATTTAATTAACAGTACTAATGCAGGTAATCGTACCGATTAAATCTTTCACTTTTGACAGGTATATGCTGAAGATTGATGACTACATCTCGTCTTATCATATCTTGCGCGGTTTACCCATGAAACTGCCTTGACCCTGTGCTCTTTAATTTTTATATCAATAGTATCACACAGTTCAAAAAGAATTCTCATATAGCTTTATATCTTGAAAGCATGGTTATTTTGGCATCAGACTCCTAAATATTTACAGCAGAAAAAAAGTTAAATGGAACCAAAAACACTGTTGCAATGTGGACTAGTTTATTTAAAATGACATTAAATACGAAAAACATTGTTCTGTCTTTACAATAACAAAATTTTAATAAAAGACGTTTTAAAAGATTTTGCAACATTTTTTTTTACTTTCTTATGCCCTAACACTTCTATGCCCAAGAGTTACACTATAAATTACCACAGGTTCGGCAAATAAATAAACGATTTTGTGAAATCCCTCAAGAAGAAAAGAATCCAAATTGTAGGCACTTTATGGGTTTCTGAGGATAGATGAAGAAACAACAAAGTTTATTTAAATCTTGTCCAAGATGGAGTATGTTAGTAAAGCATGAGATATCTGTGCTTCTACAAACAACATGGATAAATTGTGTTGCTCAAAATGAAGCTGTGATCTACAAATGTGGTAGAGTATGCCGAACATCTGTCATCAGCCTTTTAAGACAATCGGATTTACTTACCTGTAACACTACATCTCCAGAGTTAACCTTTTCGTGAAGAACTCAAACGTCAACATTGTCGATCACCCTACAAGGCAAGTTATGGAAAACATTTCTCTTGTCGACTTAAACAATTAGCATTACATCATAATTAAAAACAGATAAGAGATTTAAGATAACAGGACTGATGTAAAGCTACTGACTGAAGCCCAGCAACCAGCAACATAGGTAGCACCACAGAATGTTGTATTCAATGAAGACTTTATACTGCCATGTTATAAATTTGATCACCTTCAGTAGTTATGAAAGATTAGATACATTACAACAAGATTCAGTGTAGACAGATTTATATAGATAGAGCAAAATAGTTTTAAATATTGTGGTAAGTAATTTTCTTAATAATTACAAAATGAAGAGAAGACAAGATAAAAAAAATACCAATCTGAGTTATTTGTGACTGCTACCGTACAGAGATATTTGCATTTTCATATGGCTTAGAATTTCTGCTTTCACTTTACTCTGCTATGTGAGTATCCTATCAGAACAGATCTAATCTACAATTTCTAAAACACAAAAAGCTGGTCAGGATTCAAAAAAGAAACGAATACAAATGTGTTCCTAAAGTTATCTGCAAAGCATTTAAAGTAAAGTTGACGAACTTGCCAAACTGCCACTAAGTTATCTCATAGCTATCGAGATCGAGAGTACAGTCAACCAAAAAAAAAGGATCTATACAGAGTTGAATTTGAAAACAGTGCATAGCAGGTATAGATTAGCAAAAAAATGTGACAAGTCATCCCTTTCCATGTACCCGTACTCTTAAAATAGAAGTAGCCAAGTAAAAAATTGCCACAATTGCAATATGGCTGAAACTGCTGAAGAATATCTCAAAGAATATCCAAAATACATTTTAAAAGGCTAGATTTTTGCTTCGAAAAGACAATGAGAGTGACATTATAATACGTCAGTAAACCACTAAGCAACAAAGCAAGAACTTATATTATAAAAGTCGAAAAATAAATTTCAAAGAAATATTATTGATTGATTAGATTTACCACAATAGTTTTAGCAAATAAATATATAAATAAGAAAACTCGTGTTTCTTAAAAGTTAGAATAGAAAATTGCGCAATTTGTAATTACCTGGAAGAATAACTTGAAAGCAGTAATAAATAGACTAGTCGTTTTTTAATGATTTTTCTTTAATTGTTTTCTCGAATCTCACATCTGAATTAAACAGTAAAATGCACACAAGCATACTGTTTTTAGTATAACTTTTAAATTCATTTAATGAGATAAACAAATAGACTTTGTGTAACTGACTAGATGTTTTATGAACTTAGTATCGTTGGTTTTAAATTAGAATGGTTAGATTTGGTTTTGGTTTAGGTTTGACTCGATTTATATTTCTGTACACAGAGAGAGAGAGAGAGAGAGAGAGAGAGAGAGAGAGCGAGAGAGAGAGAGAGAGAGAGAGAGAGAGATGGAGAGAAAGAGAGAGAGAGAGACTTATTTAAAAAATTAAGACATATTTTCATCATACTTTTGTTACAAATTGTTTTGTTTTTAAAGTTAAACTGTACTGGAAAAAATATTTTACCTTTTGTTTAACGTTTTTTTTTTAAAGAACAAATTACCTGATATTTGTATGCTATTTGCAATGTTAATATTATGTAAATACTAAGTGAAGCTGGTTGATTGTTTTTGTATGACAGTTAAAATATAATGATTGATACCTCATTTTTCACTAAATATAGTTTCTGTAGTCATTCTGAGAATTGCCATATCTTTAATTAACAAGACTACTAGAAAATTCTTTGGTTTGTTTGAAACTATCGATATCTTTAATAGATTACTATTTTAACTATTTTGCAAGAGTTTTACATTGAAAAAATATCAGAAATTATTCTTTACTTTCAGTATACTTAATTTTATTTTATGAATGAGAAATGTTTGGAGACTGTTCTTTCCATGGACAGGAAAACGATTTGAATGAAAAAAGTTATTCTTTTCAAAAATCATTTTTCATATTCTGTATTAGAATTTTTAACCCACTTGTTTCAAGATGAGAAGAGAAACACTGGTTTTGTGTTACATGCAGAAATTATATGGTTAGTGTGGGGTTTTCGCCACTGTTATAAACTTCAGACTAATTTTACCTTGACCAATATCAGTAAATAAAGTATCAATCAAATTACCACATCCCAAAAATTTATCAGTCAGGTCTCAAGTTCACAAATACTTAAACATACTGAACAAAAATTACTACTGAAAACGTTATACTTCAAATGTATCAAAGTCCAAATACTGAAAGGGACAGAAAACATGTCTTAAACACAGAATTATCAATTATTTCTATAACTACTGCTTCCATACCTCTAATTTTGCTTGTATCACAGAATTTGATAGAACAAAAGTCTACCATACAATTTAAGCAGAAATATGAGTAAAAGGATCGTGGATACAGTTACTTTTTCGATGCTGCAAAACCTTATTTTATCCATTGAGAGAAGAAAAACAAAAATGTATTTTGAAGAGATGTTTTTGTTAATTTTGAAAAAATTCTAATAATATTTTTATATTGCTCTTTGACATTTTAGCACTCCCGTCATGTCAATATATCTTTAAAACCAAAATAAATACAAAGAAATAATATACTATACTTTAATGAAAGACGATGTGTATAGTCGTATTTTTATCCTGACATTTTATATATACATTCCGTATTAAAAAGTTACATATTGCATTTTGTGTATTCAAATTTCCCGTCAGGTTATACCATACATTGACAATGATAATCATTATCCCCGGTGTAATTTACAAGTAGGTTTCTTTTACTTCGTCGATTTACGTCTTTGTTGGAATACTTGTTCTACTAAATAATCGTATGACCATCCATAATTTGTAGCCATTTACTTTGCCATCTCGTTTCTATCCTTTTACCATTTACGTGGAAAGTTTAGTATTCATTTACAGAGATATCGGCCACCCTCCGATTGTATAATTTACGTGTTACTTTATAATAAAACATTGGCAATGCTAGACGTATAAATAAAAACAGAAAAAAACAGGAAACTAATCATTAACACGTCATCTAAAAGGAAAAATGGGAATGATTATCATTTTCATTTCACTTTCATGTACGAACAGACTTTCCGCTTTAAATGCATTCTGCAAACAGCTATAAACAAGACTACATTGAGTCTCTAATGCGATGACAATAAAAAAATTACAGCATTTAACGCAGCTATAATTAATATCCTGTAGGAATTAACGATGTCATGTTTTGTTTAACCATTAAATAATAACAAACAATTATTACATTTTAACCTTTTCTAATGTACAACAAAGGGTAATCTTAAAACCAAGATGCTACCACTGATAGTCTGTTGGATACACCTTTTTCTTTATTATCAACCTATCAAAGCAGTCTGCTGCTACCCCTTTAAACACCAGATATACTTAGTTCAACACGGTAATTAATTTTCTATATGAGGCGTAAAATATTTATGTTTAAAAAAGTCCTCTTGTTACAGAACATTTAATGTTTTTCACTGAAAGCATTTTTAAACTGCAGAAAAATGCGATAATAACAAATTTAATAACGATGTAGAACATAACGCTGCCATGTCCAAATTTTATTGTTGCAAAACCGAATGAATATATTATGACAGCTGTGGAAACGACAATTACATAGAGATGTAGAGTTTAATGCCCACTTATAGGACTATAAAATTTCCCACTGTAATCTTATTGCCGAGTTGAACTAAAAACACAAAGTAGCACACACTTTTCAACGACTGCATTTTACAACTACAGAGCACTTTCAGCCCTTTTTTCTATATCCTTAATTTTTAACTTTTAAATATCTTATTTGCAAGTAATTTGATTATTATATATTTTATGCTACTTCGTGGTAACATGGCCATTGGTTTTGAAACAGTAATTTACGACGTCTAATTTGTGTCTATTTACAAAATATTCAACATGTATCTGAGTATTAAATATAAAATAAATCCATCAATCTTTCATTTTATTTTTTTAATATTTCTTTATTATAATTTTAGTTTTAAGATCTTAAAAATTAATTTTATGCAAAATCTGGAAACAAAAAAGATAATTGTAACTGTTATATATACAAACTGGTGTTCACAATTATGAGACAAGAATACAAATACATTGCTATGTGTTTTTAAAATATTTTTAATGAAAGTGCACTATCCTAAAAAAAACATTAAAATTACGCTGAAGCATGCATCTGAACATATAAATCTTGTAATTTCGATATTGTTATTACTTAAAATTTTTTGCATAACTGTAGAACTAGACACTTATTTATAATTTTTTAATTTAGTACATAGCGAAAGCATGATTTTATCGTGCTCTTTTCGCTGTCGTTTATAATACCGATCTAGAAAATTTTAGCTTACAAGTTAATAGACCACTGCTACTGAGTTGTAAGGCAGATTAGACTACTCCTAAACACAAGATTTAATATGAAACAACCAGTTATTACGCCCCGCATAAAGCGATGGCTAATACCAACGGAAAACTGATGAGAAAGTTGGAGTTAAACAAATAATGTACGATCAAACATTTATACAATGAAATCATCCTGCTCAGCCATAAGATTAAAGGGCAAAGAAAGAAAGGCAAAATGTACGGAACAAGGTGATAGTTCTTGGTTTTAAATTAGAGCAAATTCTTTCATGCCAGGCAGTCAATTAACTGCTTATCACAGTTTATCTATCAGTCAGTATCTCAACCTCTACTTCAATAAAACGGGAGACGATCGATTGATTAGCCAAGTATCAGCCAGAAAAGCCTTGCTTAGACATGCTTACAAGACAAAAGATGACTGGACTGAACATCAGAACTACACACGAGAGAAAAGTTACAATGAATTGTGGTTGAATAGAAGCAGTTTTCAAATCCTTGATTATTTGTGACGACAGAATGTTACTATCACAAACTTTTCATAGGAGGAAAAAACTCAACCGATGTCAAAAAGCTATGTAACTACTCTGAAAGGAAGTGAAAGTTACTTACAAGACAATATTTTGAAATATTACAGAATGACAAAAATAAGTGCAGCCTTTATTCACAAGAAAGATAGATATTTTAAAAAAAGAAGTGATTAGAACGTCACAATTAATGATTTTTCATGTTCCGATCATGGAATAAGAAAACGTATCTAAATAAAGTGCTAAGCAAGCATATAACGTCGACTTTATGGTTAACTCATAATTGTGGCTACACACTGTAAAAATCTCCCCAACAGACGTCTATAATAATCGCTTGGTGAAAAGACCACCAGAAAAGACTAGATAAGAAATGTTTGGAATATGATATGCAAACATTTATATTTAATACTTAATTTTATTTACTTAATTAAAAAAACATTTGATTTCATATCTTTAAAAAAATTGCATTATTTAAACAGAAAAAGAAAATTCTGGTAGAATTCGTGTAATTACTTATATTATATTACAGAGTCACTGTGTTATTTTCAAAGACTTTTCTCAGTAGTATCATGCTAACAGTAACAGGAACGAGTTTTGAAACATCAACACAATTTTACTCGATATGGTGATACAGTTTTTGAGGCTGTAGTTTATGTAACAGTATAACATCTCCATTCCCCTTCAAGGTAAGTCAATTGTGCTTTCCTGCAAATTCTTTACTGGAAAAAGAAAAAGGCAAAATTTATCCCTTAAACAATTACACTGCTATTCAGGCATTTCTAATCTTAGGAGTATGAGATTTATTAAATTTAAAATTTTGACTACACATAACTTTGCTTTTCGTCCTAGCTCTCAATAAACAACCTGCGTACAAACTGCAGAAATGCTGACCCTGATAGAACAGGTATTTAATGGTTAAATGTACACCAGTGCGCCATTTTCCTCGTCTTTCTGGCTGGAGTCTACTATGATAAACCTCAACCAATTTTCACTTTAAACAAATTAACTTGGAAATAATACAAAGTAAGAAAAAACGTTTGCTGCTAGGGTAGTTCAAATGAAACCCGACCCGATACCATTACGGTGTGCACCTATTAAATATTACAAAGACTTACTTGCTTTGTAATGTTAACAATCACAATATATTTTTCTGTTAAAAAAATTTAGAAACAGGCTAATAAAATTTTAAAAATAGATTTTCAAAACTATGTTTATCAATTATACCTTAAGCTGCGCCTGTTAAACAGATATAGTTAATGACTGGTCTTGTCTGCAACACTGACCAGCAACACACTCATATATTTTATTCTAATGATTTGGACCATGGTTTTATGTTATAAAAGTAAAATGTTTATTTACACTTTTATTTAAAATCAACAAAATCAAAATAAAAATTTCTAAGATCACTTTTTCAGATAATTTAGGCTTCGGAAGGATGCGTATTTTAACCAGAGAAAGTTATGCAAATTAGATCTACAGATAAAATATCTTTACTTTTATGACTACTGAAAATAAGCCAGATAGACAAAAATGCTTAGATGAATAACGTAGATTCATGATATAATGCAGTTATCTTATTATTTTAAAATGACAAAAGAAACGTTGGACACTTTTGATCATTATCAGTTTCTGTCTGATAATAGCAACACATTTAAATGATGCATGTTACTAAAAAGTTAATTTTAAAATTTGTATTCTTAAATGATTGTGAAACTTTATCTGTTATTTAGAAATTTTGTTCACAAGTTTCTAATGTTATTACAAAAAACACTGCTAATGCAAACCAAAAATATAATTATAAGTAAAAATATTTTCAGTAATACACATAATAATAATAATAATAATAATAATAATAATAATAATAATAATAATAATTAATAATAATAATAATAATAAATAATAATAATAATAATAATAATAATAATAATAATAATATAATAATAATAATAATATAATAATAATAATATAATAATAATAATAATTTATACTTTTATAATTCTAGATATTGCAGAATTTTATTTATTATTACATTTATACACGAACATAAATTAATAAAACTGTCAGTTGGGTAAATTTATACCATTAAGCAAAATTCATTTTTTACTGATGCACAATACAAAAATAAAACATGTGCCTTTGTAACTAATTTTAAAACTTTTACCATATAATATAGATTGTCAATGTTGTCGGTTGATAGCTTTCCGCTTGCATTTGTTATGGTATGTAATGTTTAATTTAGCTTATTCTTGCTTATACTGAGAGAAGCCTGCAAACTTAAAACAACTATACATAACTGTGTAAATGCCTTTAAACTTTTAGAGAAGAGAGGATTTCATTCATGTGTGGTTCTCTATCCACTGAAAACTGAAATTAATTCAACTAAATTTATATCATTTAATATTTATCCATATAAACCCATACTTTAGCTTTTTAAAAGGCAACGAAATATCTGTGTATTGTTATATTAACTGTAAAATAAGATAAGAACAATCTGAAAAGATGGGGAATTACCTAATGTTTCATCTTGCAGTTAATTTGAGAAAATCATTAATTATTTCTTTTTTGACGATAGTGTTTTATAAGTCGAAAATATCTTACACAATAATTTAGTCTAATTTAGATTATTTAACACAAAACTAAAATAGTTACTTGGTAATTAGATATTTTAATGAAAAATTATCAGGATGTCAGAGTCATAATTTTACACATATAATTAGACGCGCTTTTCGATGAAGAAATATAGACAAAAATAAAGAACGCAGTTGTAGTAGGTGGGTCTATGTTTACAAAATTTTTCCTAAATATTAATAACTGTTTTTTTTTTAATTTAATAATATAAAATATGAAAACTTCAAAGTATGATAATTGCGCGTCAAAAATATTTTATAAAAGATAATTCTGAAACAAGTAATTACAATACAACTCAACATTTAACATTTAAACAAGTTAACTTTTAAATAGATATGCATTAAATTAAGTTTATTTCAGATAAATCAACTTGAAATAGGCTTCTTGCTCTGATAAATAATGTAAAAATAAATAAACTGACGGTGTAATATAATTAGAAATAATAATTATAATTGGCCTTAATAAATCTTCATAAAATATGCAGATCACACATGAGTTATAAATTGCATAAATTATAATGTCTTTGCTCGGAATATAACAAACATTTTCATAAATATGATTTTGTACATTATGCAGTGTTATACTACATTCAGAAAAAGGTGCGAATGAATTTCAATAAAGAGAGTGAATGGTCTACTGTAAGTAATATTGTGAAAGGGTATATAATTTCAGTAAAAGCTGTTTGAATTAACTGCAGTTAGTTGAATTATGTTGTTACAGTACACTTCATTCATGATTTTATAAATAAACTACTTTAAACAGAAACAATTTGATGTTAAAATGATTTACAGAAATCATATTTTTATTCAACACCTAATTTCAATAAAATGTGTGCAAATGAAGTAGGTAAGCAACTAATTTTCAGAAAACCTTTTTGAAATGAAATACTCAAAGGAGTATTGTGATGTTTTATTAGATTTAACAATAGATACGTATCATAGTGCTGTTGCACTAAGTTTCAGTAAAGCGTTAAGTGAACAAGGGTAAGCTCTATTGCTATGCCACACTTAATTTCATTAAACTAGTTGTAGTGGAACTACAAAAAGCAGTATATTGATGCTGTACCGAATATAAATAGTGTATGCAGACTGTCTATTGTTATCAGTATTGTGTTATCACTAAATTTCAGTAAAGCTTGTTTAGACGAACAACGGTAAGCAATCAATAGCTTTCTTGAAATTCCATATTACATTTTAATGAAACACGTGTTAAGGAACTACGGTAAACAGTAATATGATGAGGCTAAATTTAGGTAATATGCTTAATAAATAAACTGGAATAATCAGTATTTTCATGTTGTACTCAATTTCATTTTAACTCGTGTACGTAAATTACGGTAAAAAATATTATAATAGTACATCAAATTTCAGTAATTCGGTTGCAAATCAAATGCAGTAAGCAATACTGTTATGCGACTAAATTTGATTAATGTGTTGTAAATTAACTACGAAAATAAGTAATTTTTGTGGCAGTCAATTTCAGTAAACTGGAAGTAAATAAACAAGGGTGAACTATAGAGATATTGTGTTTCTATAAAAAAATTTAGTAAAGGAGTAAATTAACTGCAGTGATCAGTATTGTGTAGTTTTAATATCAGTAAAGCGTGTCTAAATGATCTTCAGGAAACAGTGTTGTGAATTTTCACTAATTTTCAGTGGGCAGTGCTTAAAGAATTACAATAAGCAGTATTGTGCTGCTGCATTCAATTTAAGTAAATCTTCTATAATAAAATACGATAAGCATTATTTGATGTTAGACTAGATTTCATAAAATGTGTTTACTTAAATTTTCACGATAAAATATTGTGATGCCGTCCTAAGTCTTATTAAAGCGAGCGTAGATTAATTATCACAAGCAGAATTCTGATGTTAAATTTCTTTGAAGCTTTCTGAAAGAACTATGCAAACAGCACGATTGTAATGTGATTACATTTTAGTATAGCATAGCTAAATAATCTATGATAATAGTATTATTTTGTTTATTCTCAATGTCATTAAGGTTGTCTATAAAAAACTATTGTAAACACAGAATTGTGATGTTACATTACAATTTACTAAAGAATGTATAAATCAACTGCAGAAGACATTATCATTATATTACACTAAATTTCAGTAAAGAGTGATTGAATGAACTATGCAATGCAGTATTATTATTTTGCAACCAGTTTCAATAAAATATGTAAATAACAAAAGTAAGCAATTGACCTACTGTCTAGCTATAATAAATTACAGTAAAACTAGTGTAAATTAGTTACATTAAATATTTTTAAAATGTGTAAAAATAAGAGATGTTAAACTAAATTACAGTAAAGCGTGTTTAAATAAACAAAAGTAAGTAGTATTATAAGTTCGCACTAAATTTAAGTAAATTGGATGTGAGTTAACTATAGTAAGCAGTAATTCCATGTCGCACTATATTTCAATAGTGATGTTATAGCAAATTTCACTAAAGCATGAGTAAATAAACTACGAAATGAAACATTGTGCTGTCACTCTATATTTGAGCAAAGAATTTGCGAAGGAAGTAGAGTAAGCAGATTTTTATGCTACACTGAATTTCAATAAAGTGTGTGTAAATAGTCTGCGGTATACGGTAATGCAATTTTGCAGTAAATTTCAATAAAGCAGGTGTAAATAAACTACTTTAAGCAGAATTACGATGTTGCAATAAATTTTATTTGGGGTTTTGTCAATGAAATTCATGAAGCAGTAGTATTAAGATGTTACAACAAATCTCAGAAAAGCTTACTTAAATGAACTATGGAAAAAAGCAGTTTTGTGATTTGGTAGTCAATAGAGCAAACGAACTACAGTAAACAGTATTATGATGTTTGTGATGTTGCACTGAATTTCACTAAAGTATGTATAAATGGACTACGGTAATCAATATTGTGTTGTCGATCAAAATTTCAATAGAGCGTTTTTTAAATGAACAACGGTTACAATAGGCTTATTGTGATTATATAATAAATTTCAGTAAAGCGTGAGTAAATAAACTACGGTGTGCAGTAACGTTTTATTGCAAAATATCCAAATAAAGCGTGATTAAATTACACTGGACAACAACCAATTTGCTGCTAGGTAAAAGTATGTCTTAGACTAATTCGAGTATGTTGTTTTCAAATCTGAAATCAGAATTAACCAGATACTTAAGGATTTTTAGTTACAGAAATAAATGGAAATCTAATGATATGTATTTTGAGTGTTCTTTTTAGTACAGTGTACACACAGCAGGCTTCGCGGGAGAATCACACGGTTGCCTGCTCACATGTACACACATGAATACCGCGCCTCATGCGTTGTAGTGGAGGTGTCAGTTGTATATTGTTATTCTCAATGTTTGGTCGTGATGGCATTTGCTCCGCAAGTAATCTATATTTTCGATGTGTTTGGCTTACTTTATTGAGTAAACAATGCTGCTATTTTTAGAATTTTTGTGAGCTTTTAATACATGAAATGTTATTTTGTTTCAGATTTATATGAATAGACAAAAGTATCTGAACAGCGCATCTGGTTTTGCTATGTATGTAGCAAATATACGCCTCGTTTACCAAAGGGAAACAACCAATCGTCTCAATATCGCATACAAGCAATACTTCGGTTGCAAGATAGTCGACCATCACAAGACATGGGCATCACGCATATGCTTCACTGATTGTACCTCCGGACTGACACTGGTTGAGTGGGAAACGAACGTCGATGCCAATCGCCGTGCCAATGGTGTAGCGGGAGCCGAAGAATCAACTAAATGACTGTTACTTCTGAATGGTTAACGTGGCTAGTTTCATTAAGAAAACAAAAACACGTGAACATATCCCGATTTAGAGTCAGCACTAAAGCCTGATCCACATGATAAAGACAATCCGGTACCTGTGCCATGGGCTACTGCTGACGTTGAAAGTGATGATGGCAGTGCTAATTCAGATAGGACTGAGCTTTACGAATCAAGAGAATTGGAGTCAAAGAAACAACCTCATCCAATCAACCTGGAAGAGTTAATTGACCTTGTCAGGGACCTTGAGCTGTCTAAGCAAAAGGCAGAATTGTTGGGCTCACATTTACAAGAGTCGAACCTGTTGACAGAAGGCACAAAAATTTATCATTTTCGTGTACGCCATGCTAGTTTGGCAGCGTTCTACCAGATGGAGAATAATGTGTGCTACTGCACTGGTCTGAACGGCATCATGAAGCAACTAGGATAAAACCATTCTAATGAATGGAGGTTATTCACAGACTCCATCAAGCTCTGTCTGAAAGCTGTGCTTCAAAATGGCAATGAAAAGTCATTTGTGTCTGTGACACATGCTGTCGGTACGAAACACAAGTACGAGTCCATGAAACTTCTACTGAAACTCACCAAATATTCTGACCACAAGTGGAACGTAGGTATATGGTGACTTAAAAGTGATAGGCCTATTGCTTGGTCTGCAGCTTTGGTATACCAAATACAAGTGTTTCTTATGCTTTTTGAATAGCTGAGACGATGCAAATCACTATAAGATCAAAGAATGGCCATCAAGAACAGACCATATTCCAGTAAAATTAAATGTGCGACATGTGCCACTGGTACGTCCAAAAATAATATTTTTTCATCCACTGCATATAAATCTGAGCCTAATGAAAAGCTTTGTAAAGGCAATACGTGTTGGAAGTGCGGGATTTCTTTATCTGAAAGAAAACTTTTGAGCGATTTTAACTGATGCCAAGTTGAAAGCTGGAATATTTGCCACTAATTCGTGATTTATTTTCCGATCCAGCTTTCCAGTCAAGGCTTAACCCACTAAAGCTGGCTGCATGGAAGACTTTGAAACTGGTAGTCAACAATTTGCTTGGGAACCACAAAGCAGACAATTATGCCGAGTTGGTTCAAGATATGATAAAGGGCTTTGAAGAAACGGATGCCGTATGTCGCAAAAGTTGCATTTTTTTCATTCACACTTGGATTTTTCCCATCCAACTTTGGTGCTATGGTCGATGGGAAAAATGAGAGGTTCCACGAACACATGAAGGCAATGGAGACACGCTATCAGAGGAGATTCAACTCCAACATGATGGGAGACTATTGTTACCTTCTTCAGAGACAAACTACTGCTATTTAGAGGCATTAAATCAAGTACTTAAAGAATTTCTAAACAGTTAATGTATACTTTATACAGTGTGTTTATGTTGTTGATTGTGTTTTAACTTATGGATAACAGTTATTTACAATAAACAAAATGATTATATCGTGAAATGAATTTATGTGCACAAGCAAGAGGGATGACCGAAGCCTTGAGAGGATTGTCAAGCAAAGCCGATTCAAGAACTTGTGAGAGCTTCACAAGGAGTGGAATGAGGCTGGAGTCGGTGCATCAAGAGCCACCACGGCCAGACGTGTCCAGGAAATGGGCTACAAGTGTCGCATTCCTAGTGTCAAGCCACTCCTAAAACAGAGACAACGTCAGAAGCGTCTTATCTGGGCTAAGGAGAAAATGAACTGGACTGCTGCTCAGTGGTCCAAACTCCTCTTTTCAGATGAAAGTAAATTTTGTATTTCATTTGGAAATCAAGGTCCCACAATCTGGAAGAAGAGTGGAGAGGCTCAGAATCCAAGTTGCTTGAAGCCCAGTGTGAAGTTTCCACAGTCAGTGATGATTTGGGGTGCCATGTCATCTGCTGGTATTTGTCCACTGTGTTTTATCAAGTCCAAAATCAACGCATCCGTCTACCAGGATATTTTAGAGCACTTCATATTTCCGTCGGCTGACAAGATTTATGGAGATACTGATTTCCTTTTCCAGCAGGACTTGGCACCTGCCCACAGTGCCAAAACTACTAGTAACTGGTTTTTCCTGACTATGGTATACTGTGCTTGATTGGCTAGCCAACTTGTCTGACCTGAACCCCATAGATTCTCTATGGGGTATTGTCAAGAGGAAGATGGGAGACACCAGACCCAACAATACAGACGAGCTGAAGACCGCTATCAAAACAACCTGGGCTTCCATAACACCTCAGCAGTGTCATAGGCTGATTGTCTCCATGCCATGCCGCATTGATGCAGTGATTCGTGCAAAAGGCGCCCTGACCAAGTATTTAGTGAATAAATGAACATACTTTTCAGAAGTTCGACATTTTTATATTATAAATTCTTTTTTATTGATCTTAGGAAATATTCTAATATTTTGAGATACGTCTTTTCTATTTTGTTGAGCTGTAAGCCGTAATTATCAAAATGCTTGAAACATTTTAGTTTACATGTAACAAGTCTAGAATATATACAATTTTCACTTTCTGAAATAATTGACAAAAAATATTGAACTCTTCCAAGATATTCTAATTTTTTGAGATGCACTCGTATATATAAGTAGCAGACGAAAAGACATTTTTTGTTGTCCAGTGTTATCTAGGCTGTGTAGTATTGTGATGTAAGCCGAATTTCAGCATATTTATTCTAAATGAACTTTGGTAAGTGGTAAGTTAAAGTATTATAATTTTAAACTAAATTTCAGTGAACGGTGTTTAAATAAACGACGTCAAGTATTATTTTGTTTTCGCAGTTAATTGCAGAAGATCGTAATAAATGAACTACGATGAGAACAATTGTGAATGTAATATTATACTATGTTTTAGTGAAACAGTTGTAATATGATGTTAACGTAAATAATAGTGAAAATTGTTTAAATGGTTTACGGAAAGCAGGATTATGAATGATATGTTGAATACCTTTGGAAATATTAGTAATAAATGAAATAAATTGGGCAATTTTTTGGATTATACATTAAGTTTTAGTTAAGTGTATTTAACTAAAATACTTTATGTAGTATTCGCTTTTGCACTAAAATTCAGTAATGTTTCTGTAACGACGTTCGGTAAAAATTTTTGTTACTTAAAAAAAATTTAAGTGTTTCAATTGCAAATAAAATTTGATGACCAGAAGTATTGTGAATTTAAACAAAATTCTAAAGTGCGGAACAATTAACTTTGGTAAGCAATATTGGGATGATGCACTCCATTTTAGAAAGGCGTATGTAAATAAATGGAGAGGACTTGGGAATCAGCCCCCAGTGAAACCCCGACAAGCGGGTCTTATGGTCCTCAACTCAGGATTAAAGACCATACTCGCCATTGCTCCCCCAGCTAATGGGGCAGGTATAGAAGCCCCCAGATCAAGTCTATCGAAACGGAAAAGCCAACTAAACGGAAACTTTAACCCCTAGGGCAGGATAGCAAGACTGGTCGAAAACAGGGTGCGCTTTTATGTTTTGGGGGGTGATGTTTGCAATGTGTTGTGTAGTGTAAAGTTCGTGTATGCGTGTGCATCTTCGAGAAGGGAGTGGTTAGGGAGGTAGAAACCTCTAGTGGAGCGGAGCTCCGTGAATTTGGCCGAAACCCATTTGAAGGGCCGACGCCCTTCGTTTGAAGGAGAAAAAATCCACATTGTTGGAGAAGAGCTCCGTTAGAGTGATCGCCTCCCCAGCCGAAAAACCCTGCAGGAAAAAGTCCTTAGCCCCTCCGGTCTGAAAATCAGTTCGAAGACGTCTAACCTTTCCAGCCAGAAGATTTGATGACTGGGGCAGAAAGAATCCCCCGCTCCCGCCCTTGCGGGCAGGAGAGTTTCCATCATGCTACCACTACAAGTACTGACCCCCCGCAATCTTGGCCTCAGGGGAAGCCTTTGATTCGAAACCCATCCCGAAAACAGAATCCGAACCAAAAAAAGAAGTAACCCAGGTTAGATGAACTCACGATAAGCTGCATTGTCAAATCATATTTAATTTCATTAAAGTAGTTGCAAATGCACAACAATAAGCAGAATTATGATGTTCTATACAATTTCTCTTGTGTGTTTGTAAATAGACTATGGTAATTAATGCTGTAATGCCTCTTTAAATTTCAGTAATGTGTAATTAAATAAACATCGATAAGTATCAACCAACTGTTTCTATATTAAATTTCGCTAAAGCGTGGATAAATAATGTTGGCATTATTGTGATGTACACAAAATTTCTGAAATGCTTGTGTAAGTAAAGAACGGTAAGCAGTCTCACAAATGTTGCACTCAATTTTAGTTAAGTAAAGTACGCTATTTAGTATCATGATGTCATATAAAATTACAGTAAAATATATGAAAACTAAATAGGTAAATTGTAATGATATTGCAGTCAATTTCAGAAAACGTCTGTAAATGAAATTCGATAAGGAATGTGATGTTACACTAAATTCCAGTTAAGCGTGTTAAAATTAAATATGCTAAGCAGTTTTGAGGTTGACAATTTCACTAACGCCTGTGTAACTGGATTACGGCAAGATGTACTGTAACTGTGATGGTGGAATAATTTGCTAAAAATTGGAAATAAATGACGTATGTTTTGCAATATTGTGACGGTTCACTAAATATCAGTTAAGTATGTTTAAATGATCTAAGGTATGCACTATTGTTAACACTCTAAATGTCAGTAAAACGTTTCGTAAAAGAACAACGGTCAGCAAAGGCCTATTGTAAATCTATATTAAATTTTGCTAAAGCATTAGTAAATCAACTGCTTTGAGCAGCATTGTATTATTACACATAATTACAGTAAAGGATTATGAAATAAACTATGGTAAGCATTACTGTGATTTACACTGAATTTCAGAAAAAAGTATTTTGAAAAGAAATTCGGTAAGCAGTATTGTGATGTTGTAATAAATTTTAGTTAAGCCTGTTTGAATGAAATACCGTTAGGAATATTGTGGTATTGTACCAAATTTCAGTAAACTTTTGTAATGATTTACATTAAGCAATATTGTTATTTTTCTCTAAATTTTAGTAAGACTAAATAAAATGATGCAAGCAGTAGTAATGTGCTGTTACACTAAATTTCAGTAAAGCATAAGTAGATAAACTACGGTAAGTAATGTTTCACTCAATTTCAGTAAATCATAAGTAGATAAACTACGGTAAGTAATGCTTCACTCAATTTCAGTAAGACATAAGTAGATAAACTACGGTAAGTAATGTTTCACTCAATTTCAGTAAGGCATAAGTAGATAAACTACGGTAAGTAATGTTTCACTCAATTTCAGTAAAGCATAAGTAGATAAACTACGGTAAGTAATGTTACACTCAATTTCAGTAAAGCATAAGTAGATAAACTACGGTAAGTAATGTTTCACTCAATTTCAGTAAGGCATAAGTAGATAAACTACGGTAAGTAATGTTTCACTCAATTTCAGTAAGGCATAAGTAGATAAACTACGGTAAGTAATGTTTCACTCAATTTCAGTAAGGCATAAGTAGATAAACTACGGTAAGTAATGTTTCACTCAATTTCAGTAAAGCATAAGTAGATAAACTACGGTAAGTAATGTTACACTCAATTTCAGTAAAGCATAAGTAGATAAACTACGGTAAGTAATGTTTCACTCAATTTCAGTAAGGCATAAGTAGATAAACTACGGTAAGTAATGTTTCACTCAATTTCAGTAAGGCATAAGTAGATAAACTACGGTAAGTAATGTTTCACTCAATTTCAGTAAGGCATAAGTAGATAAACTACGGTAAGTAATGTTTCACTCAATTTCAGTAAGGCATAAGTAGATAAACTACGGTAAGTAATGTTTCACTCAATTTCAGTAAGGCATAAGTAGATAAACTACGGTAAGTAATGTTTCACTCAATTTCAGTAAGGCATAAGTAGATAAACTACGGTAAGTAATGTTTCACTCAATTTCAGTAAGGCATAAGTAGATAAACTACGGTAAGTAATGTTACACTCAATTTCAGTAAAGCATAAGTAGATAAACTACGGTAAGTAATGTTTCACTCAATTTCAGTAAGGCATAAGTAGATAAACTACGGTAAGTAATGTTTCACTCAATTTCAGTAAGGCATAAGTAGATAAACTACGGTAAGTAATGTTTCACTCAATTTCAGTAAGGCATAAGTAGATAAACTACGGTAAGTAATGTTTCACTCAATTTCAGTAAGGCGTGTGTAAATGGAATACGGCGACCAATATTGTGAATGTAATGTTGGAGTGGATTCCTGAAAATTTATAGTAAATGAAATACTGTACACACTGTTTTGATGACCTACTCATTTTTTTACAAATGAACTGCCGTAGCCAATACTGTGATAATACACTAAATTTCAGTAAGAAAATAGTTGTATGGTAAAGTAAAGAATATTGTGATATTTCAGTAAATTTAAGCATATCCGAATGTACATAAACTACGGTAAGCAACAATCTGATGTTCACCCAATTTCATTAAAACGCGTGTAAATGGACTATGCTAAACCAGTAGCGTGATGACACCTTAAATTATACAATAAATTGTGTAAATTAGTAGCAGCAAGAAATAGGCTTATTTTATTATTATGGTAAGCACTATTGTGATTTTGCACTCAATTTCAGTAAAAGTGTTTAACTATAGTACGGTAAAAAAAAAAATTGTGATGTCATGTGAAGTTTCGGTAAATGTGTGCAAATGAAATGCCGACATGTTTAAATAAACAACGGTAAACAGCATGGTACACTCAATTTCACTGATGCGTGTGTAAATGGAGTACGGTAAGCAATATTGCAAATGTAAATTTTGAATGAATTGCACAAAAATGGCAGCGAATGGAATACGGTAGGAAATATTATAATGTTGCATTCAATTTAAGTAAATTATGTGTAAATTAATTACATTTAGCAGGATTTAAAATTTATTCATAACTTCAATGAATCTTCTTTAAATGCACATCAGTAAGTAGTATTGTGATGTTGCAATAATTTTTAACAATCTATTCTAAATTAATTACGGTAAGCAACTTTATTCTGATGTTAAACTAAATTTAAAAACCGTGATTAAATCACCAACACTAAGCATTATTGTAAATGTTATGTTGGATTAAATTTCGGTAAAACAAACGAATAACTTTGAGCAAGAGGTCTGTTGTGATGCTAAAAGCGTGAGTAAATCAACTACGGTGAGAAAAATTGGTTATAACAATAAATTTCAGTTAAATATGTTTAAATGAAATATTGTAATCAGTATTGTGATGCTGCACATCAATTTCAGTAAAGAATGAGTGTATGCACAATGATAAGCAGTATTGTGATCTACACTAAATTTCAGAAAATTGGTTGCAAATAGACGACTGTAAGTAATATTGTCATCTGAAGCAAAATTTAGGTAAAGTGGGCGTAAATAAACTACATTATGCGGTACTGTTATTTTTAAACAAAATTTCAGTAAACCTTGCGTATATAAATCGCAGTAAGCAGTATTATAAATTTCTCAAACTTTCAGAAAATCATTTAAATGAAATACAATAAACAGTATTGTGGTGTTGCACTTACAATAGATTCTAGTATTTTTATTCAAAACGAATTACGCTAAGCATCAAAGTATTGTTAGACTAAATCTGAGTAAAGTATGTTTAACTAATGTTAGCAGTAGTTTGAATTTATACTAATATTTGGTGAATCGTGTTAAAATTTATAGAGTAAGCAATATTTGAATATTGCACTTAATTTAATTAAAGCGTTTATAAATAAACTATGATAACCAGTATTGTCATATCACACTAACTTTTATTAAAATACTTGTAAATGAACTACACGAAGTAACATTTTCATTTCTTACTAATTTTCAATAAAGTTATTTAAATAAACAACGATAAGCAGTATTGTGACATTATAATAGATTTCTGTAAACCGTGTGTAAATAAACTACGATAAGTAGTAATGTGGTTTTCATTAAATGTCAGTAAAGTGTGTTTAACTCAAATAATGTGCTATTGCACTAAACATGATTCAGGATATTTAAAATGAACTTCAGGAACAAGCATTATTGTGACGTCATGCTAAATCTCAGAAAAGTATATGCTTAAATTAACAATGGAATGCAGCAGTACTGAAGCAATGTTGTGATGGCACTATATGTCAGTAATACTTGTTAAAATTAACTGATAAAACAATATTATGCTGTTACACTGAATTTTAGTAAATCGTGTTTAAATGGACAACAGGTTAATAGTATTTTTTGTGCTGCACTAAATATAGATAAGCATATTTAAGAAAAAAATACGTTTTGCTGTATTGGTCCATGCAATAAATTTCAGTAAGGTTTTTGTAATAAAGTACGGTAAGCAGTATTGTGACATTACAATAAATTTCAATAAATCGTGTGTAAACGAACAACGGAAAGGAATAGGACAGTTATGAGACTACATTAAATTCTAGTAAATCTTGAATAAATTAACTAATGTAAACAGTATGGTGTTCTTACAATAAATATCTGTGAAGCATGATTAAATAAACTACGTTAAGCAGTATTGTTATATTACAGTAACAAATTCAGAAATGCGTTTTAAAGTGAACTACGGAAAGCAGTATCTTGTTGCAATAAATCTGAGCACTTGTAATGAACTACGTTAAGCAAAGTGTGTAAATGTATTACCGTGAGCAGTATTGTGATAACATTAAATTTTAGTAAACGTGTGGAAATGAGAGATGGTAAGCAGGTCTTTTTATACATTAAATTATAGTAACGCTTTTTAAAATAATCTACAGTATGCAGCGTAATTGTGTTGCTACACTAAACTTAAATATACCGTTTTAGATTATGTACAGGAAGCAGTATTGGGATGTTGCACTTTAAATAAAGCAGCTATAAATCAACTAATGTAAGGAGCATTGTGATGTTTCACTATATTACAAAAATGCGTGTATAAATAAATTCCAGTAAGCAATAATCTGATGTTAAATTGATAATTTTAGAGAAATGAAAACTCAAATGTCTTGCGATTTTTATGTGTGCAAGTATAGTCCTTTTTGTCTAAAAGGTTAAAAAATAATTTCAAATGAATAAACAAATCTTGTATCAACTTACTCAGTAAAGGGAAGTAAATTTAATCTTTTTATGATATTTGCTGACTACATAAGATTTCATGTGATATGCATGCATCAATTAAGTGCTTATGCCTAGTGATGTAAAAGTTTTTAGATAACTAAACAATGTTATGAGGTTTCTGTATTTTGTATTGAGAATTAGGAAACGGCAGTAACAGAAAAAACAGGAGCTTTTTATTTTTAAAAAAATATTCAGCTAAAATTATCAGATATTCTGCCCAGTGAATATATTTCTAGTCGTAAAGCAAGCGTAATGTAAAAGACAGTCAGACTTTATTCTGTTTTTGAAGATTTCTCAGCCTAGTGCCAATAAAACTGACCTTAAAGTAGATTAGTAAAATGAGATTAAGTCAAAAGACTATAAAAATATTTTACTTATAAATTAGAATTTAGTTTTAAATAATTAGAAAGTTATTAAATACTTAATTACTAATCTTCATTATGAGAATCTTTCAGAAATATTGAAAGTTTTGCAGTCATTGATGTTTGTTGCTTCCGTTAAGATAAAAAACAGCTAAAAATTGCAGGTATTACTCAGTACTGTAAGAAAATATTTTCCCATACATAAAACAGGTTAATAACAATATTATAAATCAGAACATGATGAGGTTTGGCCTATTCTGTTAAACATGTCGTCTTATTTTTTCTTTTACCTGCAAAAAATTTCAGTTGTGTGTTTGCGTATTTTTGTGATATAACTTAGTATGAGAACAGCTGTCTACCGAAATCCCTCATCTGATGGAAATCACTAAGATTTTGTACGTAGTGTGAATGGGGCGACATCTGCTGAATATGTCAAATCGCGAAATTATGAAGGATCCAGACAATCCATTATCTAATGATTAAATTAAATTCTTTTGAAAGTTGGCTTGCAAAATTTCAAAATATGATAACAGACAAAAAGAAGGAAAAAGAAAAAAAACTTAGTCCATTTAATAGGTTAAAACTGATAAATAAGAAATTAAATTGCTCTACTACTACTACTACTACTACTACTACTACAACAATTATTTTTCCATTGCAGTTTTTCAGATATTTACCATATAACATTATTTTCTTACTAGAAAACTCTTCCTTAAACTATGTCCAGTCATAATAAAATAATTATTATTAATATTATTTTTTTATTATATTAATTAATAATAGCGAATTTTCGCATAGTTTTGATAAGTCTTTTAAAATATTAGTTTTTTTTTTTACACAAAACAATGAATCCTTGAGTGATAGAAAGAAGTCGGATAAATATGCGTAACGACGGTCTTTTTTTTTCTTAATGCGACTCAGTCAGTTTTAAATAGGTAAGGAAAAGAATTTTTCTGGTTCCATTACTAAAAATTTCAGAAAATGAGATGTGACACGTAGATGTCTTGAAAAAAATATAGTTTACGGAGTTTCAAGAGTTTCTACAACATTATATGTAAACATGTACAAGTAGTTAAATTACTGATTAATGCTTCAGATACAATTTTTTGACATTGACATAAATTCTGATTTTCAAAATCATATTCATAAACGTATGTAAGTTTAATTTGTGACGAATTAACGATAGTTATCCTAAATTAAATTGCATTTATTTAATTGAATTTAAAAACAAATAAAACCGCACATTTTGCAAAAATAAACAAAAAATATAATCATAAGCTTTTAATACTTAAAAATATATTCAAAATTTCTAAGCCTCGTAAGTGTCATAATATGTATATCTTACTGCTAATTTTAAATTTATCAGCCAAAAATGAGACTGAGATTTAAAGATGTGAATTCTCTTTCTCTTCTCATGGCTGCACTGGTTTCGGTTTAGAAATCTTTCCTTTCAACGCAAATTTCACGTGTCTTTGATGATTTTGGCACGCCTCGTCAGTTCCTTCTTTGCCGGAAATGAATCAAGTGAATTACGCGAACGTTGCAAGGGAGGAGCATTTAGCCAATATTCTTACGCCTGGAAGCCTAAATTGCAAGCCAAAAGAACACAAGCGAGGACTGAAGAATCCACTTAGCTTATGACTGCGTCCTATTGAAAGAATCTTGTTCTGTGCACCTGCGTGAGGGAACGTGTTTTCCATTTACTCGACCATTATCGCAACATGTCTATTCATCAAGAAAACACCGATAAGGTTTTTCTTTCTCATTATTACATCTACAAGTGTGAATATTTCCCGGTTGTGCACGGTCATGGTGGGGCCGTGCTGTAAGGTTAAACTAAAATCTTCCCACATGGTTGTCCATTATTCTAAGGAAAAAAACACTTATCGAGTTCTTTATTCGCTACATAGTCTTTATATAAGTTAATGTAAACTTTTAGTATATATGTCAGTGTATCCTCTGATAAATGCTTATACCGCCACAAAAGATAGGTTTCTGACAAGGAACTGTGCGGTTTATATTATTGAAACCCTCTGAATAAAGTTAGTGTTGATAAAAGAAAACAATGATAAAATAAATGTAAAAACGCCAAATAAATAAAAATAACGAATAGAATGAAATATCACACAAGTAGGCTTTTTTAGCGAGTGAATATAATAGAGTACCGTCTCTTCCAAATGAAAAAAAGACAAAAAAGTTATAACATAAAATTATTTATATCGTTTTATACAGTTTGCACCTCATTCTGTATTTGCTAATAGTAATTTACGGTGTAAAATAAACTTTCGAACGCCATTTTAGTACTTCACAAAGTAATAAAAATAAGATAAAATCAATATTTTACTATATGATTTGTTACTACTACGTAACTACAACATACTTTTATATAGAACAATATATATAGTTAAGATATATTGCCATTAAAAGGGTACTGTTAAAGAGTATTGCAGAAATGTTATCCAAATTACGACAGACTTTTTCCACATTATAAAATGTAGTTTTACACCGGCATTTTAAAGAGTGTTTTTTTAATAAACATAAATTCTTTTTCTTTATTAATCTTTCAAAAGACCATCGCAGAACCAAGACTGGAGCACCAACAAATACAGTCAGCGAAATAATTTCTTTATCACTTAGTTTTGTAAAATATCTAATTTTTGTAAAATATCTAGTTTTAGAAAACAAAACGTATTAGTTTCGCTTTCTTTCATCCTCTGCTGTTATTAGATCTTTAGAGAAGGTAATTTATATTTACGCTGGACAGAATGCTCCTTTAACTACCACATCTTTCAAGAAAACACAAATAATAAACATTGCCAGTTTTTTAAATTCTCTACTTTTACTGGTAAAATAACTCCGAACTTTTTAAATTACTTTTTTAATATCCAACTTTTTCGATTAAAGTTTTATTTTTTTCTTTTTCTGTGAATCAAGTTTAACAAAAGCACAAAAGATAATAACAACCTCTTATTGATCTTTTTTTCTGTAGATTATATCATCTTCAGAAAACAACCGTCAAACCTCACCAACGTTGACGTTGAAGATTATGGGCATTTAAAACCGCCATCACGTCTAACAAAAAAAAATTAATAAAATGTCATTTTTCGTTGTCTTGAATTGCGTAGTTTTGTCTTATTAAAATTACAAAGGATAAAATGTGAAATGTTTCTTTTTGATTGAATCACAGCAGCCAGTTTAAATGTACAGGAGACAACACCCTGTCTGCGAAGATGTGCTGGCTGTGACATTAAATTTTCAATAAATAGCTGGGAAGGAAATAAATGAGCAAGGAGAAAACAAAAAAGCGCACAGCAATCATTAATTGTTGATTCAACTTTTAGGCGTCAGAGAAAGATTGGCTTGGGATTGCAAGGCAAGCACGAGACACAAGTTCTTGTGTTTTACAGCGAAGTATCCTTTGTTCGCTGTCTGTTTCACCTCACTCGTCCGTTCGGATTACAAGTCGTTGTTATTTAGTGAAATCTCTCATGGGATTGAAAGCGGGGGAAAGAAATTTCAGAATAACTGGCGCTATGCATAATACGATTAACTCGAAAACACCAGCTCAGCGTTAAAAATTCCAAGAAAAACGAAAGGCGATTAAGAGATTTCAATATAGAATGTTCTTATTCGGTGAAGTTTTTCTTACTGTTAGCTGTAAAAATCAAACAACTGAGAGTGTTACAGACGAAGGTCATAAGTAAAGGTGTATGTCCCAAAAGAACGTATACACTGTAAAAATAGAACCATTACACACTGGACAGCTTGTTTACATACGACTTACTGTAATTTATTGTAACAGTGAAAATAGCTGAGAGGTAAAAATCTTCACAAAAGTAACAATTATTATTAATGAGTTCCTAAAATTCAGATGAAAAATATTATTACTTTAAAAATGCAAAATTTATGAATATGTTTCCTGTGGCACATAATAATTTTGTTAAAAACTACTGCAGCAATATTTACTATAAAATTACTATAATATGAAGAAATATGTATGCTTGACAATAATAAATAAAATGGTAAATACTATAAAAACTGATATCTGCAACATGCTTGAATATATAATATAAGTAAATTGTAATTGATATTAAATAATTTACATTTTAAATTTGACGCTATTTAAATCGCCTAGGTTTTTCCAATACAATTACAATTTTATGAAATTTCAAGCTACATTTCAAAACAAATATAAGTATTAAGAATGTGTAGAGAGACAACTGTTTTGGCTACTTAGTTTAATAATACTAGAGAATGTATCACAAATTAGCTAATATTGAACCAAGGTTGAATATCAATATTTTTATTTTTGACAATAGAATTATTAATGAGTGGAATAAATTACCAGCAAGTTCGGTTAATAAGAAAGTATTGATTAATTTAAGAATTGTCTTTTTTACCATTTATCTTTCCGATGGTGGTAGAAATCCTTGTAACTACCATATTAAAAATTAATCTTAATTTTTTTCGATTATTATTTAACAGATAATAAACAAAGAGTTACTTCAAAGTTAATCACAAATTGTGGATAGAAATAATTGCATTTACTCAGTGTTAATTAAAATTTTAAAGTTAATTTACTATTTTGATTTAGGAGTCTACATTTCTTTACTAACAACTGTCAGCACACATTTCTTTTTAGAGAAAAGACGCAGAAAATTAAATTAAAAAATAACTAACTCAATGAAGATGACAACTGTTTATATAATGAAAATAGTACAAGAACAATTTCTATTTGCATTTTTTTGTCAATTGGAAGAAATCTAAGTTTTCAATTTTAAATTTACATACATTTTTAAAATGCAAAAATATTAGGAGAAATGATAATATTAAAGATTTCGCAAAAGATTTGAAAACATAACATTTTAAATAATTTAGAAACTCATTACTGATAATATTTTAATTAATACAATAATAATAATCTGTAAATTATACGTTCTAACAGTATTTTACACCTGCATTTAAAATTAGAATTCGTATTAGTAAAAAAATCTAATTAATTCAAATTAATAACCATGATACAAAGAAAGCATCCTATCACATGAGATAAAAGATTTTCTTAAAAAATTCAATGGTACAAAAAAACTGCAAAACCATGAAATTAGATTTTTTTTCAAAGTTATACAATTATTATTTCACTGGAAAGTACAAAAAAAATCTACAAAATTTTTCTCTCTTTATTAGAATAATATCACCTTTGTATTAGTGATATAAATTTACATTTTATTTCTATGTCAAAGATCAGAATTAAATTTTTTATTTTAAAATTACGGTATAATGTTATTTTATCTAAAATGACTAGTAAGTAACATTTTAAGATTGAAAAGCAGTTTAAAATAAAGACACCTTATTTATCTATGTATATATAAATTTACTCGATGTGAATGGTGAGAACATTTATCATAATTATCAGTACTCTGGAAACAGTCTTAAATTCTTTATTTTATATCCATACATTTCTATATAAATAGATAGGTTTCGACTGTCAGTCTTATAAAAAACAAGGAAAACAATTAAAATCCCAAATGACAGTAAAAACCAAAAAAGTAAACAAAATAAATAATTGGAAAAATGTGAAATTATTTAACACAAAAAGGATTACCTAGAGATATTACTAAGAAACAATTATGCGACAAGTATAAGCTGTGTTAAATGTATTTTCTAACCTATTAAAGCACAAAGAATACTGTCTTATTTTCTTACAACGCAATTTTAAAATTTATATCGTATCTTCCTGATTCGCACATAATCTATCTCTGGTTAATCCAGTTACTTTAAATTTTAGAATTAAAAAAAGGTGAACATTAAAAATAAAATCCTCTTTCGATGAAAATTTCAAGACCACAAATAATGTGATTTTGTGAAATTTTAATAGTAAATTAAAATGTAATTTTGAATTAATGAAGATATATTTAATGCAAAATGTTGTCAAGTTGTGCAATGTTAATGCTCTTAATAAAGTCTTTAAAAATCATCTGAAACAATCTAGGTTCGTAAATTTTTCAAATATTATATTGTCTTGCTTTTCAGGAAGTCATAAGAAAATCTTGGTTTTGTAGCTATTTAATCATAACTTTATTCACTATTACACTACACTACAGTAAGCAATATTGTGATCCTCAACACTGCAACATAAAAGGCATTTTTAAAACAAAAGTATAACTTCTGGGCATATACACATACGCGCGCGCGCGCGTAGATAATTGTGAAAATCCATTGAAACATCATAAATAAATATATTAGTGCCTATATTATACATATGTGAAAAAACTGTTAGAAAATTCAAAAGCATATACAAAAAATACACAAAATTTAAGTTTTGAACTTATTTCGGATTATCTGCTTCTATGTTTAATTTACAGTTACGGTTGCCAGTAAAGGGCTCAGCTAAGGATATTTTTATGAGATTTGCACTTTTTCATGCTTTATTCATAAGAGTTTTTTATATGTTGGTTTGAATAAGTATAGAAGCAATAAAAATATTCAATTTGTTATTTTTATAAATATTGGACCATAACATCTCTTTAATAAACATTAACTAACACTGAGTTTCCAGCTATATATCATCTTATCAGAGAAAATAAAACTGAATAAACCAATTTTAAAAAAAATATTAATAGTTTTCAGCAAACTTTTATATTTCACTAGGCTATACGATGATAAAAGAGTAATTAGATATACCTTTCTCAAAAGATATTCTTTCTTGAAACTTTTTAATATTTTAGTATTCTATCAAATTAAATGTATAAATTCATTAATGGAACTGTTCTTTTGTTTTAGCTTCTAAAGGAAAACAGGACAAGGATCATTAAATTAAGTAAAATATGTTGTGTCATTCAAGTCTTTGTTGTTGTTGTTTTGTTTCTTTAAAGAAAACTTCGGGAAAATAAGTCTTTAATTCCGGAATAAAATCGTTTGATTATTCAGACTAATGCCTAAGATTATTTTAATATATTTGAGATCAGCACTGAGACCAAGTTATAACAATGGTTTACAGAAAGAAAAGTAAAACGTATTTCGCTGCAATGAACTGTAAACTCATAGGTGAGTAGCAGGAAAGCCTTTCTAGACGAGCTGCAGGCACGTTTAATTTTACTTGTGGCTCGATGTGAGTGTGAATCTAAACAAATGCGTGCGTGCAGAAAAAGAAACACGAAAACAGACGCCATGAAGAAAATATATCTTTATTTAAAAAATTATAGCTTTAAACAAACTTTTAATTTATCAAAAACCTTGAAACAAAACTTTAAAGACCGCTAACCAGTGAATATTGTTCATATACATCTGATTTTTTTTATTCTTTGGCAAGACAAAAGTAGCCAGTTTAATGTGAGAGTAACATTGATAATAAATACTTAATGTGAATATTTGTTGATTCTGTTTTGTCTACAACGTATGATCAGATGAGGATAAAGCTTCTCTGGACAAAAAATAACAACTTTAAATTTCAGAGAATAGCATTCACTATTAGTAGTTAATGCCACTAAATGCCATGTCACAACAGAATTTACTAATTTTAAATGAGTCAGTAAATTAAAAGATTTGTTCAGTGTTTTAAAAATCTGATTCAGAGCAGGATTTTAAAATAAAGTTGTAACTCGACTGATAGGCGATAGACTGTAATTCTATTTTATGATGAAACCAACGTAAACATATATTAACTTTATATCAATTAATAATGAAGTAAAAACGTTTATTCTTCCAGTGAGCTCGTATAACTGTGCAAAGAATGATATAGAAAAATTTAATGAAAGAAAAAAGATAAAAAACAAATACCATCGCCTTCAATTTTGAAATATATCCACTGTGAAATAAATTCAAGTTAATCAGAATTAATTCATGTTAAATTTGAAGCATGATTGAAAATTATGTTTATTATTGTTTAAAAAGATATTCTCGTTAAGCTGATGGAAAATAAGATTTTTTCTTTGTTTTGTTGTACACCAATTTCTACAAGAATGATAACTTCTATACATTGGAAACAATTTCGGTGAGGGAGCGTAGTTCCTATCGTGTGTTACGACTTCGGTAGGGAAATGCTTCTTAGAACTCTTCATTTTTAGATTGAGTAATAAGCCACCGAACTGGCTGGTGAAGAAGAGCGAGAAAAATATGCTAGGTATGTATGCCTAATCTAGTATATAACTGACTGGGAATCGAACTTAGGGCCTTAGGGTTAACAGCCTTGCTCATTTTCTTAGTTATGTTATATCTGATGGTTTTATTTTTAAATTTGATGAAAGTTTTCTCTTATTTAAAACCTAAACGTTGCTAACTAAGATTCTTAATAAGATTCGTGAAGATGTTATTTGAAATTAAATTAATATTTTTAAAAATATTACAGTATGGTTTATGTATTTTTACCACATCCTTAGTGTCTACAACAGAACATAGTTATGTAGTTAGTCTATTATGGACGTTTTTCTGTGCAATTAGAATGGATTTATTGCGGGAGTCGATCATTAAAAATTCTTACGTAACTATTCGGAGAAATCACATCGAGGACTTCATGTATTTGCTTCTTTTGTTAGCCACGTGTTTTAAAATTCACCGTCGATTACCTCGTTTCCAAATGGAAACTTTCCATTTGGCGACAGTCTTTTTTAAAATTATTTAATGGATTTGGATCAAGGCTGACCTGTACAGAATTAGAGAGATACAACATTTACATTTACTTTCTGCAAATACATTTGGTAGACTTTGAAGATTACCTTGTCAATTCGACTTGGCAGCTGACAGCCGTTATCACTCTTGTGTATGCATGCCGTGCATTTCTCTTTACTCTTTCTGAATCTTCGTTTAGTAGATTCTTCGAAAGTGCACAGAATGTTAGCTACTGGAGTTTAAAATATAACTTCCCACTAAAAAGGTTCCAAAGCGGCGCAAAATTATTTTTTAAATAAAGTATTTAAATAAATTAACATTTTAATAATCAAGATATACATATTGTACAGAAATGCAATTTTCTTCCTAATTTTTAATATAAATTAAGAAAAAAACAAATTATGATTTAGTTAAATAATTGGAAAATCCGTACTCAATATATTCCCAAATTAAAGTTTTCTCAGTCAGATAATGGTAGACCCTCTATAGACACTGTTTTGTATAATATAAAGTTCCTTTATCGATGTCTTCCTGTAATTTAGGTTTACACTGAATTAAAATATTATTTTAAAACAAACTATTTAAATTCATCATTTGAATAATTAGACAATCAAAGGAACAGAAAAAAAAACTAGATGAATATTACATCATATAAAATATTTACTAAATGTTGTCAATTGACTGACGGTTAATGCGTGATCTGAATACACATCCCTTTCATCATGGACTGAGCACATCGGTTTCACAGATGTTCATTCATTCTGCATTATAAAGTATAAAAGTTATTTAAAAGTTATTTTCAGTATTTGCTTGGAACAGTCTTTAGATCTTCTAAAGCTGCTGAACTAGTCACGGAATCTATTAGCAATCATTACCAGGTATAGGATTTCTCCAAACTGCTTGCTGGTAAGCTGTCGATTGCTGCTTTTAGCTTTGTCGTTCATTATATTTTATCGAGATACTTCCACTGGTGCTCCCTGGCACAAAAAAGTAAATAAGTCTTTTCTGCATCTTTCAAGGTGCAATTGTTTTGAATATATGACATGATATTTTATTTTCCTTTGCATATTTTCATTTAAAGAGTATTTTCTAAGGGATCAACATGTAACCAACGGAACTTAAACGTCCATTATTTAAATGAGCAGTTCACGAGCGAAATGGGGGGATATCTCAGCTATCAAGTGATTTCGGCAGCAAACAAAAAAATTAGTCTACTTACCTGAATGGCTAGTTATTTAACGGTTATGTCAGTAAATCAAAGAACTCTGTATAAACAAAAATATTGTAAGATCTTATATTATACCATTTTCTTTGAAAGTAATAATTATGTAAAGATACAGCACAAGAGAAGCTTAGAAGCACAGATAAAGCACGCAACACTAAGTATTACTCCATTAAACCAGACCAACTGCATTAAAGGTCTAAATTATACTTTTCTAATTTAATCCTTTTAAAATGTATACTAATTTATAGTATAAAAATATTTTCTTGCAGATAATTATTAAATTAATGGTACATCTGAAAAGTGTTAGAAGACACTATCGAGTGATTGCATATGAACAACATACATTTTTTAAGAATCATTTGGACGAAGTATTTTAAATTATAAAAATGTAAATCTTCTATAACCTAAAGTTTGTTTATTAAATTTTAAATCACCATGGATTGTATTTATGTTAATACAAATATTTAGCATACATGTCAGTTTACTAATAACATAATGATATTTTTGGAAGATTTCAATTCATAATAGTTGTAAAAACTGTAATTTGTTAGAAAATGCGGTATAATTACTTATATTGTCATAACAAAATAAAACATTACATAATTTTGATTAGGCAATAAAATGGCACATAAACAATAACATTAGAAATGGAAAAACAAAGGCACAAATTAAAAAAACGAACAGTTTTACGATTTTTTGTAAAATAGATTTAAATATTAAGTAGTAGTGCACCCACAGACATGTATAAAGGTCATTAGTGTTGGAACTGAAAAGAATTTATATATGTATTTCTAAATTTTACTTAATAAAAACAAATATTATGATTATTATTGTCACATTTGTTTGTTAACATGAGTATAGCACATAACAAAAAAAGTTGATGCCATGACTTCGTTTGCCTAAAAACACATCTCTGAAACTCAGACTGTGTTCATGCGTATTGAGCAATATTATAACTTATTCCTGACAGAAAAAAAGCAAATTTCCTTTTAAGCATTACACTTACGATTGTAACATTAACTTTATATACCATTATTATTGATATAAAAACACTGACTATTTATGCACATATACTGGCAGCTTTATTGTTTTGCATAATAATGCATAAATTATCAGATAAAAACAAAGACTGAAAGATAGATGCTCTGTGCTTCACTTCTTACCAGAATGGGATAAGTTTATCCAAATCTGAAGTATTGTTTGATGCGAATGGTAGGATCTCGATAGTGGAGATATTTTAACTGTTAGAGAATCAAAGCTCATTGTATACAGAACATAAGAAGCAAGACTATGATTGTATTTAAAATGTTCCGATTGTGAAAAAATGCACAGAAAAATGTTACAAAAAATGGACAGGCCGGACTAAAAGATATTATGAAACAAGCGTTTAATGAAGCAACAATGTAATGCAATAGTTGAAAAATGTATCCGCATTATAAATTTTAGCACAAACTTTGCTTAATAAAGTGCACCTCATAAAATTTGGTACCCATACCTCTATCCATAAATACGTACATATCTCTGTAGCAAGTTAAAAGATAGGTCTTCAGTGGTTGAAAGACAATTGGGATTGGGCTGTGGCCAAATGTAAATGAGCCATGTAGTTAGAAGAGTCACGGTTTGCAGTTTAGCACTAATGAAAGAGTAGAGATTTTACGATAATTTCTTCAGATATGGACATGTGGTGTATTTCTTTTTTCTGTACAAACGATGGAGAAGAAAATAATTTGGAAAAAATTTAATAGCATGACCTCTGTTCTGCAGTTTCTATCAACGGCGATATTCCATCCTATAAATATTTGTCCATTCCATCACCTTATTTGTAGAACTAAGATAATCAACATTTCCAGAATATTTTCTTTTTGTAGTAATCAAGATAGCTTCCATAATGACTATTTTGATGTACAGTAATGTTAAAAATTTCAGAAATGTTTGTATTAAGTATTTTTATTCTGGGAAATAAAAAATAAAGAATGGAACAATATATTCCCAGCTCTAAGATTTGATGAGTAATTCTGTAAATGCTTTCTTCATAAATCTATTACTATTTTTGTAAACAAATGAAGATAATCTGCTACAAAATATACATCTGACTCCAAACAATAAAAAGAAATTAAAGCGTCATTTGAAGTCTACATATGTACTATTCACATTAGTCTGCAAATATATGGTCTTTTTAATAATAAAATTTACAACTTTCTTTTGACATTTTATCAGTATAATTTGGAGTACAAATTCAAACAAACTATTTATGTAATTAAACATACTGCTTGTCTCATTATATTTCAGGGAAGTAATCAAAGTCAAAAACAATTATTCATTTGAGAAATATTTATTAACCTGTGAAAAATATCCTTTTCATGCAGATGTAATTCATATACAACTTGGTATTAGGTTCTTTATGGCAATGAACTCATTGCATCTAAAATTCTGTAGAAATTTTTGTTAATAAAAAGTTTTTCTTTGCTGTCTATTCTTTTAAGTTGTATCTCTTTAAAATATAAACTCAAATTTATCTAAGTATCAAATAATTTAATAATATTTTTAGTTTAAAAATTAAGTTTCGTTATTCATCAGCAGCTACAAAGACTAGGAACACAATATAAAGTATAACTTCGTAAGAATTTTATGATCTTTGATTTAAATTAACACAAAGTGGCCAAAGTGGGTGTAATCTGTGAAGCATTTTCTGCATTGTTAAGCAATTGGTACATGTGAAGAAACTGTTCTTAAATTTACATAAATTAGATTAAAATAGATGAACTCTACATAGAAATTCGTTAAGTTTAATATTAAATAGATGATAATCATAATAAGTATAATATTTTTCTATTCTAATAATGTGTTGAGAGCTTTACTAATGTCGTACTGCGCTTGGGCAGAGGCATGGTGCTCGAATCTGGATGAAAGGCATACATTTACGCCAAAATATAATCAAAAGCGATTTTAGTATCACTGCATGTAAACATGCAAATATCTATTGCAATCATTTTTATTTTTATTGTTGGTATCAAGAAAAGTTCATATATTTTCGTTTTTTTTTCTTGTCTTAGCTCCTTTCCCATTGCCTCAATTTGTGGATCAGGTGCCTATGACAGAGATGTCTCTAGCACAGTATAGTTTCAAAACATAGAGATTTTACATAATTTGTGTGTAAAACAACAACAAAAAATCATTATTTATTTACATTATAAATTTTAACATTACACTCTTAAGTTTATGAAATCTATTTATAGTTGCCATACAGTTAATTAATGAAACATTGCATAATGCCGTACTTGAAATATTCAGAAAACCCACAATAAAAAGGGCTTCATTTGATGTTTTAGTTTTGCTCTAGGTATTTTAGAAAATTTAATAAAAATTAAAGTAACAACAGCAAATGTTATTTTTTTCAAAATTCGAAGTTTAATTTTAAAATTTTATTTCATTACCTATATTTTATAACACTTGTATAGTTTTTCTGTAAATTAAATAGAATTGTATCCCTCTAGAAAATTAATTTGTTCTTTAATCACTGCCATAAAGAACCACAAGCATGACGTGGTATTTAATTCCCACGTTATTGCGACGTAATCTTTAGGTAAGTTAGCATAATCTATAATAACAGTATATTCTTCTTTTAACTCATTTTATTCTTAATGTTTTAGTGTATAAAGCATCATAATCATTGAAAACATGTTTAGGTGTAATTAGAATGAATGAAATGAAGGAAAAAGTGTTGGTATTTATTTATTTTGTATTATTGTTATGTATAGAAATATTCTTCAACAAATTGTTGAATGTAATTAAAAAACATGTGCATCAATTAAAAAATGGGGCACTAAAACAATAATCTTTTAAAATGTAGTCTCATAACTTTCAAAATGATCAGGATAAGAAATTAAAATATTGCATCAAAACTAGAAAAGTTTCTAAAAATGTATATATGAAATACATGGCAGTCTAAGAGATATAATACTGACTAAAAAAATTTTAAATCATTAGATTAACATCTTATAACATCTGTTTTTCTAAAATGTTAGGAACTGAAGGCAACTCTGTGAAATAAGGAGGAATTTTCGCGCCGAGTCACTATATAAAATATTTTCCGTAATTTTGTATTTATATATATATATTAGTATAAAATAAAATTATGCAGACATTTTAATCTTAAAATCACTCTTATCAACCATTTTAATATTTCTATTAACTATACCTAATTATTTTGAGAAAAAATTACAAACTTAATGATTATATATGAAAATAATTAACGTCCATTTGTAAATGACACACTGAATTCTCACAAATTTCGTCATATAGAAATTAGAGAATTTTTTCACTATTCATGAATTTAAGAAAATAAAAAATAGTCGACATATCAACACGATGATTTTTTTTGTTTAATGGCAAACTATTAATGGGATAGTCTTATTATGGTGGAAAATATTATTTAGATTGCTATACTAAAACAATTAACTTTAATTTTAGTTTTCAAAAGTCAAAAAAATTATAACGATTGTATTTTTAAAATAAATATGGTTAAGGTCTGATTACAGTTCGGTGTATTAACACTTTTGCGAACATTTTGCTGTCGATAAGCAGTCGATAACCATTAGTGTTGTTATATGTTTTATAGCACGCGCTATTTTATTACTTTTATCGAATCAACGCTTTGTCTGATTTGCTATTAAAATTATCCTTGGAACGTCTTTAATTGACAGTTTTGGTATTTAGTTATTTTCACAGCTCATTAAGAAAACGTCTCTATATGCACGTGTCCTTCCTCTACACAGTGAAGGGTCAGCTAATAATTATGCCAGCAATTTTTTATCACCATATTTCAGCATTTATATGCCTCTAAGAAAAAGGGTAGGTCAAACCTGGGCTCAAAGAAGGCAAAGGGAAAACTGAGTGGATGCTTATAAAAAAGTTCTTCACGTTATATTAACACTTCTGAGATTTATAAATGAATTCAAGATTAAACTGATATTTATTTTCTAATATTCTATTTAAGACATGAAATTACTTCATCGTAGAAGTAAAGGAAAAAGTACAAAATATTAATAATATTAATAAGAAAAAGTTCGTTTACTTTAAGATGATGTGCCTAAAATTTAAATGGAAACATTTTATTTATATTAGTAGATTAATGCTGTTCCATATGTCATCTATATTTCATATTTAATGAGTAACATAAACAACAAAAATACTTTCTTTACATGACATTTATATAGCACATCCTGTTATTATTTAATGCAGAAAAAAGAGATTTGTACTAAATATTTATACAATTTGCTGAAATTTTATCTTATCTATGTATTATTAGCATTATTAGTAATAGTAATATTAATGTTACTACTATCGACATTAATCAGTGTTAGCAGTAGTCAGTGGTAGTCCTAAAATTATTTGTAATAACAGTAATAGCACTAGTAGTAATCGTACAGAATTAGTAGAATAGTAGTAGTAACAGTGCAATTAGTGGTGGTGGTAGTTAAAAACGTAGTATTTATAATAGTAATAGTATCAGAAATTATTGCATAACATTCCATGCATATTAATGTTTTGATAAAATTTCAAAGTATAAATAAAATATTGAACGATAAAAAGTGATAACGAAAAGAAAAATTATAGAATATTTAATTTAATATCTATTTAAAAATTTTAGTCTCTGTATTTTCATGGGCTCTGAAGCATAAAGGCAATTTATGATATTAATTTAAAAGGCCATTAAAACATATGCTAACCTTCTCGATCCAGTATAAATTAATTTGTTAGAACTGATTAGCTTTTTGGGTGTTTGAGAAGAAACAAAAAGCGAAACTGTGGAAAACACTGAAATGAAAAAAAAAATCGAAAACAATTCAGTATATTACTGTAAGCTTGCGCACAATAGCTTTTTCTACAAAAAATATTGCAAAGAAATAGAAACACCAACAATAACAACAAAAACATTAATTGTGTCACACCACATCTAATCCATTAATAAGGTATTCTATTTTGAACATTAAACATTAGTTTTGTCCGTTATTCATTTAGTCTTTGAAATTTTATTTGGCGACTAATGGTATGAGATCTAGCATTAGGCATTAAACAGTTATGAATAAATATTTGTCGAGAGATATATAATATTATGTTGTCATTTATTGGCAACTAAAAGAATATTAAAGGTTTAAAGCATTTTTACTATACTAAACAAAAATAATTGTTACATTTGCTCTGCTTGTTTATTATGTTTAACGGGAGAGCTGATAGAATTTTCAAAATAATGAAGATTTTTTATATAAATTATTTGCTTCTCTACCGTTTTAAAATATTAGGATTGTAATTATCAATCGGTCAAAACTACAAGAGATCTCGATACTAAAAGCTAAGAGATGGATGGTCAATGGTTAAGCTACTGGACTTTTATGGTTGATCTACGGTCCGGAACATTTCTGTTTGGCTTACATCATTAGCATGTTTCACTTTCCTTTTCTTCTATCATTTTAGTTTTTTTACACATAAAAATTGAAATTTTTAGTCCCAATAGAAGTCAGGGATACCGGGATCTTATGACCCCAGATAATGCTCTGTAGAAGATAACCGCGTCATTACGTGTTCTTGCCAGGATGGTTTTCCTCTTGTCTAAACTAGTGAACTAAAAAACAATAACATAAACAATAGAATTGTTAAGTTCATACTGTTATTGTAAAGTAGTTTAAAAATTGAATACACATTCATTTTATTTCTCTGGGAACCTTGCCTAATTGATTAAGGCTTCTTGCCACTTTGAACAATGTAATTAAAATAAACTAAAGTAAATATACAAAACATCTAAGAACATCAGTAAAAAAAGTATTAGATTTGATACTGAATATTGTATATATTAACAAATTCTTGATTTAAAATATTATCAACTATTTTTGTATTAAAAATTTTTGTTTTATTACTTCCTTGTAAGTATTTCTGAGTTTATATTACTAACTGATAAAATTTTAAAGTATTTAACAGCATAATGAATTTCCAAAGTAAACAAATATTCATTGAGATTGTTCTCTGTTTTAATTTAAAAGAAATCTATTTTTATATACTTTGGTCACTTGCAATTCAAGTGAAAATCATTTTTAGTTAGATATCTTTTAAAAAAACTGTATATTGATATGGACCAGTCGTCAATGCGGCTAAGATTTAAAACAACCAAGAAACTCATCTTTTCTCAAAATTACATTTTAAAATTATGATCTGATCTTGTTGAATTTGGCACCTAACATGCAACAAATAACATGAAATAACTTTCTGGTTTCTGGTTGAAAGAGTTTGTAGTTTTTATGTATTTCAGTTCTCGTTATTTTTTACAAATTACTGAAATTATATTAAATTAGTATCGATACTTAAAAATGTTTTAGATGATATTGTGTGATTTAAATAGGATCTAATTGATTGTTTTCAAAACTGATATAAAGTTGTAGCCAATATTATCGTATCACGTTATGGTTTGAAACATATACTGTTAATTGGTGTGCTACATGGAAAATTATTTTGGCATAGTAAAGCTCATTAAGCAATGTTTTAATATTTGAATATCTTTGTGCTAAACATTCGTAATATTGAAATTTCTTATGGAGATGCAAATGTAAAGTATTAATCATAAAACTTTAATTAATGTACACTTAGTAATATTGATTTATCTAAAAGGACACTATTTTTACAAAAATCCATACATTAAAAACAAAATAAATGCTTAAATTCTGCATTAAAATTTTCGTTTTTATTGCATGGTAAAACGTTTCATTAGAAAATTTGTAAAACTATTTAAAAGCAATTTTTAAAAGGTATATCTGAAAATACTTGTGATATTAGTTTAATAGTTGAAAAACAATATTTTATACAAATTCACAATATAGTTAAGATGCATTTATGTTCTTTTATTTTCAATATTAGTTTTGAATTAATTTATAGCAACCTTTGCATTTTCCCTGATGTCAGATGTCTGTTCCATTAGAAGCAGCATTTATCATCCAATTAGTTAATGCAGGAAACGAAATTTAGTTGCATTAAGCTAATGTATTTTTTTCGAATCTTAATGTGGATTGTATCTCTGCCTCAGCACTATTGAAGCACCCTGCTCAGAGAACCAGAGAACTCGCTAACCATAATGCGCGACATAGATGATGTGATGAGAGAATGTGAACTGAGCTGACTGGGGCAATAAGACTTAATTTCTGCTTAAAAACTTTGTCATTATTTTCGCTGCATGCGCTGTCGCATTAGCGGGCTCACAAATCAACGGGAAGGCAAAAATTTGGAACGCAAGCTGCAGAGATAGCGATGAGATTTTTGCTGACATGCAAACGGCCAATTAACAGTGACGGATGATGACAGACGTCTGCCTTCCGATGCGTTCGTATTACTTTGTTACTTTCTCTAATGGACACAGTGAGCAACGCAACTTGAGATTATGAATATTTCGTGCAATAAGACTGTTGGTTATTGTCTTTTTACAACCGCTCATAAACTGTAACGGAAAAATACTTCGCAAACGTTATTTGATTTTTTTTCTTTAACACTAAAGCTAAAAAGAAAAGAGTTGTTTTACTATCTTTTTAAATAATTTTACTCTAAATATACTTGTATATTTTGTTCAATAAATATTTTATAAAGAATCCATTTAGCTCTTTCTAAAAGAACCTTCAAGGTGTTCTACAAAATGTATAAAGAATGCAGTGATCCTACTTTAAAAACTGAATTAAAAATTATTTTGTCATTAGACTGTCAACATATATATTGTTAAAAATTTATTTAATATTTTGTTCTGCTATATTTTAATAATAATTTAAAATTTAACATGAAATGTAACTTCATTTATCCACACTGTTTTAATTCTCTAACGTTTTAAAATGTTTTTCTCTGTTTTTTTGTTTAATTACCATTTTATCCAAAATCTATTTTAAAAGATTATTAAATCGCTCATTAAAGAATATAAAATTCATTATAAAAACATTAATTAAAGAAATTCTTCATTTGGCCATATCTGAGACAAGCAATCATATTCTTTTGTAAAATGCTATCTAAAACATTCGAAAGAATTTTTAATAATTTTACCTTAAATCCCAACGATGAGAATTTTTCATGATTTATTTAATAGATTTATAATATTTATTATTAAAAGATTTATTTGTGTTTGAGTTCTCATTTGTAGTATATTTCGCAGTTTTTTACGATTACGTAGTGATTTTTTAAAGCTCTGATATTGGTCTAATTTTAAATTATTGTTCTTTCTAGCAAGCGTATCTTACTAATAAACTATTTTAAAATAACAAAACAATTATTATGCATCACTGAAAAAGTATTTAACATATATTCAGATAAATAAATTTAATTTAAAAAGTAAACAAAGATATAAGGAAAAAGTACAGACTATAATTTTTTAAAAAAATTGTTTTTATGGCGTCATTTTTTCAGTCGATTAGAAGATGCATGCTTTCAGAATGTCTACTTTAATTAATAGTGACCAAATATCTAGAACTCTTAGATGAAAGTCCAGTTGCCAATATCATAAAAAGATTAGCCGACCAAAATTTCTAAAATAGGGTTCAAGGGAATCTTTAGGATGTGAAAAGGTAGAGAAAAGATCGGAGTTATCTGTGAAAATCCACACACTAATCAACTCCCCCTGGATGTTTCCGTTTCGGGCTGTCGCAAGCCAGCCGTATTCGAGGCACAAACAGCTACATCTCCTTGCGTGCGAAGATGATTAGCCTCACTCCAGAAGCCAGACCGATGCTCAAGTAATACGTGATGAGGCATTACTACCTCACTAGAGGTAATTCTGTGCTGGGATGAAAATCCCAAGTTTCAGACTTACACCCCATTGCACTTCAAACAAGTTTTGCGGGACGAGCATGGAATGTCAAATCGACATACTATTAGTAAAAGAGATCAATCTAACTTCATTAAGGAATTTAGTATAGCCTAACTTGACAGTCCGTATTGGTGACTATAATATTTAGCTGACTTTAGAGCTTGTTTTTAGTTTACTGAAAGTGGATTCTTATACTAATGAATACCTCCCCCACAAAGAACTCAAATCTAACAGTAAATTCTCAACAGAAATATTTATTTGTCTTTAAAAAAGTCTATGTTATTCTGTGTAAAAATACCTAAAAACTAAAAATATGGAGAAAACACTGAAGAAGAAAACATAAGTGATTATGTATTAAAGTTAAATTACAATGTTATCAGATAAAAGCATTTTAGACATAGATAAAATGTTTTAATAAAAATTAGTGTGATTAATGAAAATAAGCGATATAAAAATTTTAAGTGGTTATCTCTGCTTCTGAATCTCTTATTTTACACTACAAAACTTTAGTTTTCTTGATCGCTCGTACTTTACATCAATATTGGGAAAACAAGACTGAACGGAAACTAATCTTTATATATCTTTAATCGCCAATAAAAGAGGAGAAAATGTACGCCATAATTACATAATATTCACATCGACAAATGATAAATGTCATATAAATTTCATGTAAAAATAGCCTTTAGGATCCTTAAAGATGAAGCGGAAATCAGTTTCCATTCAGCGTAACCTGTTTTGAAAGAAAATAAGCATATTAACGAAAATATTTCTGTTTTAATTTCTCTGTTACGCATCACTGTCAGAATATAATTTAGGGAAATATCTAACGACCCTGTTTAACATGGCTTCACTTCACTAAAAAAATAAGACCGTACCACAAAATTCACTCACGGCTTAAGCAGTAACACAAACATTAAAACTGTTTGCATGATGCACGCATTGATAAATAATGTGTAAATATTACATTTATGGTTGTTTAATGTTTTCAAACAACTTTGCCTAATTTCGATTTCAGATTTAGATTATTCATAAAAAAATCTTTAAGCAATACTAACTTTCAGCTGTATAGTTCTTTACTACTAAGGTAAAAAAGAAATAAAATGTTTTGTTTTTCAAAATATAGGGTACTTCATTTTAACTTTGCACAAAACTGATTAGTCTGTAAAGTTACTAGAAGAAAAGAGGTTAATTTTATTTAATTACATAAAAACTCGATATACCATCTTTAGTAGTTATTGTACATTTCATGTAAATAACTCAAAGGTGGTATTTTGGTTCTTATGCCAGTTATTAAGGATGAATGTTCATGATATGGCTATTAAACGTTGGAGTAAAATATAGTTGCACGGAACAAAAGAATCTAAAAGACCATCTTACATGCATTTAATGGGGATTGTATATGATACACAGTATATAAACAGAAAACCCGAGATATTTTTCAACATTACTTTATTTGGTCAAATCTATTCAAATTCCTATAAACATGACCTTTCTTTCTAATCTTCACAGATACAAAGCCCAATATCCAGAAGTACTATACAAAATAGCTCTTTTTTCATTCTTTTCATTGCCAAAACTAGGCTTATCACCTTGGTTAAAGCTGTAGTAACCGAGCTTGTCCAAAATAATGTCAGTTGTACATCCTGGTAATTAACAAGCTTTTTATGTGCACCATGCACGTGCTCCGATAAATGCTCGTGTAATAGTGTAGATGTTTAAAAAAATAAGAAAGATTCTGCATAATACCAAAATGATTTTTTTTTAAAATTCAAATATTTATAAACAATTTCGTTATAAAACGTCACCAGAGGCAAATACAAATATTCGACAATGTAAATGCTGAATTAAAATTTCAAATGTGGTAGTTGTATTAGTAGATGACAAAGCTTGATGATATCAGAAGGAAAGAATAGCTCCGCCTCTTTTATTCTTTCATCTTATGGATGATACTGCAGAACAGCTAATGCGCAGTTATTGAGAAAACAAACATCACGAATGATATTGCTCACTAATATCACATGACTGCTTCCACAGGGTAATTAATTCCACTAGAATTCCAGCGCAGCTGAAGGGAGATTAATCAGACTGGTAGATTAAAAAAAAAGTTTTGCATTTAATTTTGCTCGTAATAGTTACCAAATATAGTAGTTAACTTTAATGAATTTTCTACTAATGGCGCATAATATATATTCACGATATTTTTAAAAGCTATTTGGGCACTTTGTTTGGAATAATTGCGAGAAATATATGAATTCTCTCGGTTCTGTTCATATGGTAAATGAAAAATGCAGTAGCAGAGAGCTGGTTGTGAATAACAAAACAAATTATGATATTTTAGTTTCCAAAAGCTTTGTGTTCTTCTAGAGAACCATTTATTGCATTTATTTGTTTTAAGAGACGGGATCAATGTGCTAGTTTAGATTTTATTTTGGTTAGAGCACGGCTTTTATGAAACAACTACAATTTGTAAAATATAAAGACATCATCTATAAGTTAGATGGTACCTCTTGTACTAATGCTTTATTTTATTACAGGGACATGTTTGTTAGTTTGAGTTTTAATACTGTTCCTCCATTTCAATGCAGTATCGATACCTATTTTCAGTACTACGGACAGTTGGACGCGTTTGATAGAGAAAAAGCGTAAATGAAAAAAAAATTCTAATCTTTTTTTATCGCACAAAAAGAAAGAAATCACGAGTAAACGATTAGTTCTTGAGCTTTATTGTAACGTAATAGATTTTATTTTAAATAAAGTTTATAAATTAAAAGATTTCTAAAGTTCAGATGATTCATAATCTTAATAAATTAATTTAAATTCTTTTAGGAAAAAATTTTGCATATATATACTACGCGCACACACACTGGAACAAGAGTTATTTTATAAAATGATTATATTGGTTGAAATTAATACTTTTATTAATGGTATCACAAAAGAAGAATATTAATAAAATGAGATAATAAAGTGAAAGGTCAATCAAATTAGAAATATTGTGAACAGAAGTGAGATTTAAAACCAAATTTGAAAATTAGTATAAAATCACGCATGAGTTTAATTGTAAGTAAAATAGTGTTTATATGTTCACAGTTAATATAAAGAGCTCTGCATTAATAATTTGGCCACCTGTTGTTGTGGTATTCTAAATTGTTGTGGAAAATGGCGATTAAATATAAAAATATAAAGTAAAATTCTTTATCACTTTGATGCGCTATCTTTTGCAACACAAAGAAATTTTACCCTGTTTAGCATTTAATCAGCCAGATTCTATATTACAGTCTGGTTCTTTAGAATTCCAAATATCCGTGTGATCTTTAATTCCATCCTACTGGCAGCACGTGCACAAGTTGCTTTCAGCAAGCGATCAAGATGCTGACACATGTGCTTGATCCGATTCACATCAGGACTTTGTGGTATCTAAAGAATTTCAATTCCTTGATTTCATTTCCAGATTATGTTCACACGAGACTGTCGTATTTAACGTCATCTTTCTGATGAATATGGACATCAAATCTAAGTATGCCTTGTTGGAAAATCTTGGTAATATATCTTTAAAATGGCAATGCATCATACAGAACATAAAAGATAATTTTTTTAAAAGTACTACTTGTCTTTTTAGTATGCCAGATTGTAACTTAGATCACGGCACTCATTACCTCTCTCTCTCTCTCTCTCTCTCTCTCTCTCTCTCTCTCTCTCTCTCTCTCTCTCTCTCTCTCTCTCACGTAGGCTAAAATATTGAGGTTAAAGATCTTCATTAGGTCTTCTCTAAACTCAGATGAGTCTTCCACACGTGAATTATTAAAAGATGGACTCATCAACGAAGAGTACTCATCACCAATACGCACCAGACATCCTGACCCATTTTTTTCCTATCGGAAAGAAGGGGTTTCTTTCATAATACACACACTATCAAGTTGGCGGAATTGATGTTGAACATTTCTCTGGTTAATTTCTGTTGCATGAGATATGTTAGTAGTAAAATGTTGATAGTGAATGAGGACGGGGCGAGTAATGACACTTTCTAATCGTGTTTATACTATTGAAAACCTTCCGAATTGCTTCCCTGCACAGTGACATGCTCCGCCATAAAATTTTCAATAATATTTGCTATAGATTTATGAGACATATTCATGCTTTGGAAATCTGACACTGACTCTAAAAATCCTATAACATAAACCCTGATAACCGGAATAATATCGAGAGTCCACATCTTTTTGGTATATTGATATCACACACTGGTTATCTTCCGACTATGAATAATCAGAATAAATTTTAACTTATTTTTAATCTTGTTATTTTAATTGTTTAATTTTAGCAGCACAATTGACAAAAATTCATATTTAATCCATTAACTAAAAAAGACTAAATAAAAGTTGCAAATATCAGGAAAAGATGGTCCTTCGTAATTCATATTTGACTTCTTCGTTCATTGCCAACATTTTAGCAGTTATTTACGTGGTGGTACGAAATGATTTTGGTATATTATATGCATACAGAGTTTCTGACGAAATTATTCACTTGGAAATAATCAAGCGAAAGAAACATTTTGAAATAATTAATATAATCTACCAAATATATTTGTTAATTTTTATTAAATGTAACTAAATCAAATCTTTTGATTATGGAACATAATCAGAGAAATTAGAGTCTTTATGTATGTAACAAAAGTAATCACAGACATTGTTTGAAATATTTAAAAATCTACATTTTTAAAGTTCTAAGGTATATTTGTTTTCCTAAACGATAAGATTTTTGTAAATTATAAATGATCCGATTTTATATCTAAAAATAACTGTAAATTGTAATTTTACTGTCGATTTCTTTTTATATTTCTTTTGGAAGCCCTTTATTGCCTTAGTTTAGATGAATCGCTTGTTTGATAGCCGTTGGGTCAGAAGCGCTGACGAGATCGTCTGACTCAGCTCCCTATAACAACAGCTTTTGATAGTTGCAGGAAATTTTTGACTGAATCAACAGCCACTCCAACGTCAATTGCTCGAATCTTATATTGACTGCACGTTAGTCTGGCCTCTGCAGGAAGACCGAGTATTTAAGACGACGTAATGACGGCCGCAGTGTAAACACTTCAGGATTCAATGTCGACCAAGCACGTATCTTCATCCGTTTTCTTAACATCACTTGAATGTCCGACTCGACATTTAGCTACCAGGTCAACAATTCATCAGCGAATATTAAATTAAACAAAACTTAAGTAATCTTTTATATTTTTACACTTTTCCTTTTCTTCTATGTAAATCAATCTTCAATGTTTGTTTTCCTTAAGATTTCGTATTTTTTATTCACTGCATATATTTCGTCGATCTCGTTTATTTTTCGATAGCTCATAAGCATGGAAATTGGCGAGTCTTGACAAACGAATCTCTTCAAATTGTAATCAACCCCACAACAGATCCGCAAACATAAAAACTAAACGCTTGATGCTGTCTTATGAATAATAGCTTTATCGAATTGACCTTAAAAAGCTTGATTTCGCTTTAGAATATATGCTAATTTGGTTCCCGTCCACTTGTCCCAAGTTAATTTTTGTTGGCTTAAGATGTAACATGATAAATCCTTTGAGAGAAAATCGTTAGTGGCTGCGACTTATCTTGTTTTCCTGAGAATTGCTTCCACTAAACACTTGTTCAAAAAAGACTGGAATCGTATGGTTTTAGTTATGCTAATAGCAGAGCAGTCATCTGATAGAAACTTCATCACAGGATAAATATAATACCAGCAGAATAATATGTTACTTTTTTAAAGATGTAACATGACTTTTATAAAAGAAAATAAAAACTAAAGATGTAATATTTTGTTTCTGAACAACTTACCGTATTTTCAGTTGATTTCGTATGGATGTAGAATTAAGCCTATTTGATTATTCTTATTTATTCATTTAAATTGTACTCTGGTTTGAAATCTAAAGGTGAAACCACAACTTTGCAAAAATCAATCATAATACTAGAAAAATGGAAGCTGGAAGAAATATAAAAGAAATAGACTAATAGGAACAAAAAAATATTGCCTTTTATAGAGTTGATATATATGCATAAATAAATTCACCATTTAATTAAAATCTTTAAAATGTATTCTTTAAACATCATTTACTGAATAATTTACATTATCAATGAGTTAATTACAGATCATTCGGTAATATAGGTTTGTTCTAAAACGTTTTTAGCAACTAATACTCACATTCTACAACATGCGCATAATTCACTATACAAAAATATCTCCGCCTGATACTTACAGAGGCCTTTACATCACCAGTAGAACTCTTGCATGAAGAAAGATGATTAGTTTCATAAAATGTTTCTCGGCCTTTTAAAGCAGTCGCTGAAGAAATATAAAGATAATATTTTTTCCGGCGATTGTTATATTAATAATAATTATATATGCATAAAATTAACTTTTATATACAGGGTGATTGAAACGAATGTGATGTCTGAAATGATTAAAATAATCCTACTGTGAATGATATAAATATACGTTAAAGTTTATTTTTTTAGAAAAACTAATACATATTTCTCTTGCTATTTATAAAGATGAAAATGGCACAACTGACAAAAGGTAGATAATATTCACTGTAAAGAAACATCAGGAGTTATTACCTATAAAGACCATCCAGTCTGACTTCAGAATTTCATTCCGAGGATGAAAAGCATCAGCCGCTCTAACTGTACATGCATCTTAGTCAAGTAAAAAACAAATAGAAGTGTAAAAAATCAAGAAAATGTTTGACAATCAGAAAATCAACAAGTTGTTCAACTTCTAAAGAATATCCAATTAATCCGAGATGGTATTATCATTAGCCTAAGGAAATCAACAACTCGGATGTCTCAAGAAGTGTATCGCGAACAAGTTTAAGACGCCTGCTAAAGTGCAATATTAAGGTATTCGCTTACAAAATTCATTTACTGCATCATTTGACGGACGATAAACAGCGCCATAGCACTGGATTTTGCCTTTGAATTAGTGACACATATCATCACGGTGACAAGAGAAACCTCTATGGCATTATTTTCAGTTACAAGTGCTATGCGAACTTTCACTGGGTGTTCAATAAAACAATTGAATTTTATTGGGAATTAAAACTTGCTGATTTGTCGAATTAAGGAAGATAACGATTCCTGATCTAAAAACGCAGTGATGCAAATGATTTTACGCGAAACTTCTGGTGACAATTTAAAAATTTTTTCACCAGATAACATGTGCACAAAATGCAGGAGGACAATTTGAATATAATGCCATTTTAGAGTATCTTGTTAATCGATGCCATTGTTAGAAATAAAATAGTAGTTTATTAAAACTTGTTGCATTTTTGTGGAAAACGATACCTATACTTGAACACAAGCATACTATATGAAACAAGCCTCATTAAAATAACTGAACTACTGTCGTCTTTGTGTGCCTGTTGCCGAATGACAAACGGGATTGAGAACCCATTTTTTTTTGCATTTTGCTGAAAAATAAAAATATGATTATACTATTTTGTGCAAAAAAGCTAAATAAAATTAAATATGCTCTTTTTGTAATTTAGGATGATGTGAGGTACGTTTTGTACAAACTGCTTTTAAATATATCAGATTATGTTAACCGGATTTGAGTAATTCTAAATAAAAGATTGTTTCAGAGAATCTTTCGCAAATGTCACGGTACTTCGCGATCAAATCTTCACAATGGTATAGTTTTAAAAGATATTGCAAAGAATTCATTTCAAACTTTCATCTAAAGCAGAAAAAAATAATGTTTTCTAAACTGATATTATAAATAATCAAATAATAGTTTATACATAAAGCAATTCATTTTTAGAAAACTAATTTTTGAACCAAAAATTTTCATTTTCTTTGTGTTTAATATTTATTTTCGTTTTAAATTTGTCTTCTTGAAAACTACAAGTTAAATTTGATATTATTAATGAGCTATTTTATAACGCTCATGTTATTTATCTATTTACTTATTCATTTATGTAAATATGTATTTAAATTTTCTCTTTAGCAAATATGCAAATGTTTTGTTCATGGGAAATCTACCGAAAATTTAGCCTAGTTTTTAATAAATTCTGTATACGACAAGAGAATTTGGATAACGCGATTTGGGTTTTCTGCAATAAAAATGCAGTCTGAATAGAAGGTAATAAAACAATCTAAATAGCATTCATCTTTCAACTCCTGTAAACGATTGTTTTATAGATTTTAAATGAAATATGTAAACTAAACGTATGAAAGTAAAGAAAGTAAATGCATTTTATAGATCTAAGTAAATTATTGAAGTTTAAGTACATTATGTTACAAAAATATAATTATAACTGAATAATCTTAACCCGCTTTGTTTCTTGTAGTACAAGTTTCTCTTTGTTTTTGAAAAAACATGATTCATGATTTGTTTGAAGTTTGTTCGTCTGCATCTCTTTTTACCACAAAATAAGTTATGTTTTCTTTAGATATAATAACAAATGGCGTGAAATATAGATCCCCATCTTATACAGCGTCATGTCCAGTTTCACAAACGTAACATTCTACTCCCTCGAAGCTCTGATGGCTCTCGATTCCTTCATGGCTCTTTAATGTCTGACTTAAGATATAAACACACACGCTTGGCATTTTATTGCAATGGCACGAGAAAGCGAGCAAACTTCTGTTCCAGTGATTGAGAGAACACTTTACTCGCAATATCCGCAGTCATTCGTGGCAGAAGGGCGACTGAGTGGACTTGTATTAATCCTCGTTAGTTTTCAGACTATCGCATGTAGAAGTAGCATTTTTTGGCTAATATAAATCAAGTAAGGTTTCCCCTCTAAAACTAGGAAGTTTTCTCCTCTGGTGTATGGTTTACGTGCTGACAACGGCAGGCAGGTTTGAAAATGAGATTTTCCCCAATAAACAAAATAAGCGATAGTTAAAAAACTCTTTTTGATTAACAGTTTAAAAAATGTTGCTACTGAATATTTTAAATGAAAAAAACGTTCATTTTCTGTGTCATGAAAACTTCCAGAAATTACATGTAAATAAATTGGAAACTTAGTCTCATAAAAAGTTAACCAGCAAAATTTATTGCTCCCAGGTGAAAAGTATCTATTGGAATGTTTAAAAATTATAATTTTGCCTTAGTTTCAAATATAGTCTATAGCTTTTTATAATAAAAATAAAATAGTTTTAATCATAGCTTAAGGATTAAAAACGAAATATAATACTGATAAGTTATTTGTGAAGTTGTAGTAAATGGTATTCTAATAAACTTTATTGTTCATAAAACATTCAAAACATCTTTTACTTTCAGATTGTTAAAATGTAGGGTACTTTATCTAAATTGTAAGGAGTTTGTGTAACTTTATCAAAATAATCTGAAAATACAGTAACAAAAGTGTAATTTTATATCAAATGAAAATAAAATAACATGCAGGGTTTTATTTTTCATGTTTTATTATCCATGGAAACAAGAAATATTAAAACTGACTAATTTTGTATTATGTATTTTGTGGTTTTTAACCTAGGAATTGTAGATATACAGATAATTTTAGCAAAGTTATACTGTTTGAAATTTATATATTTATGCAGGTCAGTATAAAATAATGCTTTTTAATTCGAATTATTTGATTTCCCGTCATTAAATTTTTAATAAGTTCATTTTAGAAAAAAACTAAATTAATTTTATTTATTAGCAAATTTATAAATAAACAAATTAATTATCACTTTTTTGGTTTCAGTAAAAGCGTATTTGCTAAATCAGCTAAAATATATCTGCAAATGTCTGGAGTAGTATCTAAATTAGCCTTCTGTAGTCGAAACACGCATAGCATTTATTAATTGAAGCACAGTTCTTTGTAATTTTTATGAATAATAAAAACAGTTATTCTTATACTGATGAGAAAACGTCAGCACTGAACAAATGTTTTTGCTACACACTGAGCATAGAAATGAAAAAAGTGGACTATAATGTCGAGTTTGCAAACAATGCTATTAAAATGTCAGCTGGCGTCATGGTTAATGTTGCGTGCATTCTCTTTAATAAAACAAATATAGTGAAAAAATACAAGTACCTACTAATCCTTTTTCAAAACAAAATAAACAAACATCAATTTTATTTTTACGCACATAAAAACAGTGCTGTAAATTTATAGTAAATTGTGCTCTTGTTGTCCTTAGTAGAGTCATAATAAAATACGAGATAATAATGGCCTGATAAATGTTAAAATTAATTTAAATAGCATATGCATAATTTTTCTTTTGTAAATATTTCAACTACATTGCGGAATGTCAAAGAAAATTAACAGGGCATATAAAAAACATAACATTGTACTGCATTTGCAGTGCATATCTGATAACAATTTTATTTCAGTGTTTACACAGGATAAACATTTAAAAACAACAAAATTTAGCAGAAGTTAAATAAACTTCTGGATAATCTGATGCAACGACATGCACATTAAATATTTTGCTTCTCTTTTATGAAAATAATAAGAGTATTTTAAGAAAGGGAAAGGATTTTCAGCCAAAATTATTCCATTACTTTTGTTTCTTTTTGATGGTAGAAATTTAATTTCTAATACAAGATATGTATAACCAGTATAAGAAATTTACGTGATCTCCCATATTAATGTGCTGAAAATGAAATACCACGTAAAAATAGTATTTTGATTGTTTTATAAACTTGTTACATCTAAAGTAAGCATATTTTGCAAGATTTTATTTAACTGTAAATTTATTTTTCTTACGCGTGTATCAACTTTTTAAGTTATGTTATAGACAGTTAAAAATCATGTGTTTTAAAACGCAATCAATTATTTAAGTGTAAAACTAGAGAAATATATACTCGGTGTCAACTTTGTTCAGAAATGTTCCATTGTCATTTTGCAAAAATACTGCATAAAGACGTGGTTTAAACACAGTTCCATTTACTGAAGACATATAACTTTGCTTTTAAATAATTTTCATTCGCTTTGATTTTCTTATTATTCGTTTCATTTTTACTCTAAAGTTTTTCAGATTTCTTTGCTTATCAACATTCCTGCTGCTTGTCTTGACGTGACATGCAATGGCTCATTACGAGTTTTCGAGCAGGTTGTCATCTCCTTCAGTAAGTACTAAAAAGGAAGAATGTATATTATAGCTGGAATACTAAGCACAGTATCTTTCTTTCCTTTATGAAATATTTGAACATATCGCTTTCTTTTCTCTACCACAAGTCTTTCCTGCTTTGAAGATTTTTTCTTCATTCACGCAACTCCTAATGCCTGCGTCTCTGTTTGTCTTTACTATTACTGTAAAAAAGTAAAAACGTATAAATGACTTAATTAAAAGCTATTATTAGATTACTGGCATTTTTTAGAAAAAGCCATTAAGAACTGATATATAATTTTTTTGCGCATTAAAAGTGTGCAAGCTATGGTACACAACAAAAATATCGTAGTTGAGTTATTGAGAAAAAATAGAATCAGAAGTATGATGCGCATTAAATATCTAAGTATCAGCTTTATATCATTAATATTACAGAACCGTTACATGTTAAATAGTAAAATTGTTTTTTTTATTATCTTATACATCATTTTTAGACAAATAATATTTGGGACTTTCATATATTAAAGAAACGCGCACTTCTAATACTATATAATGTAAATTACATTACATAGTTTATTTTATTAATACCAACATTAAGAAAGCCTGAATCAGAAGGAGAATTACATATTATTAATAGCACCTCAATTTCCTTGAAATAATATTTGCTGCTCGTTTATCCTCTGTATTTATACAGCTGTCGACATGTATTCTTATGATCTTACTTAAAATGTATAGATTCTGATGGATTTAATATTTTCCTTTATGCTTATAGGGTTTCATATTTGAAAAGAATTATAAGAAATCAAATATTAATTAATTTTAAACATGTAAGTAAAAGAGAAATAGACGCATGGTTTCTTGATATTTCTTAATGTTCTTAATGTAAAGTTGTTGTTGTAAGGAGTAAAATATTTTTTCTGAAAAGATACGCAAAATCAACAACTGACCTTAGATGCTGATTTTTTAAAAAAATATACCTCATTGTAAGTTTATAAAAATATGGCATTTGGCAAGCTGATTCTACTTGTAATTCAGAATATCTAAAAATGAAAGATGCTCAGGTAGAAAAAATACAGCACCTATCCATATTATCTTCTGGTCATTTAGACCAGTGGTTCTGAATCTTTTTCAGTCGTCCTACCCCTTGATCTCAATGTGAGGTGCCAGGTACTCCTCTTACTGGTGACTTACTCATTTTAATTTTATTCTTATTTTCATTTTATTATTATACTAAACTACTTTTATCAATACAAAACAGATAAAGATACTCGTACTTTTCTTTGTGGGTAACTTTGTGTGTGTGGTACATCTGTCATATTCTGTATACATTCAATTTATTTTCGTTCCTCAAAATGCATCTTATGTACCCACCTGATAAGGCTTCACGTGCCCCATTTCAGAATCGATGATTTAGACATAACTAATTTTTTTTTTTAAATCAAGTAAATCAATGCTGTTTTTTATTTTTAAAAATTAACAAAATTATTTTGTTTTAATTTCACTTGTTGAACCCATAGTGAACTGGAAGTCAGTATTGTTGATAATCCAGATAATATCTTGATTTTATTTGCTCATTTTCACACTGCTGTTCACAAGAAAATATTTTTGCAAAACAGATCACACGGTTGTATATAGTTATAAACTGATGTTAAGAACTATAACTGTCCCGTATATGTTTTATGATTCACATAAGAGATTTACAGCTGCATTGCTGACAGTCATTAGTAGCGCATACCACAAAAACAAATTGACAGGATAATTGGCTATACTTACGTATAATTAGACAGAATATTACTTTTTTATTTGATTTTCTTATGTGCTTTATCTATTTTATGCAGATTTTGTATATAATCGATACATGTTGATGAAACATGGAAATTCTAAATTCTAATTTGGCTATTTGAATATACTTTGTAAAATGCATTGCTTTTCAAACTTCAACTTGACAACTAAAAGGTGTTCAGTAAATGCATAGAGCTGTTCCTGAACATCTTTATAAAGAAAACAAAAGAAACAAAATAAACACGTTTCACGCGCACAGATCATGTTTTATGGTCTTTTGTTTTTATATGAAAAGTCAGAAATAAGTAAATTTTTGTTGTCATTTTAAAACTTTAGTTGCAGCAGAATCTAAATTTGTTATTAAGTATGCGCTAACGGTTAAATTAAAATTTTCTAAACTTTAAAGGCAATTTTAAATCGTATCTATTTCTTACATAATTCAAAACTTTTATTTTTAATACCGTGAAGTTATTAGAAAAAAAAACACAAAACTATTAATAGAAAAAATAGTATTTCTGGAAAATAAAATACATCTTCCTGAAAAATCTTTGTGTATTGAGAGAGAGAGAGAGAGAGAGCGTGCGTGCGTACCCCGTTGATAGTTTAAATAAATAAATAAATAATTTCTGAATTCAGAAAACCAATGATCATATTGTAAGTATTATTTATTCTTTTACAGAGTTTGTAAAGACAGATGACAGTTCTGATAGCCTAAATTAGTTTCAAATGCAGTAACTTTGTATGTTGATGCAACAGAAAAGGGAATCTGGTCTATTTACGTTTAAGATTACACGCATTTCTATGAGAGAAAAATTAAACATTAAAATTAAATAAACATACATGTTATTTAGGCATTGATTTCAATTATCATCACTTTACTTCTACATTTTTAATGAAAGTTTTCCTAACAATTCCTTATCCATATATTAAAATATGGATACCAAGTTTAAATATAATTTTAATTAGTTTTTATCTATTAATTTCTTTAAATACACTTTTGTACAAAATATTTTCTTAAGTTTCAAATATTTTAATACAATGGAAACTGCTCTATAGAGATGTCAGTAATAATTTTACAAATTTAAAAGAATAAATCTGAATTTTGATAAAATAGTAATACTTTTATATAATTATTATTAATGATATTTGTCCTAACTTTAATAGATTTAATTATTGCGCTGTTTAATCAAAGACCATATGCTATTTTAGTTTTATTTTAAATTACATTGATAGGCGTATTTTTATCATTGAGTCATCTTCTTTAGTAATTTTTTTAAAAACGATTTTAAAACCATTGTGAAGTTTTATAATTTTAAAACTGTTTAATGTATTGGAGAAAGTTTTCACGACATCACATTTAAATATACAGTTTTAATTGGCTTTATTTCCTAATTTAGCCAAAAGGCACAACAGATATCTGATTTTATTTATTTAGAACTAAAATCAAGCAGATTCAAAGACATTTAAAAGTAAAAAAATAAAATTTTAAACTGTATAAGTGCGATATATATCATATAAGACAGTGGGTCTATCTCCCTCTCACGATTAGATTCAGATGTTAAATAACACCACTGTACATGGGGTTTTCCAGATATTGTTTGCCATAAATGATGCATGCCTCATTAGCTAAGAGAACTCAATAGCTAATGTTTTCTCAAGCAAAGATCTCATCAAACGAAATAGCTATTAGTTTAAATGCGCATAGGCGGACAATCATCAAGTGATGCCAGGGTGCAGCTCGTTGTGATAAGATGAGATATAGTTAGAACCACAAGAACATCCTGCGGCCAACTTCTCTTTTTGGATCCTATCCAAATACTTCAATGCTTGAACATTTCCGTATTACTAAGTAAACTAATAAACTTCAGAGATTTCTTTCGGTTTATCTTTTCTTCACTTCTGTTTGTTCATTATTATTTAACACTGCTTCTTGTTTCTACATTTAAATTCTATTCTTTCTCTTGACGTGTTACTTAAGTCCGTCCGCTTCATTTTCACGCCTAAAATTTGGCAGAAAAAGAGACAATAATTTTTTTACAGAGCCGATTTCAATAAATATTATGGAAAGAATAAAAATAAAACTGCTTGTAATTGGCAGAAATGTTTTAATTTTTATTTTTAAATGAAAAATAAATAGGTCAAAATAAAACAAAATATGAATACATTTTAGTAAATCGTGTACACAGGAAATAGCCAGTTTATTTCTCTATGTATTTTAATTTTTATTTGTTTCACAGACCTACAAGAAAAGCTTGGTTTAAAACAGTTTAAAAACTTTTATTAAACCATACATTGTAAACATTTCTGTCACTAACATAATAGACAATAAACCGTACCTTGGTAGATTTGTGAACTCTAGAATACAACATGGAAAAATGGAGTTAAAATTTACTCGAGTGTACTTATAATGAACATGATCAGTTTCTTTTCTAAATTTTAAATGTTAAGAACTCTTTTTTTGGTTACTAATTCCAGCGTCTACTAATGTTAACTTTTCGTTTCCAGTAACTACTAAAGGTAATAATTCAAATATCACATTAGACTCTAATAAAAGCAGTTATAAATAAATTCTTAAACAGAGACTTCTACAATGGCATGGATTGTCCGTTGATTGAACTCGTAATATTCTCAACCGTCGCACAAAATATGATAAAATAAAGACCTAATTTTCTACCGGTCTCGGAGCCAAGCATATTTTGTAAACAAGATATAATGTAATAAACTGTTACTAATGGTAGAGAAATCTGTGTCTCTTGTTTGTTAATTTCATTCAAATGCATAATAAAAATAACGTGGGGAGAGATAATGACGCAGTAGCAATCAATTTAATTTTAAAAATGCCCATATTATCCATAAAAAGCATTGAACTCAGTTTACTTAAGCATAGTAAACATCGAAAATAACTCACAAAATTGATGAAATACTTGTTTTACGAGTAATATAAGTGATACAAATTGTGGAGGATTTTACAGTTTAGTAAAATTAACAGTTAGTGAACATTCGAGCTCAAGATAAGCGAATTAATGTTTGTTGATACTTAATTTCTTTCCAGTAACTTTCTACAATCACATGGTGCTAAGTATTAACCATCACGATCTATTTCCTTTGAATACACTGACTAAAATTAATTTTTCATAAATTACCTGAAGTTCACACTTAAGAATTATTAATGGCCAAATTAACTCTTTTCATGTCGTCAGTTATGTGCTTTAAATATCAAGTAGGCAAATGCAAAAACTGGACAGCAATAAAACAAAATGAATAATAAAAATATCATTATTATTATTACGGTACCAATAACAAATTGAACTGATTTAATAAGAAAAAAATAAAACAATGCGATTATATACTTATATCTACAGTGCTACACAAAAGAGTTGGGAGACTTGCTGTGAAATTGATATTTGAGCTCTCTCGTTTTTACATTCGCATACTAGCCATCCTTCTGTCCATAAGTTGTATAAAACGCGCCTTTACAATTTGTAAAAACAACGATTGTTATACGTGCATCTACTGTCTGGAAAAAATATTTTAATTAGCATAGTCAAATTTGTACCGCGGCAAAAGAGTTGAGACAATGAACAAAATCTGTGCATACATTTATTCCCTCAATATATTCATTTTTTAAAGGATCAAATGAATAGAATCACATCATTTAAGACCATTTAAGAACATTTTTGCACCATGCCTGGCAAGACAACGTCGTCTGAAATCAGAGATTTCATAGTTGAGCACCACCAAGAAAATCTGTCTTGTCGGGAGATAGCCGATCGAGTCAATTGCCCGAAAAGCACTGTAAACCGCATTCTGAAGCAGTACAAGGAGACCGGAAACTCGAAACCAAAAATGTGAATCGGAAGACCGCAAAAATGTGACAACAAAATGGATCGATTCATTTGTCGCAAATCCAGGGTCAATCGTTTCCTGACATCAACGGCCATTTGAGCCACCCAGGATGGAGTGAATGCCTCCAGTCGCACTATTCAACGTCGTCTATGCGAGGGGAATCTCTTTGGACAAATCTCCCAGAAAAAGCCATCGATTAGCAACAAGAACAGGCGCATCCACATAGCATGGGCTAAAGCGCAAAAAACTGGACCAAAGTTCAAAGGGTTAGAGTTCTCTTTTCTGACGAAATGATGATCATGCGCATTCACAGTGCTGGCTGAGTATATGTTCGATGTTACCATGGCGAAAATACAATCGATGAGAACATGCTAGTCACCGCCATCTTCCAGCACGACAATGCCCCGATCGACACCGCTAGAGTCGTCACTTCCCTCACCACCTAACTAGGAACGGATGTCACGCACTGGCCGCTCCAATGTCCGGATCTCAACCCAATCGAAAATGCCTGGAAGCAGATGAAGGCCAAGGGGCCAAACACAAGAATTTAAACCAAGATCAATTCTGCAAGGTCGTCGAGAACAGCTGGCAGGAAATGGTCAATTCTAACTGCCTTCATTTGGTCGAATCCATGCCCCGTCGTTGTCGGAAAGTGATCGAAAATCACGGATACGCCACCCACTACTAGTCAATTAATCATTTCCATGCATTTGTTCGATTGTAATTTGGAATGTTGAAAAATATTTTTGGTTTTGCTCACTGTCCCAACTCTTTTGTCGTGGTACAAATCGGAAATTGCGATTCAAATATTTTTTTCCAGAGAATATGTAAACATATAGCATGTGTTACTTTTATACATTGTAAAGGCATGTTTTGTGCATATAATAAACAATGTGATAGGTATTTAAATGTGTTTATTAAAACTAGGGAGCTCAAATATGAATTTCACATCAAGTGTCCCAACTCTTTTGTCCGGCACTGTATAAAATAAGTTTGAACTAAAATAAAAATATAAAACATTGTTTATTATATCATCTTTAGTTATATTTCATGATTTATTTACATATCTGGGATCAGAATCTGTTTCATTGTTCTGGCATAAAAGATAAAATATATTAAAATTTAGCTTTCTTAGACATCGATGCAAAAGTTAAGCCGATTATCGTTGATATTTTCATTTATGACGAATTTTTCAGATAATTACAATTGATGAAATCATAATATTGTTTCCTTAACCTTTTTGAAATTCTGATTGGTTTTTATTGATTGTAACGTATTATTGTTTCTTGAAAAAATTTTGCTGAAATTTAATTTTTATTGAAAATGAGTTTTGCTTTCTAAACGTAAGCACCTATAAATTAATACACAAGAAAAATCTCTACGGTTTTATTTGGTGCCATTGCGATGCTATTAATCGGAGCTCTAATTCATTTTCTTAATTTTATTCAATTAATTATAATTTTCTATTTATTTTATGTTTCATACAATACGTTTTTACCTCTCTTCTAGTGCTATGTAAATATGTATGCCGGCATGTATGTAGATAGATATAACTGTACTTTTTCAATAATTATAAAAATTACCATTATACAAAGAGACACATTCAATGAATTATTATAAAAAAGTTAAAGAATAAATAATAAAATACTGAAAGAATGAGAAATATAAATAACCATTCATTAGACAAACATTTATTTTGAATGATAGTCAAAAAGAACAAAAACTCCATAATTACGACGTTACATTTAATATGAAACATAGTGAATGTTGAAAAATTCCGTTTAGAGATGATATATTTTTTCTTTGTTTCAGTCAGTAATTATACATTTTAGTGTAATGACTACTGGAATGTGCAGTTAGCATTCTGCTAAGACTCTCTATTAATCCTCTTAGAAACAAGAGAAATAATCAAATATCGTTCATTTAAAAAATAATAAATTATGAAAAAATCAAAATTAATTATTATTTAATCTTGACTAGACACCATGAACAGAATAGTTTTTTTATCACCAGATATAAAGGCATGCGGTATGTTTTATAAATGTTGCAAATGTAATATTTACTCCAGTATGCAATACTAAGTATTGCTGTCAGAGAATAAATTATTCACAGGGAAAAGTTATCTTCATTTCATCTTTAATGAATGCCATACAGAATTAAAAGGCCATATTTACTTGGCATTTACATCAAATGTATTAGTTTTTTATACTTAAATGCTATGTAAATAAATATCATCAAAAATATAAGATGACTTTTGGTCCAGTATATAGCATTTATTTATCATTAATATTGTTTTTAATTTTGTTTGCTAGAAATGATATATTTGCACAAAGATGTTATAGTTAGCCACAAAAAGACTTGAAATCTTTCTACCTTCTTTCCTAAAGTTATTTTGTTAACTCTCAAAAGCCTAAAGGCACCTTCTCACCACTTGACGTCAGACGGGGAATGTAATTCTCGTGGTTCTTTTAGCAAAATCACCCTCAAATAAGAATAGAAGATGAGAGCGAAGAAATGAGTCATAGATCTTCAGAGAACGCTCATTCTTGTTTTTAATCCTGGAGGTAAACACGCTGCCTCCCCAAACCACCAATGATAGCCGTTTCTATTCTTATTCTAAGAAAATCATCCTAGTTAAAAGTATAACGAAGAGCAACGCGAGCTTAAAACGTCTCGTCGCCCTCAGAATCTTGAGCCTTGCGTGACTCCGATCGAGTTATTCCTGAGTTTCTATTGGCTGCCTCATGCATCTCCAAGATGAAAAAAACAACAGATCTATGGTGCCGGGTAAATTAATGGTAAGATCTCCCCAAATAATTTGATTAATTTTCTGCACTTGGCAGAGCTACTAATTTTTTCCCTGAAACGCAATACCTACACGCTAACTAAAATTTCGGTGAACTTAAACAAAAAGAATGAACCAAAAATATGCAACGCCATTTAGTAATTTATCTATTTTGTAATATATATTTAAATAATAGGTTGAATAACGCCAGAAATCTGTCCTCGTGAGCCATTTCATTATGCACAACCTAAGACACTGCAGCTAATTCTTTATATTTATTCACATTTATGGTGGTGTAGTAACCATAGAATATTTTCTTGTTGATATGACAAGTATTACAGCTCTTCTGGAAGTTATTCTAGTCTAATAGGAGACACCAAGTCGGTGTAACTCTAATATTAATAAATGTGAATAACGAAACATATTCAAAATCCTGATAAACTGTTTTCTTATATTTACACGACGTAAGAACTGTAGAAACAAAACCAAGTTTACAATCTGCAAGCTAATAAAATAAGCAAATAAAAATGTTTAGAACAATTTTATTACCTAAAATATATAGTATTAAGCACCATTTGACGAAAATGTATTATAACGGTGAAATGCTACACACCCTTTGCAGCACAATTTTATTTAAAATATTTCTTTAAACAAAATATAGCGTAAATTATGATTTTGCATTTCTAAAATAAATTTATAGTATTTCATTTTCTATTTTGTTTAACTCATTCATTTTTATTAAACATATTTTTTTGAGTATTTCGTTTTCTAAGATTGAAAAAGTTTAAATTCTTTTACTAAACGCAAAATGTAATGATTTTATTAAAATCCATTTAATTAATTTTTGATAATAATTAATACAAATTTAATACTATTATCAAAATGATTTTTACATCAACATTTGGTACTGTGGGTGAAATACGGATGCCTTTATATTTTAGAATTACAATAAAACAAATATGATAGTATAACTTCTGTTGCTATAGAAGCTACATGTATTCTCACGGACTCTTGAAGGACTACTGTTAAAATTATCTTACAATGAGTCATATTCGATATTTCGTTAGACAATGGGAGCACATGAAATATATTAGCATTGAATATGATCTATTATGTTTTCATTCATACATATGAGAAATTCAATAATATAATACTAGTAGTAAGTTTGGTCAATTCTTACCAATTCACTTCCTGCAATTTTCTGAGCATATAAACAAAATATGGTTTTGTGGTGTCACTATGAATGTTTACGTTATTCTGGTTTCTTGTATAATGAAAAAAGTAAAAATGTGTAAGCAAGCTTAAGGTAGACTACAGTGCAAATTCTGTATCATGTACGTGTATTTGTGACGGATAGTCTTTTTGAACAAGCCGTCACCATGATATCTTCCATGCGAGAAGCTTTGCTCTCAAATTCTGTCTTATTTTGTTTAAAGTTAATACCATTGGAAACTATTCAACGTCATTTTAAAAGATATTTACTGCTTTTAACCTACCCGGATTGAGCTAAACATGCTTGATGTTTATTTTTTTAAATCTTCGTATTTTTTACTATCCACTTTGATCCCGCATGTCGGATGATAGTTCGCCATATAATAATTGTTTGGAACGCGTTAATCATTTTTTAAAAATTAAATAATCGTGGCTTCTCAAATGAACTTTCATTATCGTGGAATTTATGCTTAGCATTTGGAATTTCTGCTCGTTTCAGCTGCTGTTAAGGAATGAAACCATACTAGCTGATATTAAGAAACATCCGAAGATTATGGTTGTGTATTCATATTTTATTTTAAAAAATGAGTCAACTTTACATGTTACAGTTCGAAATCAATAGTTTTATGCTGTAACTACTGATTTCTTATAAATCCTTAATCAAATCATGGAAATAGTGACTATTTTCTTTCCAATAATTAAACGATGGACTTAGTTCTTTCATCTTGCTCAATTTACTTGAGTTTGTGTGTTCATAGAAAGGAAACCATCATGGTGCAGTCAAATTTCGGTGGTTAATACAAGAAAAGAAAAATTAGTCATTAATATAGTTTATAGATTGCTTAAAGATGTAAATTAAAAACCTTTTATAAAAATCCGACAAAATGAAATGACTAGTTAATTTATCCGATGAATTCTACAAAACTATTGCTTTTGTATTGAATGAAATCTACAGAGAAACACTAGAAATATTGTGCCCATTAAGTTCAAGACTAATGAATTCCGTTGAGTACGCAGTTTCTTTTCGTTCCTTTCTATCTTTTTACTTATTCTCTGGCATATTTCTCGCTGAAAAATCAATAGACGTTTACTTTAATTTCTTATTTCTCAAAAATGCATCTACGATTTTAACCACGACACACAAAACGGTCTGTTTACATAATCTTTGTTGGTGCCTCAATGAACTCAAGGACCACAGTAAAAACAAATAAACATCTTTTTGTACAACACAATGCCACTGTATAATGAATTTATTTTACAGTATTTTAAAACTTTCTTTGTAAAATCATGAGATAATATTCTGTGATTAATTTACTTTGGGAAATGAATCTGGAATCACCAATGAAAATAACATAGATATTTTGATGTTTTACTTTCGAAAAAGTTTTAATATCTGTATCTTTTCCTGATTCTTTTCTTCAACTGTTATGCATTTTGAGAAGAAAGAGCTTAGGTGCAATGTAAGCACATGGCATACTTGTTCTGTTTATAGAGTTTGAAAACTAATTTGGATGTTGTTGGCAGTAAATATGTGGGGATGGATTATAGTAGTCAGCTGTTTGATCGAGTGACCTTGTTTTATAGACACGTGTGATCTAGCGGTCGTATTTGTGCACTCAACAATGAAATATTTCCATTAAAATGTCTGTGATCATAATTCCATTATAAAAATATGTAACAAGTTTTGTTTTTATTTTTAATATTCAAATGCTAATAAATATGTAACTCTTTGGTTTAATACAGTGGCTATATATGAAATATAGATATTTAATTGGCGTGGACAGCATTATATCCCTGTTTGTATTATTAATATTATTATTCCAAATAAATATCGGACGTTGCTAAACCTGTGTCCCATTGTCTGATAAAATTTATTTCGCATCAATACATTTGAATATGGAAAATTAAATTTTCACATATTCAGTCCCAGAATGATAATAGTAAAGTAGATAATTAGGTTAGATGATCAAATGGCCAATAAAAATGAAAAAAATCAAGATACAAGAAGACTAAATTTTAAAAAAATCGGATGTTGTGTCGAAGACACTGAGCACAATTAAATGCAGTCATTTAAACAAGAACAACAAAAATCTCAACATATTTACTAATATTAGTTTAATTTATTCCTTAGACAATTTCCAACCATTATGATACATCTGAAAAAGATATAAATAAAAATTACTCAATGGCCTCAGAGTGAATATGTTTATTTACATGAAAATCAACATCTGTTATGACAAATGAAATTGTGATTCAGGTTTCTATTAAAATCTACACGCTAAAAGTTTCCTCTACAAAATAACATTCATATGAACTTGATTTTGAAATAAATAGCTATCATCAGTCATCTGAAATAGCATACTCATTCACCAGGGTTGAGTATATGGTTCGGATTTTATTAGTTCTCACTAATACTATCGGCTTCCTATAGAAAATGTTTATTTATTAAAAAATAATAAATTTAAAATTTAAAATATTTCAATGCTATATATATATAGAAAATGTGACGAAAGATTTATCACATCGTCAGATGAATTTAAGTTTGTAAAGTAAACCGACTACAGCTTACTTGGAGTTTACTTTTAAACCTTTAGTTTATAAAAGGTGGAGTTGGCAAACGATAACTTTGAAAGGCATAATACGCAAGTGAAATAAAGATGCATCATAAATTTAAAAATGCATTAACTGTTGTAAGTAGGTGATGAAAAATTAGACAACGTGGCTGAGCATTTAATATTTCTTGCCTGAAGCAATTTTATGTACATTATTAGTGAGCACAACGATTCAAAAGATGATGTTTATGTAGTATTTAAATAGCATAATATATTATAGATGACATTTCTATATTTCATATTAAGCATCATTTAAATACCATGTAGGGTGGGCTTTTCAATCTTTAAAGTATTTATTAAAATGAGATTAAGGTGAATTTTGGTTAAGTAGATGATTTTATTTTGGTAAAATTTGTCTTTACCTATATTGTCATTTTATTAAAAATGCTTGTTTCTACAGAGAGAGGCATTAAGTAAATAGATAATTAACTTAAGTGATAACTAAATAAAATATTGCACAAAGGGATTCATTACTAAAATAAATATTAATTTAATACAAAACTTTTTTAAAAAATTTGCAAGAAACCAACAAAAATTTATCGAAATAGTTGGTTTATCATCACAAGGTAATCTACAAATTAATAACATTTTTGGAGTTTAAGAAGTAATTTAATGATAAAAATGCATATTTAAAAAATATTTATGAATGAAATTGTATATCTTATTTAGAACATAAAATAGAACTATAAACATATTAAATGATAGCTTATTTTGGAAGATAATGAACTGCAAATGAATATTTTCATATATTCGCACATTCCAAAAAGATATCTCACAAACACTACCTACGCTCTACCATCATTCAGTACACAGACTGCTAAAAGTTTGAATATGCAAAGCTACTGAAACATTTTTTCTCATTTAATAAGTGTTTGCTGGGTTACGCTAGCTGTTTTAGTTTTATCCCCACTTAAGATTCATACCATAAAAGTTTATCGCTTGTATTCAACAGAACATATGAAAACAACCACATAAGAGATAATGGGACCAATACATTTACATTGCATTCTTATGCAAGACATCAAGTTTTAAGATTTAATGCTTAATGCCGGGCAATATTTGTGAACACAGCTTTAGTTTGTTTATATTACTATTACCTTTGGATTTTTATAATGAAATATTAATAATGCGTTAGTATTGATATCCATTTTAAATTTGTGTAAAAGTAATTTTTCCAAAAATTATATCGCTCTTTTCATGACCACTGAGGATCAACTTTTACTTTACTATATATTAAATTCTGAAAGGCACTATTTCAAGTTTGATAAAATATGGCAGGATTTTTAAAAGAAAGAAAGAAAACCTTGACAAAAGTATGAATGATGTCTACGAATATTCTGTCTGAGGGCAAAAACGAACAGCTAAAACATGCACATAAAATGCATGCGAACAAATAAAACCACTGACTTTCTGGTAATAGTAAATAAGATCCTTAAAAAAGGATCTAATGTGAAAGGGACGACAGTGAGAAAGCTATTGTCAAAATAAAAAGTAAGACAAAGTAATGACCACGTGCAAGTAGTTACAAAAAATAGAACGTAGGACATTGGTAAAATATATCAATCACAAATTAAAAAAAAAACAATTTGGGTTTTTTTATAGGCAATGAGAGCTGGATTGTTTTAAACGGTTGCAAAAGATGCATAATAAGTGTAATTATGTCTATATTGTTATAAATTTATGAAAGAACTGACTTTAAGAAATACAAATTTTATCAACTGATGAAATTAACCTAAATGCTACAAGTTTTGTTTTATAGGAGAACAACGACACCAGATGTTAGGGCTATATTGTTACTATTGGAGTTCAAGTAAGTACAAAAACTATTAAAACGCTTTTCTGCCCTAATAAGAATACCACTGAAAACCTGTAGGAACGTATGGATTCCAAAATGGTAATACCTCCACAATCTCATGGCGATCTTTGAAAATAATAGCAAGACATTTAAAACATATTTTTTCAGCATTTAGAAAGGATGTTTCATAGTACGTTACACAGAATAGAGAAAGTTTGCTGAGCAAAAATTTTAAACAAAAGATATTTCTTTTAATTATTTTAATGCTATTGTTTTACAGTATCTTTTGTTATGCAAATGAGTTGTCATGAGTCTTCTAATTTATTTCTATAATTTATTTGTATATGCATATATGAAGTGTTAAAATAAAATTATTATTCTTTTCATAATTATAGAATTAAAAGTATTTTAATTATATTTCTAATTATTTTTATTTAGCTCAATTTATTTAAAATTTTTGTTTCCCATTTCATTACTGTTCTTTTATTTATTTTCTAATTTTACTTTTTATGTTCAAATGTGGATTTTACTACAGTTTATTAATGTTATGGATGATTGCTACTGAAGGCCTGTCAAGATTTAACATATCGTTTGTAGTCACAGTCGTAGCGAAAAATGCTATCATGGTTACTAACGGTAACCGCTAAATTTTCTGTTTTCTTTACTGAAGATACGGTTCTTTTCCCAACTAATCAGCGGGCTTACTTTTTGTTGAATCCCAAAGCGCCTCAAATATATTTATTATGAAATATATATGAAGAGTCACCACTGGAGGAAGAATACTCCAAGGCTTTCTAAAAATTATTTAGTTTGAGATGCATTATTCAACATCATATGGTAATTACATCAGATATCACTCTACACGACGGAGCTGCTCTGCTATGATCCCCAGGGCCTTCTCTCTGTGACAGTTCGATGCATTAACATGCGAAGTATTCATGTGGAGACATGCACACGGGAATTCCACTATTTAACAAGGTGACCTAAAATTGACAACGCTGTCTGTTTTTATTTATTGTATTGTATAAATTTATTATTTGACCAGAACGATCTGCGAAATTTTGCCTATTTTTTATGTGTAATTTTTTTCAGTTACAACTGGTTGAAATATTTTCTTGGAAACATAGCTATTGACTACGTTAAAAAAATCCTAGATTTACCGGATTCGTGAAGATTAGTAAAGTTTCATATTCGCATGACCTTTGATGACGTTCGATAATAAAGAATGGCTTTACATTATATGTAAATCAAAAACCTATTTTAGTTTGTATGTGTATATCTACATTAAAAGAAGTTTCTCATGATAATTTTTTCTTTCTTTGGTTATGATATCATAAAAGTTGCAGTATAGATAGCGCCATAACTCTCCTGTAGTGAAGGTCCAAAACAATTTTGCGTAAGGAATCTTTTTGTACAAAATGGCATATCGTATATTGTTTGTATGAGTGTTTACGTTCGGGCAATTTCCTGCTCTTTAAACAAAAACAGCTAAGCTCTGCATTATCAGTATATGTATCTAAACTTGTGAATAATATTTTAAGCATTGAAACCAGATCCTAAATAATACTAATATACTTGAAAACAGTAAAATTTTATTGCTCCTATACACAATGTCTACTGCTGATGTAAGAGAGTATGTAGATGGGTAATTTTACTATAATCTTTGGAAGTTCTTTAGCGTCACTTTCCAAAATGGAAATTCAACATGAATTGTTGGAATGTTCTGTGGTTGATTTTGACATTGAATACAATACTGCGGGAAAAAGTTGTATTCGATAATAAATATTAATAAAAGTTCTACCTGACGATAACTGGGCAAGCAGATGTGATGATTGGAAAGTTTTTTCCTCCCACACTAAAATATTTTTTTGTCAAGTTGCATTACCCGGCTAATTTCCTTTATAGAAATGAAAATAAATATTTCTTTTTGAAAATTACCTTTTCATTGATGTTTGTTGCGAAAGAATAGTAGCTATACCCTAGATTTATTGATAACAGATAAAAAAATTTTACAATTTAACATAACTGTCATCAACTGATAGGATTGAACTACTAAAGTCAGAATTTGTTTTACTCTCTGATCAAAATCTTTCTATACAAAAAATATTGTACGTTTACTTAGGTGACTGAAAATATTACAACTGAGTTTTTCCTGACCTCGGTCTTCCTGTCTATAAATCACTGGCATGAATTAAATTGTAAAGAAATTTTGTTTCACAATCTAAAAAATTTTTCGGGCTTTTATCACCACCTTAAAATTAACCTATTAAATCCACATTTCGGTTATCATTTTTTTGTCGCCATGATCAGGATTATCTTGAGAGAGACGCTTTTTGGGGCGTGTAATATTGGTCTTTTGTGTTGATTTTATTTTTAGCTCAAAGGTATATAGTGATGCAAGTTGGTCTTCACTTCTATAGACGGTTATCAACAACTTTTAAACGTATCGAGCCCATATAAACTCTGAATAATTATCCAAACGTAAGTATATCAGCTGATTTTTAATGATAGTAAGTTTGGGGGAAAATCCGAAATATATTTTCTTTGTGATGTAAACTTTCTATATTTACCTTTTCTTTCTTACAAAGCAGGTAGATTAATAACACAATTTAAAATCTTTTTATGCTGCTAATATAGAAATTATTTCGGTTTTATGTTTTAAATAATTATATTTTTGTCAAGTTGTGCTTATTATTAATGCTATTTGCTTAAAAATAGTAAATAGAAAACTATATTCTACATTTAAAAAATGTTTAATTTTTGTCACACGTATATATCAGAAAGGTTGAACAGTAAACTTTCCATGATTTATTCAAAAATAACATTCTTTACATACAAAAAATAATTTTTTTTCAATTTTAATACTGTTTAGTAAGATTTAAAATTTAATGAAATTTTTCTTCTTTTGGACCTATCTACAAAAGCGTTTCTGAAAGAAGAGCGGTTACTGAAGAGAATAAAAATGACGTGATCAGAATGAAATAATTTTAGCTTCACAAATAAAAGAATTATCCATGCAAACAAACTAAGAAAAATAACATATATAGATTTTTTAAAACCTGTAGGGTGTTTCTAAATGTTTGATTTATTTTATTCAAACTAATTTGTAAATTTGCATTTCTTAATTATCCTATCATGTTTGAGATTTCAATTTTAATGCTTTCAAGAAATGAAATATAATGCATAATTCGTGTATTCACATACACTAATTCATTTTTTCTCTCATCTAAATTCAATAATTTACTTTAGAACATGCTAGATATCAGAAAACGGAACTAGCGATGGTATCACAGCTTATACGTGCATTCATGCATTATAATTTATAACCCTAAGGTTAATGATACTGCGTAATAAAATTTCCAAATTATTTTTCAGAAAAATTAACTTGGCATGTAAAAAAATAATAAAATGTTGAATTCCTTCAACCTCGTTAAAAATGTATTCATCTCGTTTGGCGTAACTATCGGGAAGCTACTCTAGTTAGAGCTGAGAAATTTAAATCGCCAGTCATGTAATGTCTTGATCGGCTCTTTTGAAGCCAGTATTTGACACAAAGCAGAGTCAGACGCAGAAAGTTATTCAAATAAAGCACAAGCTTTGGCAAAGTATGTCTCTTCCTGTTGAATAAATTGATACCAAACCAAAATTTCACCTAAAACTTAACTAATTTTATGTGATCGCTTTATACGAGTATAAAGCGATCACAATTTCAAACTATAGTTTATGACGACCACAACAATGTAGTGGTAGTAGTTACTGATACCTTACGTGAACATAAGAAATAAAAGTCAATAAATTATAAGTCCATTAATCTGCGTTATCATTAGCAATCATCAGGATCTCCAATGTAGAACCAATGTAGTACTTTTTTACAAGTACAAACAGAAAACAGTTCTTTTACATATTACTTATCAGAAATGCCACTGAAACTGCAGAGTAATTAAATTTTAAATAGAATCAACTTTGAAACTGTGTATGGACGAGAAAAGCAAACAATAATTGGAGCAAATCGCTGTGTTATAGAAAAGTAAAATATAGGATCATGTTTTTTAATAATAATAATAATAATAATAATAATAATAATATATAATAATAATAATAATAATAATAATAATAATAATAATAATAATAATAATAATAATAATAATAATAATAATAATAATAATATAATAATAATAATAATAATAATAATAATAATATAATAATAATAATAATAATAATAATAATAAGTGATTAACAAACTTCCATTAAGAAAATAACATAATAAACAAGCAGTAAGTTAAAGGACTTTCAAGATATGTCATTGATGTGGATTTTTTTATACAAAAGGCAAGTTTGTTTATGCCGTTCCTATCTGCTTTACAGTGTTTGAATGCTTTCCAGAACAGTGTGGAAGCATAAAAAATAAATTTTATTGTGACTGTAAAAGTTCAAATTAGCTGAGTAGCTTGGTTGAGAAACGTTACTTAATTTCTTGACAATATTATAACAACTCTTTCCCTTTGTTCCTTTTTAATTCCAACGCCTTAAAGAAATACAAAGACTGATAAAAGACGTCTTGAGTGGCCATATATCATTTTAAAAGAATTACACTAAATTTAAACCTTCGATTCTTTTCAATCATACAGGAATAACGCCATAGATCTTTTTTTTTTCCAAGATGGCTATAAACGAATTCTGTTTGTATTTAAAAATGCAATACATTCAATTGTGTAAGATTATCTGTACGGGTTTAGACCACAACATTTATTTAAATTCCGAGCCGTTCCTTTTTCAAGCATAATAAACGAGTACCGTGCACAGCCAAAAGATGGGGGAAATCTAACAAATTCTTTCCAAAATGTTACTATACGTGTCGCAGATATTGTATTTTGTATAATCGGATAGAATAGTACTTCTAAATAGAAGATTGACTTCCGTCAAGTCGCATCTTGGAGGGTTTATTTTCTACGGCCAACAGAAAAATTGTTCGTAAAGCCGGCACTAAACTAATCGGTAATTTTAGATAAATCAGTAAATGTTTTGCTTACATTAAGCGAAGATCTGTGTCTTTATATTCTTTGATATGAAACATCTTAAACTACCAGTACTTTTAATTTTTGGCATAGTGAATCATAGAGGCTTATTCATCACTAATCTGTTCATTATCTCGTTTACATCAACACGCTTCACATATTTTCGAGTTGTTTCTCTGTCTGTTATATGAAAACCTATCATTATTCTGTAGATTTCGTGCATACTTATGTGTCATCTTGGTGTTGTTATTGGATTTATTTATTTATTTTTTTATTTTATTTAATCCAATTATCTATTTATTATTTTTAAGAAAGTATCGCAGGATTCCTTAGATAACAACCGAAATGATTTACGATTTGTTAATGTGAAAAAAATTCAGCAAAAAAAAAAGAATAATGTGTAATTTATCCGCGATAATTTCTCTTCCTGTCAATTTTCAAAAGTTTTGACTTCTCACTTTTACAGTGTAGGAGAATTTTAGATCTAAACGACCGCCTCAATTGATTCGACTTAAAAATATGATCTCCTACAACTTAAAAAATTGTAATTACAAACAAAACCAATTAAAGGCCTAATATTGATGGCTGAATAGATGAAAATAGCAATTATACAATATTTAAAAAATGATTTTTTTAAAAATATATCACTTAATGCTTAAAAAGTAAATAAATTATTTTCAAATTTAAAACTTCCTAACTAAAACTCGTCGACTAACTAATCGAAACAGTGATCATAACCTCTGAGACAATTTCCAAAGTAAAGGTGGCGGAAAAAATGGAACGGTAAAATTACACAAGTTTTACATAAAAAGATTCATTCATTTTCTTGCAAGTACTTTAAAATTTAAAATTAAACTTTTCTTAAATTTCTGTCTTGTTTTTGTTCAAAAGCAGTCATACATTCTAAATGTATTTAATTCCGTTTGTATTACTTTCTACTGACAACAATTTAGTGCAGTGGTAGCGCTGTTATGTCGGTGGAAACCAATCCCTGTACAGTATTGCTGATACTTGAGCAGAAACAACTTTATTTTCCCCTTGGATTTACCAGACTGGTGATTTTTAGTTTGGGATGAAAGTTTAGTAGTTAAAAGGCGTCAGGAAGCTATCATGGTTTATGCAAAGAACTCCATAGGATAAAGATTATTATCAATAGAAGTCATAATCCTCTAACTAACTAACCTTCCATTCTGTATTGCTAGGTGTAGTTTGAGCCATAGGCATTGTAGCGTAGTATAATCCTTTGTGGCGAAATATCTGTATTACTCCAACTCCAAGTGTTTTGTATTACCATTATATTTGACTAAATACATTGCCAGTTTAGCACAAATACTAAAAAATACTTCTAGCCTCGTAGAAGTGATAAAAACTGGCGTGGTATGTATACCGAGAGATAAATTACTTTTTTCTCTATTAACTACTTGAGGATTATTTGTTACACTCATTCATAATTCTTTTATTATTAGACCAAAGATAATAAAGAAATAATGAAGGTGCTAGCGAGATTAGCAATAAAAATTTATTAATTTTGGTAACTGTAGATATGTAGATAGCCAAAAGTGTCCAAATCCCCACGATCAAATCCCTAGTTATTTTGAGAACTTCAGTTAGATCTTTTAAATGTCCACAGTATAAACTTGGTATGTTTAAGATATTTAATTGTACAGCGTATTTCGTTTTTATTCTTATTTTTGCTATATTAAAAGGCTACTAGTAAAGTATTTTTTGGCCTGAACTCGACCAAAGCCCGCGGTGCTGCTGGCGCATAACACTAACACGTCAAGAACAGCTTTACTGTTTGTTGTTCGTGGTCATGCATACTTTACATTAGTTAAGGTTTATTGCATTTAAAAAATTTTAATGAATATGTGACGACAATTTATAAATTTTAAAGCAGTGGTTAGCAGAAGAAAAATATATGAAGTGCCGTTTCTTCCAAGCCCTTAGGGTTTAACTTAACTATAAGTTGCATTTTAAAATGTATGTGCCCTAATATAAAATTTACAATTAAAAAAATTTTACTCTTAAAATATTATTAAATCGTGTGAATTGAATGAGTGTCAAAAATATTTTCTGGAGACGAAGTGATGTTTGTAAGTCCATTCGATAGAGTCTTTTTGGAGAGGGCTTTTACGTTAGAGGTGTCAGTTCATCTTTCCTCAAGGTTTTTTTCCTAAGTGATACTATCCAGAAACACTTCATCTTTACTTCGCTTCTTCGATCGGTAAGAAAACGAGGAGCCTTTATGTGTTTATAGTAACAGCATGACTGCAGTTGAAATGGTCAATTGATATACATATGTCCCTGGGCATAGAGCAAGAAAATTATGAAAACCAATGACACACATGGGAAATTCCTTTTGGAAATCGGAAGCCAAATCAAAATCCGGTATTTAGAGCCTATTATCAGCTTACATCCGAAAAGCGTCAGGATTTAAAATGATTTGTCCTGTTGCAGCAGATGGTGAAGACAGGAGCAATCATCTTCGCTCGAGGCCGAGACTCGCGCCGAAACTAAGTGAAAAAGATTCATTCAGTAGTTAACGAATTTTTCTGCACTGCAAATGTTTATAGAAAAGCAATAAGTACCAAAAGTTTGAGATACTCTTTGATAAAGTTTACCTTTGCAAGAAAATTCACAAACAATTTGGTTTGGGCTAAATTAATTTGCAATTTCTATTTTCCCACTCATATTCAATTACTTCAATGTATGTCCTAAGATACATTTAAAAATCTTAAAGTCTATAGAAATCGAAGAGAATGTAGTTCATGGAACCATGTCTAAATTCAGTTAAGTTATCTGTTTATAAGGCAAATGAAAGCTGATAAGAGTACACAATTTAGTCGTTTTCAAAATCTTAAATTTAACATTAGAACGGAATTCTTTTGAATCACCTAGCAACAATTAACACAAGTTATAAAGCTCATCTTAGGAATAATAACTATAATTTATAAAACTAAGTTGCATTTTTATGTTAGAAATATTTTGGAAACAATTTCGGAATGAGTTTGCTGACATCGTGTTCTCCGAGCATCATATATTCCCATGATTCTCTGAAAAATGTTGAAACACCTCTTGAGGGATTCAAATGTAGACTTTCAAGTAAATTTAATCTTAGAAATTGTTTTCATCTTTCCTTGATTGCTGCACTCCAGTAAAATTGTTGGTTTCACATCCTTTGTAGTGTTTATTCCAAGGGTATACTATTCTGAGGCTTTATACAAGTTGTCTTTATAAGCATGCTTTTTGTGTTCCCTATAGGCGTATTCTCATACTTTCTCAGATTTATTATTTTTCGCTTTTCTACAAATATGTATTGATATCAGACAGCGGCAATATCTTGTATTCGTGGTTTTGTCTTTGTAAATAATTTTGGTAAACTTTGCACCAATAGTAGAATGGCTTGTAAACCACTTGACCTAGCATAAGTGAATTTTCATTTTGGATGTATTCATTAAATAATATATCACAGCTTTTCCATAATTAAAAATGATATTAAATTTAGCATAATGTGCAATTTATTAAAGTTAGATAGCCAGCACCAGTGCAAAGGCCGTCATCTGAAACGTCTTGTTAAACTACTACGTTAGTTTAATTTTCATTTACTATGTTATAAAGATCTATCTTCTGGCATGAAATAAAAAGAAAGGTAACTTTTAAAGTGTGTTGCTGTGTGGAGACCACTTTAAGTACAAGTGATGTACACAGTCATCTAATTAGAATTCATGATTTAATGTACTGATAATTATTATTTTTATTATTTTTAAACCATGCGGCAAACTCATTGAAGTTACACCAATATGCAATAACATCAACAAACTCTTTAAAATAGTTTATTAATTAATATAAACAATCATTCTCTTTTTTCTTTATAAAAACTGCTTTTAAACTAACAATCTTTTATATTTCGTAAAATTTAGATCTAATTTGTAGAAATTAGATATCTATTAATGAATATAATAATACAGACAAAAGTTGTTACACGAAAACTCATGTTATTACGTTTCGTTTTTATTTTATGCTTATGAATATTTTTACGTTTTTTTATTTTTCATTAAATGCAGCTGGATACCATATTTATTATCATAAAAAAGAAAACCTAACTAAATATTCAATAATTTGTTTTCTTCATATCCTTTAGCTAATTATAATATGGTAAACATTTAAGTTTATAGATGATGGAATAAATGACATTTACAACATATTTTAATTAAGGTGAAACCTGGCGATAAAAAGTAAGTTGCAGATGTCTGGAAAGATCTCAGATGACCATTATATGAGATTTACTGCACACAGGGTCTGAAATTAAAAGTAAATATCATGTAAATTCCACCTCCATGTCTACTATCTTTTAGTATACGGTATTGATAGGTCGTAGTAGTCACTACATCAAACAAAGTTGAGCAGTCAATAATTTAAGCCTCAAGCCTTCTGTCCAATGTGATTTGGCCTACATGTGCGTGAGCAAACAAGATTTTATTTTTGGGGGTACCAATGAAATCAGGTAGTTCCTACATATATTGTATGAAACATGGCTTTTTAGTTTTAAAGATTTATCATAAATTCATTACAAATATTTTTGTACTTAAACTTATAAATCTGCTGCATTGTGGATATTTTCAAAAAAAAAAAAACATTTACCAAACCCACTGTGAGGAACGTTACTGGAAACCACACTAACCCATCTGTTCTTTAAAATATTTTGTACCTGTTCATGGATCGTTGGTGAGAAGGATTGAGTGTTTCAATGATCAAAAACGATGCTGACTTGAATCTTGTACTCCCGGAAGGGTCAACCAAGTCGACAAGGACGACAAGGAGGTTCCAAACTAAGCGGGATAAAAAACAAACAAGACTTCACCGCCAGAGCAAGTGCTGAAAGGTGGGTGTACAATATGCAATGCAACGGCTGTAAAGGCGGAACAAGGCAGCAGCGGAATTATGTTGTCAATCACATGATTTATATATGCCAATGGATCTTTCAACACTAAACTGTTAGGGTCGTGCGGACTGCAACAGCACCCCACAATCTCCTCGCAAAACAAATCTCGCGCAGGATTATACCAGGTTTTTAAATCAATAAATCCCTACGAAGATGGAGAAGTGGTGACGGAAACAGGGCTGTGACAGGACTCCGAACGAGGGTGGCAGATGTATGATGGTCGTTTAAAGCCAAAATGGGTAAAAAATCTCCAAATGCAAAATTCGCGACTGAACAATCGTATTGTGGATCTCCTATGCTCATCCAAATTCGGGTAGGGAACTATAAAAACATGTTCCAAATATAGGCTGTCCCATCGTGCCTGGTCGGAAAATCACAGCCGTCGGGTTTCACCGCTTCTGCAATCGAAAATCAGAGCAAACTGAGTTCCTAAAATTCGGAACTTGGAACGTCAGGACCTAGATAGATTATCCTGACAAATCTTCCCGAAAGACGAACCGACCACCATCGTGTCAAGAGAACTCGAAAAGTATGGCAGTGACATTACCGCTTAAACCGAAGGAAAACTGCCATATCCAACGGTTATCAGTACCTACACCTCATTCTTGACCCAGAAGACGATATTATGGAACGATTCTACGCTGATCTCGAAAATGTATTTGCAGCAGTTCCGAGGAAAGACAAGCTGGTCCTCCTTGGTGTCTCTAATGCCAGCGTCGGGAAAGTGCCTACATCTGGAAAGTAACTATAAGTAAACAAGGAGTCGGAATGTCAACTCGAACGGTATCCTATTGTTTACTAAATGCAGAGAGCATGGCAGAGTGAGTGAATACGCTGTTCTGTCAAAATGACTGTACAAGATCCCTGAAACATCAGCAACTCGTAGAATATAGCATCGTCAAACAAAAGGACCGTAAAGAAGTGCTGATCACTAGAGTAATGACTGGAGCTGACGAAAGCTTGCTAGATATTCTTCTCGTTCGCTCCATAATGAACGTTTTCCAACCACCCAAATAGATGAAATCTTCCAAATACCGGAGAATGAAAATCAACATTTGTGTAAGAGGACAGATGAAATCTTCCAAATACCGGAGAATGAAAATCAACATTTCTGTGTTAGAGGATCCTACCCTAAAGGCAGACTTTCGAGTTTAACTTACTTCCCGGCTCTTGAACAGAACATCACCGTCGAAGATGACTGGCTACCTATCAAGACAGCAATTCACCACACTTGCATCCAGACCATCGTATTTACCAGCACTCAACATTAAAACTTCTTACGAAAACGACGCGAAAATCGCTAGGCTTCTGGACCTCAAAAGGGAGCCCCTTATTTCGTGGCAGAACAACTCTAGCTTACAAGCTAAGAGAACAAACACCGAAACCTGAATGAAGAGGCACAAAGCAAAATTCGAGAAATGAAAAATAAACAACTGTTGGGAAATACATTCTCAGCGAATCCAAATATATGAGGATCGATATGTTATGCGAAGCTTTGACAACCAATGAAAACTGTTTATGTCCTTAAAAATAAAAGTCCAACTTCCCTTTGCTCAGAAGACGGTAATACTCTTCTTAAATACGACGAAGCGACCAAATAACACTCGAAAGAGCACTTTGAACAGATCCTGAACAGAGACTCCAATGTCTGCGACAAAATTTATCAATCTATTTCGACCTGGGGAGAAAACTAACTCATTGTTGAACATTCAACCAAAATTGAGACCATAATCGCTATCCAACAGATTAAACCAAATAAATCATGCTTTTCGACCAGCCGAAATTTTTATGATCGGAGTGAACATGCTGCTGACGAAAGTTCATGAAGTGATTCTTCGAATCTGGAATAAAAAGGTAATATAACGGGGGTCTCCATAACGCAATCATCGTAACTATCTTGAAAAGGCGACATGACCTCTTTTGGCAATTACCGGAGAATCGCCCTATTATCCAATGCAGAGAAAATCCTTGCACATATTCTCCTAAACAAACTTATCTTAATGGCTGAAGACATCCTATCCAAGTCTCAATGAGGATTCTACCCATCAAGAAGCACCACAGATATGGCGTTCGTTTCTTTCTAAATCCAGAAGAGATGCGACAGCAATCTCAAAAAAATGTACAAGGCATTTATCAACCTGACAAAAGCGTTTGACTCCATCAATCATGACGCCCTCTGGGAAATCCTACAGTGCTTTGGTTTCTGAAGCAAATTACGAAAATATTAAGGTTTCTCGAAAACGGTATGACTAAAACCTTTCTCTGTCGCTACTCTGAAGCTGAGGCCATTAATGTACCTACGAGAGTGAAAAGGCTGTGAATGTGATGGCAACTACAGGAAGCTGGGCTTGTCACTCAACATCTTAAAATACCAAAATCTGTACATCCAGTACCGTCACAACCAAAGGCTCCATCTCCAATAATTACTGTTGAAAGTAAACCGCTTGAGAACATCGACAATTTCTCACATCATGAAAGCTACTTCACATAAAACGCTACCACTGACAAGGAAGTAAAATTTGGAATAAGCAGTGCTAGAGAAAAATGACACAGCGAGTTTTCAACAACAATGATATTCAAAGGAAGACCAAAGTCATGGTGTGAAATACCGTCGTCATCACCACTCTATACCAAAGTGAGACATGGGTCATCTGTCAATGTAATATCAAAGCCCTTGAACGATCTCATCAAATGGGAAGACCGTAAAACCAACGCAATCGTTTTCAATGAAGGATAGACGACCAACATCCAAGCTCGTTTAATAAAAACTAGCTTTTCTTCGCTGAACACTGCATAAGCACGGATGAACCTCGTTTGCAACGCCAAATTCTTTACTCGCTATTACAGAATGGACAAAGATCGAAAAGCAGTCAAAGAAAGCGATGGATGGACATGCTAAAGATCTACATGAAGAATGAAAACATCAATGTGGACACCTGGAAGGTCTATGAAACCAACCGTACTCGGTGGCGTCGGCTGATCCATGAGTCCGTAACCTCTTCGACCGACTCAACTAAGAGGCCTCAAATCGACTGAAAAGAAATGTGAAACAGAAACCCACGACTGAGACTCCCCCTTTCTCGTGGATCATCGTGCCATACCACAACTACTCAATGATCTGCAAATCAGAATAGAGACTACCAATGATTAGAATCTTGGATGACGTCATATTCGAAATCGAGTGACCACCGACACCTATTTTGAAAATCTGGTAGGAGCGGAAAATAGAAAACTTGGGCGTCACGACGTTTTCTGTTGCGTGAAAACCGCTTTAAGTATATTAGGAGTAATGCAGACGCATTGGATAAATTGGAAGACATGAAGTATTATAGACAATTATTTGACCATGCACGGAGCAGTCATTATAATAAAACTCATTCTACAATTAAAAACAACTATTTTAACGGTCTTCCAGTGCAGCATGATTTTAATTTTTAATAGTATAATTCAGCATTATACAGTAACTTTCCGCTGTTCAAAAATGTTCAGACTAAACCACAGATTGCCAAAGTTTTCTATATTCTTTGTAAATCTGATTATCGCGATTTACCGAAACTGATTTTGTTGCTGCAAAGCATCCAAAGGTTCTTTAACTTGGACGCCACGATCAGACCATATCCACACTTGCCACGTTTTTATTCAGCATTAAAATTCTATGATCAACCTCGCCAATGCAATAGAAATGAGCCACATCCTATCTACCAAATTAGCTACATAGAATGTGCAGCATATGAGAAACACCTGTCCAATAGAGAAAAACGATTGGAAAGATTGATCAGATGACATCTGGTAAGGCCCCTGAGTACTAATGGTTGTATTCTTCTCCTATAAGTTTAATTTTTAGAAATTCACGACTGGTTTGGAAATGATCTAACGAAGATCGTCAACCAGAATGTTTTCAGTCCATAGTGAATTGTGGGTCTGGAGTATCATGTATTAAATGAAATTTAGCATGGTATAAAGACAAAATTAAAATCTGTCTAAGGTCTGAAAGATTAAAATGATCTTTGTCTATGACCAGACTTGCTCTCTTTAGAGAGTAAGGTTTATTAATTTGCATTGCTGATTCGATGAGCCCGACTGACTGGTGGCTTGTATTGCAGGCCCCCTAGCTGAAAGAGCAATCACTAGCATGGATCTTGGCCTTGAGTTGGGAATCATAATACCACCTTAGGGAATCATGCGGAAAAATCGCGTTCGGATTCGGTATCCAACTCCATCCGATATAACTTACACACACATGTCCATAAATACACGCACCACCATAAAAAATGGTTTCAATTCTGTCGAGTATATTTCCAGTTTAAATACACATCGTTACATTGTACCGACAGTGCATGCTAAAATTCGATGTCTATATCCTTTAAAAAGATATCGCTACATCTTTCTCCTCTTGTGTGACCACAGTCTGGAAAAGAAATTAAAGCTTTCAACTTCTGTAGATACCAGAGCATCTGTATTTTCAGCTTAAAGCAAGTAATCCGTCCATGTACCGCTGATATGATGAAATTAAAAGAAGCTCTCACACGGATATTAGAGGTACATGTATCAGACTCAGATACAGAATATTTTTTATTCAGTGTCAAACAGGATAAAGACTATATGCTGCAAGAAGTGTTCCACCAACAATCAACAGACAATTTCACTCTATTTATTGCAGCTAGTTTTCGTTTTTCGTATTAAACAAACATACTGTAATAATTACCGGTTACCAAATTTTAATGACATAGCATTCACTGCATATAAACTTATTAAAATATAGACCATAACATTAAATATTTTCTATTTATACAAGAAGATATTTTCGATACAAGAGTTTTCTAAACGTTGAATTTTTTATATTTTTATGCCATACGTCAAAGTATTGTCTAAATATTATCTTGTAGTATTTACACAAACAAATGATTTCACCATAAAAATTTCATTAATGCCACGGATAGGGAAAAAACAATACCATATAATATAAAAGCAACAGTAAAAGTCTTTTTAGTGCTAAAAAAGCAAAAATCTAAAGTATACTTTTTCTATGTACATTGTTCTAAGTCTCGGAGTTTCCAATAGGCAGAAGACTACTGATAGTAATGATGATGATCTACATTCTACGCAAAGCATTCCATTTTAAACAAAACATTTCATGAATTAATGCATTTTTAACGACTGTGAAAGAACAGCAGATTGGGCTAAAGTAGTTTGAAATGCATGGAGCATAGTTGTAATTACTTCACTTCGTGCACTCTGTTCCATCACACGTTACGCGGCGAACATCATGTACAAAGGTGCATCCGTAACATTGTATGTGTATAGACATATGCTAAACATTTAAATAAACCAAATAAATTTTATTTTGTCTCTTTATAACGGATTTCTGCTTCTAAAATCAACTGATGACTAAATTGAAGTAGGAATCCTTTCAAAATTATAATACTTTTTAAAGCTGTTTGGTTTAAGTTTTTCGGTGTGATTTGAATTATTTTGAAAATATCTCTAGTTTTATGCACTGTAAGATTTTAGATGATGTTTTCAATTAATAAAAATTAGATGTAATAAAAATATTATAATGTAACTCGTTCAGACAAAGCGAGTATTGCCAAGACGATTTCTCAAAGATAGAGCTAAATAGGCGTATCTGGTACATAATATTACATGATAAAGGCCGTTTCTAATGCTTTGACTAAACATCCGAGACCTCTAACTGCTAGCAAGTCTTTTTGGATTTCGGTAACAGCGACTCTTTTGTTTTGCAGAGGGTTATCCGCTGAACATTCTTTCATCATTCGCATCTATTCTGCTGGGAAATTATAGGATCTAATGACGGCTGCAGCAGCGTGAACCTGCCTGGCGCTAACTGAAAATGACTGGCGATGATTCTTAATTGGCATATTTAAAGTGTTAAGTAAAAATTGACTAATAATTTAATAGAACATAAATCTTAAGTTTATGTACAAAACAAAAATATAGTTTTACATGACCACTAAAGAGAGTATGGCATTTTGTTTAATTAAAGTATAACTAAATTTACTCACATTTTTGTTCCTGAAATTTATTTAAATATAAAGCACATTAAGGCTATATATATATATATATATATATATATATATCGATAACAAAGTTTAGTTTCTCAAGCTGATCACAAACCCTGTGGCGTTACCCTGGGGTTATTTTTTTAAAAAGACTACTTCTAACAGTTGCTTAAGCCGATTATAAATTTATCTCTCAGTTTGTCGTCGTGTTACATTTTCGCTATTGGGTATAATTTATATTGATCGTCAAGCTAAACGTTTGTTTAATCCCCACATTTTTCATCTAGTTTGCAGTATTTATTTATTTATATGTATCAAATATTTTTCAAGACTCCTTAATAATCAACCCTTAAAAATAAATAAATGCACTCGTACAAATATTACCACGATTTATAATACCCTTTGTAAAATTAAATAAAACGAAGATTTAAATGTTTTAATACATGATCAAAACTGATATCATTGAGAATCCTCCGAGAATTCTACATTAAGAGCGGTGAGTAATATAATACATTTTTTATATGAAGGATCTTAAAGATGTAATATTATGATGCTGGGTTGTTTTATTTCTAGCTGATAAGAGTCACTCATAAATTAGTTTTCTTTATACATCAATACGGAAGTTGTGAAGTCAGGATAATTTTTAACAGAGTTTTTGTAAGTTTAGGAATGTAATATTGTTTGTTTATTTTAAAATCCAATAAAATCAAAAGTAAAATTATAAGAAAAAGCAAATGGTGACTATCAAACTAAAATTTAGTCTTAAGTGCTAGATACTGCAAGTTTCCTACATCTGTAGCTATACAATTCATTCTCTACGCGTTCGGTTTGATATTTAATTTCACTAAAGAACTGGCGTAGATCCAGATATCACTGGTGAACAACTTAGTATCTCTTTTAAGTAATATTGACTGAGTGATGCTTCATATTCATTTCTAAAAGGTTTGTTAGAAAATATATAGGGTGAACTGAAAAGAATGAAAAGTAATGATTGGTTAGCTTGTCAAGGCTTATATAAGATCAGGAGTAAAAGTGCTGTTATATCTACCTTAGAAAATTACTAAAAAGTTAGAACTGAAATATATACATTAAATTAAAAGTTTTAAATGTTTTTTTTTTTTATTTTCAAGCTCAATTGTAATTTAATCTTTTTCTTTACTTTACCTAAGTCAAAGAAAGAGATAAATACTGATGATCTTAAAACTCAAATGGAATGTAATGTTTTTATCAGTATTAATACAAGGTAAAATTAAATAAGATGGATGTAGTGTAATTTTTAAAGTAAAACGACCAGATAACATTTTATAATTTAAAAATAAACAGATCTGCTTCGAACCTTGTCATTATACTTGTAAACCTTAATTCTCCTTAGTGAATACGGAATTTCGTTCGGTTTTATATTTAAGACCTGGATTACGATATATTTATAGTAACTCATGTACATTTACTTTCTGTGTATTAAAACTTATTGCATATATTTAAACAGTATAAGAATAGATTCTTTACCGCATGTTTAAAACTAAATAAGTACTGCAATTATCAATAAAAATATTACTAATATTTTAATCAGTACAGTCTTCAAAGAAAATTTGTAAAAATACTGACTTGCAATGTATTAATAACAAGTTTCATGTACATTTTAGGAAGTCATTCATAATTGTTTTTATTGTAAATATTTCAGCTACGACAGTTTGCAAGTTTCCACCGTTTACACAGGGTTGTCAGTAAAAGGACTCGATCGCGCTGCTGGGTTTATGAAACAATTATCGTTGTATTTCTTTTGAACACAACAAATATTTTTGATGTGCTGTGTACTGGCAATGACATTGCTTCACTTCGAGGCGGAGTGCTAAAGTTGTGCGATTACAGTCGGCAGTATCTATACCAGACGATTGGGTCTGACACTGGTACAGTAATTCAAACATTCTGGTTACTTTATTAGCGAAGCTATAAAAAGAGAAGCATTTGTTGATAATTCAGTTTTCGATTAACCAGTTGGATAAGTACAAAAATATTCAAATGAGGAAAACGACATTGTATTTTCAGAGAAAAGCAAAAATGGATACCTATTGCGGTTTTCATGGTCATATTTCCATCATTTGTAGAAATTAAAAAATATGGTCCAATAAAGATACCAAATATCATTTTCAAAACAGTGCCTTAATGAGTATGCATTTATTTTTTTTAAAATTCTTAGACATATGATTTAAAATTATTGAAAATGAGTTTGTTAGACAGATTGTAAAATTTTGTTTAATAAAAAAGAGCTAATAATTGTAAATAAAATATGATGGTAATAATGCAGAAAGTTATTCTTATTTGAAACTTGGAAAACAAGTAACTTTCTCATGTTTTCAGTGATTTCAGGTTTGTTAGTGCATATATTTTGACAATCAAAATGATATATCCTGAGTAGGAATCACAGATTTGGTGTAGATTGTCAATGGGTGTTTAAGTGTGTCACAAACAAATAAATATTTGCAAATTCTTCGTTGTGTATGCTTTTCTTTACATTCTATTTGTGGAAATTGGGAATATCTTTCTTGACCATGCGTTCTCTTTTCTAAGGATACGAAAATTTTCATCTTTATGTCTTCTCAATTTCTTCGTCTTAGCGAATATAAATGTAAGGCGTGGAGTTTCAAAAAAAAAATTCTTTAGAGATATGTTTATACTTAAATGAAAATGATGCTATACTAGGTAAAATCTTCTTTAAGTGATACTCAAATAATATAAGCTACTTATAAACAATATTTTTAAAGCTGTTTAGTGGAACGTTTAATATTTATGGTATGAAGATATAAACTAATATGTTTTACCTGCATGATAGCTTTGTCCTTATTCTAAATAAAGTTTATCATCTTCTGTCACCCCAAGTCTTTTATTACTGTTTATCAAGAAAAATCAGTGGCCAAAGAGAACCGAAAAAGACAAACCTAAAGTCGCTGAGACCAGGAGGTGGCCTTGCGCAGTTACTCTGACGTATAAATATCTTCAACTACCGTCTTTCGAAGGACAGGCGAATTCTTGGAGTCAACTGCATTTTTTGCAGCAAAAAGATTATTAAATACCCGTTTAAACTAAAAGGCCATAACGAATTATTGTTTTTTCACATTGTATAATAAATAAATAATGGTAGAAAAAGTAACTAAAAACCTTTATTGGCGCCATTCTGTTTGAAATCTTGACGTTTTCTCGATGATAATTCCATGTTTCCTTTAATTCTTATTCGGCTTTTTAAACTCTACAGTTTAACTTTTCTTTGTTTATTGCATTAATTTCTCTTTTTGATTTTCATACTGGATCTAAACTGAACAAAATAATATAGGGATATCGTGACGATAAAGTTGAACATATACAGTGCATTTTGCACAATATTTAGACATTTTTAATGCACTTAGTGACGTCACAATGGCATTGATTAGCCACTACTTACAAACCCTAATGTTACATGATTTTTAGTAGCTAATGGCCGTCTATCGCTCGCACTACAGATTTGCACTTTCATTTCATAGTGCCGTTCATCAGACGTTTGATGTAGTTCTGTACTAGTGCATTATACTCTTCTATTAAAGATAGATGCAGTTCCCGAATGGTCGCTGTCAATTATTTATAGAATGCTCAAATAAGATAAGATTTATTGGGTTTAGGTTTGCAGAAGCGCACAAGTTATGGAAAATTTTGGATATTTTTCTCTTAAAGACAGTTTATGACTATTTTTTGACATGAACTTGTGCTTTATCGTCTATGCAGGAGGAAATGATTAACAAGATTTTACAGAAACAGTAGGGATTAACATGTAACAGTTCCATCAAAGAAAATCAACTGATTTTTTTTCACGTGATTCACTACACTAGATTAGAACACGGCCACTCTCTAAACTCTATTTCTAAAACACCGCAGTAATATTAACGTTCGTTTGATTTCCGCCAAATACGCAAATGACCAAAATCAAAGGAAAGGTTAAATTTACTCTCATTAGAGAAGCGAACCTGGCTCATATTCTGCTACAGTCCATGGTAAATATTTCCTAGCCTACTCCAACATTGCCTTACGGTTTGCTGATATAAAAGCTGTGTGAAATACTGGATGTCGAGCGCGCAGATTAGCGGATATCGTTTCAAACAGCCTGTTCAAATTTACGTCTTACAATCTTGTCGAAATTCGTTCTGCATGGAAATGCTGAAAGAGTGCAGTAACATCAAACCTGAGAAGTCACGCAATTGTTATTGTGATAGTTGGTAATTCTGTAGCGCTCCTTCCAGGTTTCGCCTGAATTGAGGCGATCATTTTGTACTTCTGCCGCACAAGCGTAGCAGACACATTTGTTTTCGTAACCTCCGGTTCGTAGCCCAGCTGTCGATGGGCATCGCTGCTCATCGGCAAATCGTCGTCGAAGGGTCACATTAAAATCATTCATCTCCTAATAGTAGTGTTACTTATGCTTTACATCCCCACAGACAAAGAGCCACATGCAGCAGTCTAAGAAACAGAATTGTTACGTCACTGTAATCATGGATTGTAAAAATTTTGAAAGATCATACAACACGTTTTACAATAGCCAAGGAGTCTGCAAATAGTCATACAAGAGGTTTGCTTCAAGAATATCCTTAAATTTGTTGTTTTATATTTTAGGATTTATTTTTTTTAATATTTTGCACTTGTTTAATTATTTAAGATTTCGTAAGTATATGTGTAATAAAAACTATAAATAAGATTTTATTCTTAAGTATAGGAGTATTCTGAATATTTCACATCAGAATACTTGCAGTAACAGTTAATTGGCTTACATTTTGACGATCTTTATAATTTATTATCATCCATTCAAACTATAGTTTTGAGAAGGATGCATTTATGTGCGATAATAATTTGAAATCAACACTTTATTTCATTGAGGGGATTAGTCACGTAAACATCTGACCGTGATTTAAACAAAAGAATTCATGGCTGATTAAGTTATAAAAGGTGGCGTAAAAGTGGAACAGAGTAAATTACAGTAAATGTTCGAATTTCTAGCCATTAACTTGCAAACAATTTTCGAATCGTTGTACACATTAAATATGAATATTTCTTGACACCCTGATATTTATTTGTGAAAACACAGATCTGATTTTGCCTTCAATTGCTCTGTTTATGAGATGGTCAACTTAGATTACTAACTTGAGATGTCACTACAGAAAGAAGTCAAGATAGCTCAGGTAACCTAGGAGGAAATTCGATAGGAGCTAGAGCTTTCAAATCTATCTTTTTTTTTGTGAAATTTGCATTTAAAAAAGATTATATCAAAATATGGTAATGCACCACCATGTTGGTAACAAAAATTTGCCTAATGTGTTACTGGAATGTCGTCCAGAATGGGGAATGGGAATGTCTGCAGCATTTGCAGATGTTTCATTTTTTTAATATTGCAATCATAGAAGACCAATTAACCGATTTCTTAATATCGCCGCCCACACAAAGAACTCCTCTATAGTGCATGGCTTTGCGCCAGCTTATATTTGAAAAAACTATTCCAAAGTTTTACCTCGGTGCACAAAAATCCATTCTTGTGTAGACTAATGTTTAGGAATGGTTTTTTATCAACATTTCATAGGAAATGTCACCAAAAGAAATAATACTTACAATACTACAAAGTGAAGAATTGAATACGATTCATTGTTGTCGTAAATAATACAAAATATTTAATGTAGAATAATGTACTAAATGATCTTATATAACAAACGAACAGAAACGTCAAGTAATTATTCAATTTATACCTAAAACCAGTTACTGATCTGCAGATCTAAAGGAGATAAATCGGCTTATGAAATGGAAAAAAAGAAATAAAATATTGTTAGTGAATTAGGGAGAAGATAGGAATTGTACTCGCTATAACAAGTAATTTACATTAGTTGGAAAGAACTGAAAAAAGATCAAAAAAGAAGTTACACATTTTAAACAAATAAATTAGTCAATATACGAAAAATAAAATGCTATGAAAGTGAAAATTAAAGTAGAAAAAAGTGTTAGACTGTAAAGTATTCAATCGGATTGCGCATAAAATACGAGACAACCATGTAGAATTGATGAATTGGCAAGAAAAAATCAAAATGTACATAAAGTTCTTTGAATGGCAAAATATCTATGAAAATTAAACACTGGAAATTCTGTCTCTAGTTTGATAGTGATTTAGTTATTATAAAATTTGTACTTGGAACCTCAAAGTGCGAACCTTTCTTTTATATAACCAAACATGTAAAAAAATTCAAAATTTAGTACCAATAAATCATACCCACATTCCACAAAATATAGCATTAATGTTAGGCAACTGTTTTTTCTCTACCAAATGGCCGAGTAGATATTGTTTAAATAAGAGCTATGATTACCATAGCGACTATCACACTTTTAGCTGCTTTTAAGATAGCGTAATATGACTTAACTGAGACAGTTTTCTATCCTACAAATTAAATTTCCACAAAGTTGGAAATATTTGTTCTCTCTCAATGCAGAGGAGCTGTCTTTGAATAGACCAAACGTTGGAGTTAAGCGAGACACAACGACTGTGTCCATGCTTATAACATAAGTGACACTACCAATCCTAAACAAGCTACAGTAAAACATCATAATCATGACAATATTTACGATATTATCAACAATACATTTAGTAATAAGTTAACAATGACATAAAATCAATAGAACATCAGTAATATTTAGAGCCATTAGAAAGTCAACAACGACACAAATAATAATAACAGTTTATATTTTGTGAAAAGTTAATTTAAACATAATTATCATTAGACCTTTTTCAATATTAAATATTACAAATAAAACTCCGTAAAAAAGTTTCTTTATATGGCACATTTTTTTAGTAAACTCGGCTGCACTGATATCAAAAGAAAAAATTAAGAACTTTTGTAAAATGAAAAAAGCAACATACAAACTGTGCTTAAAGTCAGTTTTATCACTATATTAATACCAGTTCGCATTACTTTAATCCACTTGTCTATTTTTGTCCAGATTGATTTTGTAGAAAAATGATTTAAATGATATTGCTGTATTCCATTACAGAGAAGACTAATGCTTAATAATAATAATAATAATAATAATAATATAATAATAATAATAATAATAATAATAATAATAATAATAATAATAATAATAATAATAATAATAATATAATAATAATAATAATAATAATAATAATAATAATAATATAATAATAATAATAATAATAATAATAATAATAATAATAATAATGAAGAAATTATACTGATGAGAGGAGAGGTTTCGTATGCCGACTTCGGTCTGACACTATAAAGATATGCGATAGGTAAAAGCTAAAGATGCCATTCTTCCAAACCATATTTTAAAAATTAATTTATCTCTCTATTTTGAAGAACTATGCTAAATGCAAATTCATGTCAAGTGTTGGTAAAAACCAGAAGTAAAACATGATTAGCGGATTAAACAATTTTAAATCGATTTCACAGTTAAATAGTTTCAGATGCTAAGATTAAAAGTATTCTCACGTCATTTATTGCCAGACGTATTGCTTCCTGTAACGGTTCGAGATTACTGTAGAGCTCTGATATATTAAATCTGCGCAAATTGATACTATAAATATTTAAAAATAATAGGCAGGCTAGCGTAAATTTCTAAGCATTGTTTAGCTTATCCAATGCTAACTATTCCCAAACTATGAATGTAAATAAATATAAAAATAAATGGTAAATGATATGATAAAACTGCAGTAATCTAACTTTCATCTGAGAGAGAATGTATGAATAGACTTCAAGAATGTCTGCTTCCATTATGACAAACTATTGAAAGTTTGTGATTGGTAAAATTAATCCAAACAAAAACAAACTCTAGCCTTTATATTTCATTTGCATATTTAAAGCATAAGTTTTATTACTAAAATTTTCAACATTCGTGCATATGCGCCTGTTGAGTCAAATGTAGCTGATCTTGTAATACGTACATTAATGAAATTTACTTTGTGAATTATTTCTCTAAGCTATTCTCAGGTCATTTTCAAAAAATTCAAGTTTAGCCAAATTCAAATATATAACCTTATATCATCGTCATGATTTATGTACTGATTTCCATGAAACTTTATTCTTTTTCTGGATCAAAGGTTTAAATCTACTCGTTTTAACAAATCAATCAGCATCGTCAAAATACGCATATTTTGTACAATATTGAGTATAATATTTTTTTCTAAACAGTTTATTTAACGAATACGCGTCATTATAATCTAAAACACATTTTAGGGAAAAATCCTTGATTTTACGCAAGTAGTTAAGATATTAAAACATTTTTCGCTTACGTTATTATAACGACTAAAAGTTACTTATAAAAAGAGTGAAGGTTAAGGTAGTCTTTGCAGCGTATATATGATTGTTGCAACTGGTGTTGCCATGGTTATAGATTCGATTGACGATGAGATAGAACGGAGAAAATTGAAAAATATATTATATATCAAGGAGCAATTTAAGAAGTGTATTTTGTTTTTCAAAACTAAAAGTGTAATTTTATGGCAGATTTACATTTCAAATGAGACAAATTACATTTTTTAAAGTTTACGAACATAATTTTATAACGCTCAGTTATGCTTTTTCATATTTTTTTTCCTATAAAACTTAATTATATAATTTAACCATTTTAGCGAAGTTTTTTTAAATAATTAAATTCCATTAAATTTCTAATTATTTTACATTTTCTGTAATAAATGTAAACATTTGTCTCGCGTATTTAGTAATACCATTTTGGTTATGCATTTGATGTGTATCTAATATTTACATATAAATTTTTAGAAAATAAAAATTTGATAAATAAATACAAATTTAAAGACTATTCTTTTGTTTGTTTATGACAGGGCTGTGCCATTACATTATGAAACATTTTGCTTTAATCACTGTTAGACAAATCACTAAAGTTTCCTTCTTTGACCTCATCGCTATAATAAGCAGAAAGTGATGTAAAAAAATTGATAATATTATACATTTTATTTTATCTTTTTTATGCATTATTATATGCATTTACCAATACCTTTTACCTTTTTCTTTCTTTAATTTGCTTAATCGCTGCTTCTCCAGTTACTCGGACATTATGCAGATTGCATCTTTTTTGAAGCGATTGAACCATCCATTGCTTGCTTGAAAGTTTTCTTTGTAATCATCTCCTATTCGTTCCTTCAAAGTCTCGAAAATACTTCTCCCGTAGCTTGTATTGTTAGTAGGCTTTGGGTACACGTTTTTGTATCTGGTCTTCCATCCAGAGCATCAACAATTTCTCCATTTAGTGGATAGATCCTTGTCGCTTCTTTGTTATTATCGTCGACCGCATGGCGACCGAACCTTTTACTGCCTCCAAGACTCTTTCCTTGTCATTAAGAATAGTTGAGATTGTTGAATGGGACAACTGTAGATCACTTGCAATAGCATTTACTTTTCCCCCTCATTCATGTTGGCTAATTATTTTCATTTTAACTTCCAAATCAAGTGACTTCCTTTGTTTCTCGCCTGGTGCATTGGTAGATGGAGAAATCTTCCTTTTGCATGACATCTTTGGGGTGATAAATCCATAGAATCTAAGCGAGATACTTGCGATATGACTGCTGAAGTATAACTGAAGCCAAGAGAAAATACGCGATGCTGCTGCTGGGAGATACTCGTTTCCATACCGACTCTCGTACGGCGAGCGGAAATATTTGAATTTTTTTTACACTTGGTCGTAACTGGTCGATCGTAACTGCGGGTGGTCGTAAGTCGGGGAGTATCTGAAACAGTGTAACTGTGCCACTGGAATAAAGTTTACGGAGAAAACAATGTAGTCTTAAAACTTATTGGCTAATGGTGTTTTTTCAGTAATAACTTATCACCGAAAACAACAGTTCGGTAAAATTACAAATGCTTTGGCTACCGTTTAAAAAAGACAGAATATTTTTACATGTAATTCGAAAGAGTAGCTATCAACATCTGACCTGCAATCAAGTGCCTACCAGATATATACGAGGTCTGTCCAAAAAAAAAACCGAACTTTTAAAACAGCGCGCCAACCAACAGGTGCAGCGTGCTCGCGCCTGCAGTGCTGTGTATCGGTGACCTCGACCTTCAGTCTAATAATAGCCGCATCACGCCACGTCAGTTAGTCATCGATCTACACGCGCTAGAGTGAACGTGTGTTTAGTGCACTTGACGATTTGTCGCAAGTTGAACAATGGAGGATCTTGAAGAACAACGTGTTTGTGTGAAATTCTGTTTAAAATTTGGAAAAAACTTTTACGGAGACTTTTCTAATGTTTCAACAGGTCTACGGGGAGGATTGTTTGAGCGGTACGCAATATCACAAGTGGTACCTGCGTTTCAAGTCGGGAAGAACATCCACCGAAGAAGATCACAAATCTGGACGACCTTCCACGACAACGGACAACGGACGACGATCACATTCAGAAAGTGCGTTCTGTGATCCGTGGAAATCGTCGCCTGACAGTCCGTGAAGTTTCCGAAGAAGTAGGCATCTGTAAAACTTCGTGCCACATGATTTTAAAAGAAAAAATTGAACATGCATCGTGTAGCCGCAAAATTTGTACCGCGTCTGCTGACAGATGAACAAAAACAGAACTGATTCATAGTCAGTCAGGAGATTTTTGATCATTCGAAAAGAAAAAAATATTTTAAATATTTCTTACTGAAAAAATTATAAATTCGCTCATATTTTTGAAACCCATTTATATGATAAATTATAAGTATATTTTAAAAAAAAATTATGCTTTCATGAAAAATGATTAAAGTGCTGGAATAAACTGTGTATAAACGATTTCACTATGTATTATAAAACAATAACCGTCTCACATAAAAAGTCCCATTATAAAAGCCAAAGCTACTGTAATTTTTAGATATATATATATTTTGTATTGTTTTTATATATGCACACATAACCTGACTAAAGTTTGCTTATTGGACGATAGTGTAGTGCATACCATGCTCGTTTGTTATGACTGCAGTTGTTAGTTCAAACTTTCATTGGTCTCTTAAAATATGCACAAAATAAAACAACAACAAATTTTCTGCATGTTTCAGTGGATAAAATATAATCTTTACTTCCTCTTTAAAGTCTAAAGAAAATATTTTAAAATACTATCTTTGTGCTACATTGTCATTACATTAAACAAGAAAAAATAAATATTACGTTGATACCAAGAAAAGATTATCTATTCGTTATTTCTGTCAGTTATTAAAGGTGAACTGAAGAAAAATTTTCGTCTAGCGTATTTTCGTTGTTGTGGTTTAATTACTGGAAGCAGTGTGTAAAGGAGGAGTTAACTGGTCCAATTCATCTGGAATCTCTTTATTTGCCAATTACCGATTTCAGAAGAATTGTCACGAGTTACCTTGTGCACATTTTCCCAGCTTTATGAACTATCACCGCTATTTTATAAATTTAATTACCTGTAAACAAACTGCTAAATATCTATTACTAACAAAACCGCACCTGGTTATGAATCTATAATTTATGTTAACAAATAAAACTATGTTTCGCCGATGCAAAAGTCTGCAATAATATAACATTACTGAAAGCTAGTTGGGAAGCGAAATCCTACACCTTTTTGGAAAACCTTTGTTTCCGTATTTACATTTCACAAATTGCTACTGTAATAGTAGTTGCCTTACAGGTGAGCAAAAAGTAGTTTTGCATACCTAAACTGATAACGTATTTCATCTGAATATCAAGTCATTAATGATTATTTGTTTACAAAATGTAATATCATACCAACACATAGGCAGACACTGAACTTTTGCTAAAGAAATCATGTAATGAATTCTATACTAAACAAATTTTAAACTTATAATCGATTTTCAATGAATAGGAGCCATGCACATTCATATAAGATAAGGCTGACAACAACAAACGCTCTTTTGTGGAAAAGAAACCATTAAAAAGTTGTGATGGTTGGCAAAAACACAAAATGTCATCTGCATAAAGCTAGCTATTCATTTATATTCAACTAGTTTTCTAAGTGTACACACCTTAACCCTTGCGCCGCATTAGATGGAAAAGTTATCTTTAATCACTGATATATATAAAAAAAAACATTTTACACGATAATTACATAATATTAAATCAGGAAAGTAGTGCGTTAAGTGTAAATTCCAAGTATCGATGAAATTAAGGTAAAAAGTACCAGGGCAGAACATTAAAACAAAACAATTAAGTTATTTAATTTATGCAATAATATTTAAAGTGAATGCTATAATCGCTTATAAAATAGAAAAAGAGAATATGACGAATTATCAGGTTGACCTAAGAAAACAGTGAAATATAGTTGTGATGGATACTTATAGTGACTAAGGAACTTATTCGCTCACTTTCCGCAGCAACATAATTAGAAAAAGCATTGTCGTCTACTTTTTGGTAAAATTTTGAAGTCATTAGGATTATTCACAGAAGGTTTTTAGTATGAAAATATGAAAATAATTATTTGCTGAAGTTAAACTGATAATTTATGTTCTCAGCAGCCAATTGTTTTCGTTTTCTTTTTCTGTGATAGAGCTGTTAATCCTGGAACTACGAACTAGCTTAGGATATAGCACCGGAGAGTGAATTACGAACACCACTCTAACTATCGATCATGTTACACTAATTAAAAAGAAAGTTATAGAAAGAATCCCTAAACCTGTTTATCATATCTCCTTTACGAATTGGCAATGAATTCTGGACTCAGCCGGTAGTATTTTAACAAATATTGCCTATGTAAAATGTCTTGCAACAGACTGACCTAAGTAGAAAGGTTTAAATACCGGTCTCTGCGCACTTACCGAACGTAGGATAACCATAAGCACTTTACAGTGTTGCGTAAATACCTTTACAGATTATTGTAATCTTTTTAAAGTTTTTCCACAAGAACAATTTCATCGAAATATTCTGATTTTATGCTTCATGAATTATTTTATTAACGAAGGCACTATTATAGCTTCCGATACTGTATCTGTTGATACAATCTTTTGACAGAGCAGAGATGAGATGTTTACTTGCAGTATCAAACGTAAATGAACGAATTTTCCAGTTGTTGCTAAATACTACAAGAGATGACACGAAAAAAAAACAACAAATAACAGCAAAATACTATTTTTTATGCGAGTAAAGGTAACCATAGTTAAAACATTTCAGGGTAACCCTGACTATTAGTCCTTGGTTTCACTTATCAGTTTTAATATTAATACTGTTACATCTATAGTAGACTCTCTGTATAATTTTCCTGTTTAAAGGTTTTGCACACACGTAATATTTATTATTGGAATTTGTTCTTATTTTATGAAAAGTTAAAAAAATACTTATTTATAATTGATATGTTATGATACTGAAGTGTCCAATAATATTCACATGAACAAGTTAACTGTGTGCATCAACATCGTCACAGCAACCAATCAAATTATCTATACCAGGTTTATTTTGTGTGCTGATTTTGTAAAATTAAACAGTTTAGCGTTTGTGAAATATTACAAACGTTTACGTGTTATCTGATTATCGAACAGTAAAGCGGCCACCATTGTAAGCATGGCAATGAGTATCGTCAGCATTAACAATATAAGCTAATTTATGGTTGTTTTCTAGTGACGTTCGTAATGTTCTGTCTCATTCTTTAGAGTTGACACCTCCGCAACGCTCAGAAATGACACAATCAATTTGCCCACCAAACTATGAACAGGACAAAAATCCGCTATAAATCATTGTTCATTAGCAACGAATACTTCTGCTCTTTCTCCACGCGGATTTCAGAAACATCGCTTCTTCCACTTAGCTGGATTCACTAAGCTTTGCATTCGGCCATGCTATGAATCGCTGATACCGTGGCACTTGACTACGGTTGAAAGAAGCTAATTTAATTGTGTCGAGTTACACGGTGAACAGCCATATTACCCGCATCCTAATTATTATGCTAGCTGACAATCGCCATATTTATGGTGTATTTATTTAATGTACCGCTGGAATAGACGCCAAATGGTCTCATACAATGCATTTATCGTATTCTTTATCTCACATATTCGATTCAATTTTAATCGGCATAATAGTGTTATACTTTTTAGCAGACTCCATATTTAGTGCTAAAAAGTAACGTTTGACTATCTAGTCATTTATTTATATAAAATATTCAACCAAATAAATTAGTTGAGAGAAATGTACGTACTCTTCTAAACTCAAATTTAGGCAGTACATTGCCGCCTTATCAGCCAAAGGATCATCTATTATATTTTGGAAAATAATATTTTTATTTTTGCTTAAATATATTTTCATTAAAATTTATAACATTTAATTATAATTTTGTATAAACAAATGTCTTTATTTATTCGTGTTATTAGAGAAAAATGTACATTCATTCGTTTTTTGATAGTGCTTTTTACAACCATAGGAAATGATTTAATTAAATTTTGATATGGTTTACCTTTTCGTTGAATTTATTCGAAAAAATTTTCAGATATATGTAACACAAAGCTAACAAATTATTTAAACAAAATTATGGCTTGGTGTGTGCGTTGAAAGTGTGGTACGGGGATAACATGAAAGTTGATTACAGATAAAACATGGATAATAATAACTGTATGTACAATCGTTTGTGTGTGTACATAAAAGAAAAAAATCACACAAAATTTATCGTTTAATGGAACGCTCACCCACCAGAGTGACTAGCATAAAGGCCTCATTTCATTTACAGCTTTAAAAAGGCAGACCAGAGTATTGATAAAATGATGCCACAATATCTGACAAACAATTTAATCAGATCAACTTCATTTTCAGAGGGTCACTGTCAAATAAAATCATATACTATCCAAAATTCAAGCACTCAAAATATACAAAACTTATTTGAAAATAATATTCGCATGAGATTTTAGGAAATACGGCTCCAGAAGCCCCTATTCCAACCCGGTGCAGATTTTACCTAACATATTAGGCTTAACAACGAAATTTAATAATATATGAAAATAGTCTCTCTTAAATGTCATATAGTAATATCACATATGTGGTCAAAATAAAAACAAAATATATTTGAAATATCGTTTCTAATGGAATATTAATCACATGCTAGCATAAAGTGAACTTCTGCATTGCATGCATGAGCTTTTTATCATTATTTTTATTGATGATAAAGAGGAGTAATAATGTTAAAATTCATTATTGGTTTCCTGAAATTGCATGTTTTAGATTTTTCATAAAAGTGACTCAAATTCTGTCATTAACCATCGAGACAATACAAAAAAATGGCAAATTAATGAAATTAATAGAGTAATTTCATTTAGGCATTTGGTTCGCAAATACTGAAATACGAACTCGGTTGCCGGTCTTTCACATAGGAATAATTAAAAAAAAAAAACAGCAACTGTCAGAAAAGCAGGATATTTGATCATGCATCACATTAAACCATTTTCGTCAGCGTCAGAAATCAGTGGTGATAAGTAACGGTACGTTTATTTGAATCTTCACTACTAGGAAGCTTAATAGTCAGATTTAACGAGTTAGATGTTCTGTTCTTCGACCACTGCTGATAGTAAAACTTAAACAAGAACATCCGTATGAGAGCAAGGTCATAATCACTGAAAACTGCGGTCATGGAAATGGATTATCAGGTATTATGAGAGAAGGTTTTTTGTTCTTATTCGCTCTGTTAATAGCCTTGTGAAAATATTGAGAAAAAATTCAAGCTTACAATCAGAAATCAGTTTTACGACAGTTTCTTATAATATGATGGTAGTTCCGTAATGGTTTGAGAAATTTTCGGTTATGCCTGATTGGATCTTATCACGGCTCAAACATTTAATGTGCCACGTTATTTGAAAGGCGTCGTCTATCAAACAACTAATTGCCCACTTTTCAGCTGACCGAAGTTCATCAGTGATAGTGCTAATCTAGGCTTTATAGACCAATTGTAGTAATGGATTACTTAAAGCAGAAAGCTCAGAACTCAACTCCATACAGCATCTGTGAAATTATTGAATATAGAGAATGATAAAATTACCCACAATTTCAGAAACCTGCTTGAATTGACCAATGAATTATACCTGGCTTATAGTGCGCTGATACCACAGAGTATAAAGCAACGTCAGCCTCTAAAAATTAGAGATATGATTTTGTGCTTCGAAAGTAAGGATTATACACTAGATATTGAATTTTTGAACATGAAAGAATTTAAAAATCTCTTGCAGGCCACTTGAAACAATTTTCATAGTAATTTTTTCTGCAAAATATGTTAAAGACCTTAATTGTTACCATGGTTTAAAATGGCAATTTAACTATTAATTAGATTTTTTATTAGACATATTGAATGATGCTCAGAGATTGGTAGCTATTATGAGCAGTGCATTTTAATTAATTACTTCTGACAAATTATATGGAACACATGCTTAGATGTAATTAAACTTCATACTTCATAAGTAGTCACTTTTAATAGTACTTTAAATAAATGTGCACGTCTATTTAAGAACTCAAGAACTTAATTATAATATTCAACACTTTCTTTTAGTTATAGAAGTAAAAGTAAAATAAATAATCGGTCAAAATTTTTCAAATTTATTTTTCCTGCCTTGAATTTATTTAATTTAACTTGATTAATGTTTTGTCTACTGTTTTTATTTGTTAATTTATAAACACGTTAAAATTGTACAGCTATTCAAATTAAAAGATATTAAAAGAGAATTTATTATGATGGGTACTATCGTACGCAGACAAGAACGCGTTCCTCACGTATGCAATGTGCACCACATTTTCCAGATCAGTCATTTAAAATAAATGGAAATCACTACAGTACAAGAAGATCGTGAATTTATAAAGTTAATATCTAATGCTCCAAATGTGTAGATTTGCAAGCTACTTAGGTAAAGTAATAAGTATCTAAGGAGATATTGTGTGTGGATATAGTGTTTGAGCTACCTATTTCAGATGACAACGTAAATAATGAAATATTGTGTCAATACCAAAATGTGCTGAAACAAAAACCTTTATTTCCCTGCAAGCTGTTTGTAGTCGCACATTTTTGTGGAATAGCAAATGCTAAACCTACATAATGTATAGGCATAGTTAAAACTGAGTTGTAGCTGTGAACAAAATCTCTGCATCAATGAGACAGAGACAAGCTAACTAATATATAAACACCAGGATAATTAAAATAAACTTACGAAGATGTATTTCATTTCTAGCTTAGATGATGTAACAGGCTTGCAGAAGACTTTGAAACAGAGTTGGTGAATATCCTTTTGTCTTTTCTTAAGCGACATACTATTTTCTCCTATCTAAAGGATTTTATTAGTTCACACTTCTTTTAATATATCCTTTGTCTTGTGGAGGTTGTATTTAAAAATTTCCATAGGTTGATCTGTTGTTTCACAAAATGTTCACAAAACAAATTAATATAAACATGGATGGCTTTAAAATCAATCGGCTTATTAATTAGTAATGCCACTGCAGTTTATTTTTATTTAGGTGTTGCTAAGCAACTGGACCTTTAAATTTTGCAGTTTCGATCAGATTCGCTGAACCAGATAAATTTTGAACATTTTTTAAAATATTGATCAATGTTAGTAAATAATTAACCAAAAATGCAAAATTCACATATAACATAAAGGAAAAAATATACATATATTTTGAATTTAAATATAGGTTTCTTCTAAATACATATAATCGAAGTAATGTGCATTAGGTAAATCACAATTATAAACTATATATCGATACCAATTAAGTACTGAATACGTAAAGTTTACGAGCTACAACTAAAGACGATAATATTTAAGTAAATAAATAGGAATAAAGGAATTAAGATCTATTATAAAATTAATAATTAATAAAAAAACAAAAAGTATATGAATTTTTATTATTTTTGCAATTATCATAAGAATACAACAACAACAACAACAACAACAACAACAACAACAACAACAATAATAATAATAATAATAATAATAATAATAATAATAATAATAATAATAATAATAATAATAATAATAATAATAATAATAATAATAAATAATAATAATAATAATAATAATAATAATAATAATAATAATAATAATAATAATAATCATCTGTAGGTTAATATCAATCACTATAAAGCTAAGGTATGATTTCCATCATTCAGAATTATTCAGAAACCAAACACTAATTAATTTTTATAATTGTTTTCTTTGATTGTATCCAAAAATGAACGTAGTTATAAATAAAATCTAAAAGTTACGTGGGTGTTTCATTAAGGTATAGCTGTTTAATATTTTTTTTAATAAATAGAAGAATCTAAAAAATAAATTATGAATAAAAATTAAATGAATTTGCACTCTGACAGTTTTTGTTAACAAATATATAAATTATTTATGTAAAGAAAAGGAAAAGTAAGCCCTGAAATAAAGGAGATAACTACTTTTATTTTTCTATAAATGTTAATACACTATAATTTTAGAGCAAAAATAAGCATTTAGTACATTTAAATTAGACAGTTAATAAGCTCTTGTTAATGAAGTAATTTTACGGCTGAATCTAAGTGATATTTAACTCCGTGATAGATTTTTAAATATTTATTATTGAAAACGGAAAAACTTAACTGCATGAGCCAGCGGTCCACTGTTGTGGATATGACTCGACTCGTTACTACACAATACTTTCTGACCACATAGCTGATCAGTTTCTTTATTGTGAATCGTACCAGGAAATTTTGGCCAGGATTCCAATAAAGAAAGCCAATAATAATACCTGGACTTAACAGGAACAAGAATTCATTTTGCATGGTGTATCGGGTACGAAGATTTAAGCTTGTACTAGTAGAAGGATTTCCGAGCAATTTTCTGCTGTGATAATTATCCTAATAAAGTTATTTTTGATTTGTCATCAAACTAAGTGAATTCAGTTAATTATCTAGCGAAAGTAAAAATTACTTTTTAGCTTTGTATTTAATAGAAAGAAATTTCCTTTCCTCTTCTGATCTTTTTATAAAAATTACAACATCATGTCAACGTTCGCAGACAATTTTTTTCTCTCGTTCTGATATATAGCCATACTAACTTTAAAAATTAGGCAAAACTCTGCTAAACGTAAATTAATCCATTAATAAAATTTCGTATTTATGTCACAGATTGATTCATACGCAGTGCTACAACACACACAAACAGGGGAAAGAGCGTAATTTACCTCTTCTAATAAAGTTGAGGGATATAACTTTTAAAAAAGAAACAACAAAAATTAAAAACATTAAACAAAAAACTAATTATTATTTGCTTTTAATAACCTAAAAGAACTAAAAATCTCATCTGTTTGTTGCATTTTCAAGGCATTTACTTTCTTTCATATTTAATGTCAAGCAATTTTCTTGTTAAAGATAGATATTTTGGTCATTCAAGGTAATTTTTCTTCAATGATAGGTGTTGTAATTTCAGAGTAAACCTAAATCATTTTAAGAAAGGTTTAAAACATACAAATAACTTGGAACCCTGATTGTTTCTTCCCTAAACTTTCCAAGTACAACATCATGCAATGTTACACTAAATTATTATCAGATCATTTATAACACATTTTAAAATAAAATTATTTTCTTGTACGCCGTCAGTCTTCATTCTGACAATCTTTTATCATATAACAGTTTTAAGCAGTGCCACGATTAAATAAGAATAGATGAGTTTTACAAGTAGGCATGACTGGCTAGCAACAAAGTAATGAGTAAAACATAACCCTAAACCAAAATGCAAACAAGGAAATATTAAATGTAAATGATTGAATTAAATGATCTAACATTACATGCGGTAATTTTGAATACGGCGTTTAGTGTTTCACCAACTAAAGCCGCTCTGACAATAACATTTATTTAATTAATTGTCTCTATAAATTAGAGACTGGGCTTCACCCAGTTTTAGTTCTGATTTCTTAACTGCAAGGAAAAGCTATATAAAACCAGACCCATTCTAAAGCCATCTGTCATCTTGGCTCCACGATGTAACTACTTCATCATCTTAATACCCGATTATTCAATAAAGCATTTTTCTAAGTATATAAAATATGTATAAATAAATAAAAGATTAATTAATTTATCACGATCCACTGCAGGTAAAAATCTCTCTAATGATGGAATATCACCTAAAATATGGATTCTAAACAGTTTACCTACAAATAGAATCTGATTTTTCTGTCGTAAAGCTTTTATGTGGAGAGACACCAGTAATTTTATCCATCTTTAGGCATCTGTCACATGCGAAGGTTGTCTAAATATAATTTCAGTTATGCTAATTTAGCATTATTTCCCAAACGTCTGAAACTTTTGACAGACAAGGGGAAACCGAACACTAAAGCTTTTGTTTTTACGCTGGTTAATGGTATAATTTTAAAATTTGTAGATGTAATAGTGTCTAATGATTTTGAAAGTGAGTAGAAAATAGAATTAGATTAAAATTCATTTTCCACTTTTTTTAACGATTGTCATATAAACTAAATGTTTTAAAAATTATGCGGTAAATAAAACAACGTTAAATAAAGAGAGACAGTTTTCACAGTTTCTTTAGTTGTTTCAAGTCACTTATTAAAGATAAAATAATTATTCTTTCTTATCTATTGTGATCAATCAACTAAATTCTCTATAAATATGATACAGCTTATTCAATAACTGGCCGGCTTTAAATTAGCTGTTAATTTTAACTTTATATCACACTAGATTTTCTTCATCATTTAGAAAAAAGGATATACAATTACGCAATTTTTAATTACACTCAAGTCCTTTTTTCACAGAATTTTTACAGGCCAGAATTGCAATTTTTCAGCTGTTTTTTTGCATTTATTTAAATATTTATTTATGTCATAAATTAATCATCAAATAAGGTTAAAATTCTTAAAAACAAAAAATGTTGAACAATAAAATAACTTGATAGGACATTATATAATCTCATCTAAAGAGTTATAAATTATAGTAATATATGTGCAACCCATAATTGACATCAGACCCTAAGGAATTATTAATCAATATTGTTGGCATGGAATTTTATTCTATTAAGCTTTCGTGTTAAAAGAAATCCGAACCATTTATTTACATTTAAAGTCAGGTATTTTCATTCTACAATGCATCTATCAATATTTTTTTCTTTAAATACTTTTTAAAATTAAATTTTAGTTGAATCAAATGAAAGAACTGCTACAATATCTTCATCTATCTAATCAAAATGATGTCACTTCTTAATCGCATTTTCTAGCATAAATTCGCACCTTCTTTCATTTGCGATCTAGGAATAGTTTCAAAAATAAACAGTGGAAATAAAGTTTGAACTTGAAAGCATCTTAGACGAAATGTCATCTTTAATAATTAAAGTAAATGAACAAAACTCCATCCTTACATGGTTTTATTTTTGGCTGTTTTGTACTTTCTTTTTATTTGATATCGCGTAAATTCTACGTAACGATAATATTTTGCTTATTTATGAGTCATTTAATATGAAAGACGTATTTTGGTCCACTGCACTATTCTCAAAATTTCAATTGATTTAATAAAGCATGTCTTAAAGAATGCCGCCTTTTCTGGTCACAGCAATTTCCCTAAAGTGGAGTCTTCTCAACATGTTATTTAGCAACAATTCTCGAAAACATTGATATTTACCATGAATCTACGCTCGAAATTACATGTAGTAAAGTGAATTTCTAAGCAGCTATGTTTCCATATCACAAGAGAAATCGGTTGAACAAGGCTTTCTTCAAGTTATATATAATTCATACTTTTCTTTCTTTGCTTCTGAGCTTTGAAAAAAGTTAGGTTTTTGCTGCTGAATCAAATTATTTTATATATTGATCTGCTATTATCATTTATATGATATTTTTTTACTGCCTTCTCGATCTCTCTCATTTTTATGTACACATGCAGGCTCTAAAATCTAAAATTCATAGTAAATATATAAATAAAAATGTTTTAGACTTGCAGATTCATTTAGCATTAAAGAAACAGTCCAATAAATATCACAATTTACAGTTTTATTACGACCATTTATTTAAATTTCATTAAAATTTTAGAAAAGAAACACGTAAGTACTTAACTTATTAGATATATTAAAATTCTAAGTTAAAAAACAGATAAGATAAAAAGAATAGTAAGTTCCTCTTGATAGATTCAGGAGGCAAGGTATTAGGAAATCTGAAAAACAGCTATTCAAGAAATATAAAGTGAAAAAAATCACACGTGATTTGATTTATTCTGGTTTCTTAATGCAGTCGTAAAGATTACAGGATCCTTTTCTCCATAGAATTATTGTGGGAAGGAGACGTAAGATATATGCTATTGACTGAAATATTTACCTGATCTTTCTGTCATCACGGAAGTGAAAACGAAATAAATGAAAAATAAACCATACTAACCATTTTTACAAAAGATTTTCATTGTTACATTTTTAGTGGTTGCTCAAGAATATTATGGGTAAATTACGCTGCATAATCGATTATTTTCACTGAGAAAATAAATTTAATTAACAAAATTTTCTGCTGATGATCTTTTCGATTTGCGATCCTTTGTTCAGACTTTAAATGTTAAGAATATCTGCGGATATGCTGCAAATAGTAAACACTTTGTTTTCAATCTATATAAAAGATACTTTAGTGATCACTTAACACTGGATTTTAGAATTTTTTATTGATACCAAGTATGATCAGTTTAAAATTTTATATTCATAAAGAAGTAAATGTTTAATATTGAAATATTAATGATTTTATATGATTAATAAACTTCAATTATAGATGATATAATTTTGTGAAGTATTTGATTATAAACGTGTTATTTCTTACTACAGCTTTGGTTATTTATAATTTTAAAAAAAAAAATTTCTTTGATACTGTTATACTACACCAATACGCCATCTGTCTTTCAAAGATGTATCATTTTTAATTAAGAATTTTTATTACTTACAGCACAAGAAATGTTTATTAAAACAATAGACATCTGAGCCTTCAAATGGCGTTTTGTAGACTCGCACCATTATGTACATCATTCCAGTGAGACCCACACAGAATATTTAAACAACTGAGTAATAGAACTTCCAGAATGAGGCTTCACAGAACCACTTCGATATCACTTTATCGAAGGTTAAATATTTTGCACTTCAACAGAGTCGGCTTTGTTAATTTTTTATCTCCGGGAGGAGAAAGAAGATTTTCTGTACACTCCGCTTTTTATCGTTAGAGAAACAAGAGTTTTAATTTGTCGATCTGACAGTCCTAGTGCTGTACGAAAGATAAGGATTGGTAGTAGCAAAACAGCGGGTTTATTTATTAAAGACCATTTTGCTCGGTTTGCGGCCGAAAATTTTTAGCACAGTCCGATTATTGTTATAATACACTATAAAGTGTTGCCTCCCTTGACTGATGTGACGTAAGAGATTACAAAACCTGAAAATAAACGGCTGCATTATGTACAGACATTAAAAGATAAAACGTCCATGCACAATTTTAGATTTTAAGAGCAAATGTACGTGTTAATTTTAAACACATTTTATGTGCTTACATTTTGTTTTGTTAAAAAAAAGAAAAAATAAAATCTCTCTCTCTCAAACACACATCTGCTGATCTAGTATGACACAAAAACCATCAAACAAAAAACCAGAGATCTTTCTTAATCTATCAAAAATTTAAGCAATAAAAGAGTGCTGTCAGTATCTTCCTACATGTTTATTTATCATTTTTTTAAATCAGTAAAATGTTATTTTCTGAAAATTTTTTTCTTAATCCAATTTTTCTATGTTGTTTGAAATAGAACCATAATTTTATATTGAGTGTTTTATTTATTTTTTTTTAAATTCTTTGTTTCGTTTTGCAGAAAAAGTCTTTATAAATGAATATTTCTTCTATTACTCATTCTCATAAAAATTATTTAAAAATTGTTTTGATTTAAAAATCCTTCCCTAAACTATATAACTAAATAACGCATAAAACTGCTTAACTATAACTCTTACGTTTTATTCTATATTAAAAAATTTTAAATGACAAAGAGTGCGAACTGGTTTGCAGTATTTATATTTTAATACCTTAAGAAAAACTAATATTTATGGGAATTTAATTTAAATTATTAAAATAAAAATTGATACTTTTATGAACAAATAATACAGAAAAAGATGTTTCAAATACGCAAATAATGTTTGCATTTATACAAATTCAATCAATCAATTAATCAATATAATAATAATAATAATAATAATAATAATAATAATAATAATAATAATAATAATAATAATAATATAATAATAATAATAATAATAATAATAATATAATAATAATAAATAATTGAGAAACTAAAATTAACTTTTTAGAAATAGATACCTTTCCCCTGGCTAAAAAGCAACGTTTCGACAATTATTTTCAGTAGCTGATTAATTTTAAAAAACTATTCTTGGTAAATTTCATAAAGGTTTTTTCAAGGTTTAACACTAATTTCTACAGAATAAATGAATAAAACTAGTAAATTCAAAATTAGTTTAAATAAAAATAACCACGTTATTAAAAAATACAAAGAATGATCCAAACATTGATTCCATATTGCCCTGGACGACCGAATGACTCATCTGCTTATTAATGCTCTCAACCCATTTTGCTTTGAATTTAGATCAAATTAAATAATAAAATTAGAGTTTATTATTTAATTCTGAATTAATTTCGGCGTTATGCATTTTCTTAGGTAGGACATTTTTACTGTAACAATTTCCTATTTAAGGTTATTTATTAGTGAAATAAGAAATTAACAAGTAAATGACATTAGATCATAGATATGACTTTAATAATTTATATACGTATTTACAATTTTTAAAAATGAATAAAATGCGACAAATAAGATGGTGTAAAATTGATACCCTATTATTTTTTAATTAGTACAGTTTTTAAATTATTAGGCCAGTGATTTTTTTTTATTTTTGAATGATGAACACTGTCAGACATTAATAGGACTCGCCATTAAAATAATTCAGCAAGCGTAAAGAAAATTATTTTAATTAAAAATTGTCTTTTCTTATTTGAGATAGAAAATAAATATTTTCATTTGTATAGATTTTCTAACAATTGAATGCATGCAACTTTACCAATAATAAATTTACTTTGCTTAAGTTTGGATACGAGGGAGAGAAATTGCTGTACGAACGATATATTAAATAGCAAGTTTTAGGAAGCTATTTTTATTTTTCCTTTTATCCATGAGTTAATGACCCTGTAGATTTTGTTTCAGTTTTACTGGAAAATAAGTATTCTTCATTTTCTACAAATATTATTAAAAGCTAAACAATTTAGTTTAGTTTACAAGAAAAAGGAAGCCTCTCTCTTATAGATCACTCTAAAGGCAAATATTTTTACTGTTAAATGTACTGAATTAAATTTTTCAGAATGTAACGAATACTGGCTTTATAATACTATACAAATGCATACATTAATAACATACCAAAAATTTTAATAATAAATAATTTTGAAGTTCTCAAGTTGTCTCAATATTTGCTTTTTATAGAAGTTTAACTTTAAGTTCCATTGTTTATAGTTTCTTTAAGTACTGATGAACTTTTAATATTTCCAGTGACAAATGGACTATGAAAATATTAATGTTTCATCGATTTTATCAACTACTCGTACATCCAAATATTATAACATAAAATCTGTCAACAGGCTGCTGCCTAAAACTATTCTTTTTCACCAACAAATTGCTTTCCTCATATCCATAAAGCGGAACATATTTTAAATCTATATTTGCAAAACAAGGAAAAGCTTTTAGAAATTACGACTGTAGACCAAGAAAAGCAACATTTCGGGGGGTTGGGAAGCTAAAGGATTTTTGCGCATTGTCTGTGAACGAATTGGTTTGCGGTGGGTCGATCCACGAAAGGTAACTTCACGACAGAGAGACATAAATCATCCCCCGCTCTTCCCAGAAACCAGGTTTTCTGTTATTTATAGCAGGGTGTATGGAAAGAACCGAGAAAGTCACCAGAATCAGCCATTAATCGTATGACCTCGGTCGTAGCAGTCCTGCCCATTAAATTTCTACTGTCAATCTGTGGGCGGAAAAATGAAGCAAAGGTCTCCAAATTAATTCCAGTCCGAGTGGTATCCACAAAGAGCCAACCTTCATATTAATATGGAAATCTAATGTGCGAATCTTGTTATAGCAATTTGTCATTTTTTTTTACATTTACAAGTTTTATTCTATTACTTAAGAAATATTTGTTAAGTTTCTACAAAAATATATATCATAATTTATTTCGTTAAAATATAATATTCTTTTCTAATTGCTCTGTGCATCAATGTCTGACATGATCTATATTTGTTCATTTTAGACAGCACATCGTTTTGATCGATAAATGGTAATGTATTTACCGGACTGCAGCACGCTATTTAACAATCGTCAAACATATGGGCGTTAAAGAAAATAAAAATATTAGACTGAAGAAAAATGATGTGGAAAGTTAAACATGAAGCATTTTATAAATAACTATTCAGAAGTATTAGTTACTTCACGAGTCTGCTCAGTAAACCACAATCGCATTATTTGCTTAGTGTCGCCAACTGATCTCAGATACATCACTGATTTTCATAGACGGCTTTCAACGCATGCGGTCATCTGGCATCTATCGGCAGATTAGAACACAAACCAGACCGGATCGTGGCCTGGTTCCGCTTTTGAACCGATTGCTGATTCTGAGGTCCCAGCTAGTCATCCGTGAGTTAAACCCTCCCCACGGTTAAACCGGACAGCGTGCCGCTATTCGGAAAGTCATAGTATGTAGAAGTCTCATGTGTAACCGTGGTGTAAAAACCGATGTGCTCGGAAAAACTCAAGTCGCCAGAGAGTAAAGAAAAGTGCCAAGAAATCATGTCATGAGAGGTTTGCCATATAAAGCTTTTAAAAGGGATACTTGACCACTGTATTCCGGTAATCTACATACTCGACCAATCCGTCGCATGGAGAGAGTGGTTAGGTAAATAGGTTAAATATCTAATTAGTTTTCTTGATTTAATATTATCTCTTCTTATTATTGTCATTAAATGCCTTTATTTTTAAAACAGATGTGAAAAATATTTCTTGAAAGCAACTGTGTTTTATTGTTCTATATCAACAACCTAATGAAAGATAACTTACCATATTTCTGGTGATCCGATTTGTTTTAGGAAATGTTTGCTTTAAATTTTAAAATTATATTCGTACCAGGAACGTTTAAATGAAAAAACAGCATTTCCGTGATGGTAACCGGCTGGGTTTCAACTGAACGTCTTTGGTATAGCACGAGAGTTGGACAAGATAAATCATATAAATGCATTGTAAAACATTTCAAAATAAATTAAACTAAAAGTCTTTTACATGTATTATTATGCATCTAATTAGTCATTTCCCAAACATAATAGTATATTCTATGTTAAAATGCTCAGGATACAAACATAAATCCTGAAAAACAATAAATAAAAGAATATCGATGAACCTCATTGGTTTATATTCGCAAGCAAATGAATTTACATTACATTATACATGTTAAAACTCTCTCTCTCTCTCTCTCTCTCTCTCTCTCTCTCTCTCTGTGTTTTGAAAGTAACTAATAAACAATACTGGTTTCAGAGTCTAGTGTAGAAAACAAAAGGACGCGTGGTTAACTTGCAAGATTCAGATAAAATAAATCACCCAAAATAATCGTGGAACACAAACAAGATCGTATAAGAAAGGCCATTCACAATTTGATTTCTTTGTGTTTCTCAGTCAGTCATTTTAGTATTAAGTATTTTCATTGTTATTTAATAGTAATTCATAATTTAGCTAAAGTAGAGTAAAATTATTTTTATTGCTACGGTTATTTAAATAAAAAATACGAAATGATTCCTTAAACGTGTCATAAAACAGAAGGATGAAAACAGTGACCAGTAATGTGGAATTTAACACAGTCGTTTAGAGTGGAAATGTTCATTAATATTTTTATTTTTGGAAATTAAATTTTAAGGAATTTTTTCTGTATGTGATGAAATTATGAATGTGCTACTCTCTGTGATTAGCATGTTGATATTGCTGTAAAGAAAAGTTAAGCATATGTAAATCTTTTCCGTTGTTCTTTGTGCATAATTTTCGGGTGTATCTAGACGAGTTCAATGAAGACAATTCCACATTAAACATACCAAGGTAAATATGTTACTAGTAATAGAGGAAAGGGCTTCATAGCATGGGGATCAGCAGGATAAATTACAGCGGGGCATACGCACGCTCTGCTAGTGCCTTATATTGTATTTTCCTATATTGTTACTCCCTTTCCGGTTTTTGAACTTTTTTGCCTTCGGCCGGGTGCGGTCAGACTTGTTATTTCATTCCCAATTCAGCACGCACTAGTGAGCATGGTAAGTCGGGAAAAAATGATGCTATCATTATAATATTACCATCAACCTTCAAAGAAGGGCAGTTGCCCCCCTCTTTCTTTATTTTGCAGATGCTCATATTACACAGTATTTTGCAAGATCGATAATAAATTCCAAATGATCTATCCATCAATCGGGGTAACTTACAAGCGTGGCAAGGATCTACCATTCGTCGTCTGGAAACTACCCGGAACCCAATCAACGAATATTATTTTTAACGGGTAATTAGACAGAACAGTAAATAGATTTTTAAAAATTGAAGGACTGGATTTTGATTAAGGAAATAAACTTTAAATTCTCCATTAGATGCAAATTAAAACCATTTTTATTTTTTCATGCTTTTCTATAAAAGTTAATATTTATCATTAAAATAACTTCAAGAAACATTTCATATACCATTTTATTATATTCTGTTTTGTGATATCAGTGGTGTAATGAGCTTTCTAGACTGTTTATAATGGTCGGAAGTGAAACGTGTGGAAAATCCCAACTCTGGCCGGCATTTCTATCAATATTTAACACGAGATTAGAATCTTGCAGAATTTCAAAGAACTAACTTTGATTTTAGATAAGGCCAAAAGGTGAGAACCATTTATATAGCATTCAAAATAGGCGTGAACAATTTTTAAAGGATATAGTAAGCAAAACAAATATAATATGAAGCAAATATTAGTAGCTGTGAAATTAGTTACAACTAAAAATAATCACATAGTTATTACATTGGTCCTCATACAGTAGGACGCAATATAACTAAATTAAGTGCTTTTAAGATAATTTTAACGACTTAAAATTTAATATTTTGTCACTGAAAGCACCAACAATTTCATGTGTGCGTGCAAAACTTACACATATGTATAAAATAAGGTAAATCAATAACGAAAGAATAGGTAGAAAATATGAATAAAACTTGATGTCTGCTTAAAGTTAAATTAAAATTAATTAACATTTTTCCACAGAAATTTCATCTGAATGCGTGTATATATATATACTGCTTTTCCTAACAGTTTTAGTTGATTTAATTAAATATAGAATATAATCGAAAAATATTAAGTAAAATTTTTAATTTTTCAGTAAATTTGTACATATTTTAAAATTTTGAAAACGTTTCAGGATGTAGTCTTCCCTGTAATAATTAGTGTTTTAGTCGATGATAAACAAAACGTACACTTTTTAGTGTCTAAGAGTAATGTGGCATAAATTCTACCTTTAAAATTTTACCTTTCATTAAAAGTACAATTTACTTGTAGAAATCCAAAGAACGTTAACTGGTCGCTATTAGTAGCCATCTCGTAGTAAATTTTTATACGAATATAAATAAAGATATGCTACGTGACGTTGCGAGAATATTTGGCATATTCACACGGAAAGATACAAAATAATATGAAATTTTAAACATAGGTCGTAATGCAATTGTATTTTCTATGCAATAAGACTATTTTAAATTCACATTGTCTATATAACAAGAAAGTAAACGGTTTATTCTGTAAGTTTAAAATCGTGCGGAGAGCCATTGTTTCTTTTCTACATCAACGCTAAACATTGAATTATATTTTTATATTGTATCTACAATATTTTAAAAATATTTTTTTGTCAGAATGAATCCAAAAAATGGTTAAGTTTTCACTGCTGTTTTATCAAAGGCACATAAACTAAAATTCTATTAGCAGTGTCTTTGCTTAAAAGGTTGTGGACAAATATATACATTTCGGACATTATGTATATTGACTGTTGCTTTCTTGGTACTTCCAGAACGCTCTTTCTGAAGAGCTTAATAAATATACATTCGAGATTAATAGCCTTAAAAAATTAAGAATTTTATTTCATTTTTAATCCATAATGTTACTTTTCAAAGGTTTAATTAGTGTTTTCAGGATTCATTTTGGCTAATAATTTTACTGTTACCTGCGAAATAAATTCAATAGTGCAAGTATTCACTTGAAACATTTAAACCGTTTTTAATACAAGGTTGCACACAATTTAGTAAATAAAACTAAAGTCTGTTCCAGCTAAAAGCATCTGTGCATTGGATAAGCATACCCACAACTTATTTATAAACATGTACAGACTTAAAAATGTTTCAAAAACTATCAACAAATAAAATATGAATAAATTAAGACATTTTCTTTGAAAGTAAAACGTTTCTTTAAACGAATCTATTATAAGAGTTTTGAACTTTACAAGATCATTATAAAAGACATTTAAGATTGTGTTTTTGTATTTATAAGCACTGCTCTCTCGCCATAAATATATGCTGTAAATATGTCACGTACGGTAATTATTTATATAAACATATACGTATATCAAATTCACACGAAAAAAATTGCAAAACTTTTGCGTAGCTTTTTTTTTGTTTCGTTTTGTTCTACGTATTTTTACTTCTCTTTAGTAAACCGAGTTTCGCACACCAGAAATGTAACATTTCTTGTAATTTTGTATACATCTAATTTTTTTTAGAAATAACTAAGTCATCGGAATCGCAAAATAAAGAAGTCGAAAATAATATAGAACATTCCGATGCAATGATTTTAATTGTATTGCCTAAAGCACTACATGTATGTATGTATGTATGTATGTATGTATGTATGTATGTATGTATGTATGTATGTATGTACGTATCATTTAGACAATTGGATATTACGATCTTATGCAATTATCAATGATAAAGCCAGTAAAAAAAAGATTTTTTTAAAAAATCGCTCGTACAGAAATTTAAACATACATTTTCAAATAAATCTTACGAAAATTTTCGTTAAAATAAACTTTAGCCCAGGTAAGCGTACAGCTCACCACTCCGGAGGATTCCAACAAACAGGGAAACAGTGAGATATTTGTGATGAAGTTGCTTGTACACAGTGTACATCATATGCATTTTTTCCAGCGGCATCGTACTTTTTCATTTCTGTTTTGCAATATTCTGACTTCCTTTATCGAGTGGCATTGATGAAGCTACCAAAAATAAATGCAACAGAAAGTAATAGTAATTCAAAAAGAAACAAGTTTCAAAACTAATATTTATTTTTAGTGAGAGTTCTGTAGTGTATGAACATTTTTATTTCACAATGGAATTAGTTCTGTTTCATTGTTTTAGTAAAATTTAGGAAAATAGTTGCCGTTCAGTAAACAGTCAATTTGAAATTCATCTTAAATACATGAACTTAAATGTGTTTTTTTTAAAAAATAATCTTTGTATATATATTTAATATTGGCTAACTATAGTTATTATCTATTTTTGCAGATAACTAGTTTTTATTTTTGTTCTAATTCTATTAGATATTTTATTAATTTTACTTATTTCTACATCTTAATAATTATAACTTTCGTGTTTGTAAAATATACTGAACAAATATTCAGCTTTACTTTCAATAATAGAAATATTTTACGTGATGCCATGAAAAAGTGAATTTTTCGTTCTACATGTGAATCATTAACGATGAAGTGGACATGAATTTTTGTCCAGTGTTTCAACTTTGTTTTTAAATTAAAATAATAAATTTTTGCAGCTCTTTCCTTAATATAAAATCTTACTTCTTTAGGCAAAATTACGGATAAAACCCGTCAATATATATTCTTCTTTCAGTTTTTGTTGGTCTCCCTTTTTGAACAAAAATACACATTCTAAAACTAACGCTAAAAGTAATACATAAAACGTATTCCATTAACGTGTATTATTTAAAATTAGATGCCCTTTCTTTTATGCGAAATAAGCCTTTTGTTATTTATTACTACTAATAACTCTTTACAACTATTAAAGCATTATTTATTTATGAAATAAGTAGCAAGAACAAAAAATGAAAGAAAGAAAAATTAGTATTCCCATGACAGAAATAAATTAGCAAACAGCAACAGATTAAGCGTGAATACTGTTGACCGTAAATAAAAACAAGAGCAACATTTAAAAATGGAAAAGAATCAATGCTGTAAAATATCAGATTGAAAGTATTACTACAGCTAATATAAAATACAATAAAATAAAAACATAATAGATTTTTTGCATGTTTCGTTTGCTTTTTCCTGGTAAAGTATGTTTTGTCAAAACCGCTAAATTATGATATTAATATTTTCAAAAAAAATATTTTACGCAAACTAAATTTAGTCGATAAACTACTGTTTTGATATTATAATTGAGTTGAGTAATAGTTCTAGTAATAATATAACTTTACATTTAGGGCATCATTACAATTTTATTTCGACAGTTTATATGAAATAATAATACAAGACAACTACAATAATCCTGTTGAGGAAATTTAGTAAATGAATATTATACAATAACGAATTTATTTGTAATATTTATCGGATAATTTTTAATACAATTTAAATCGAGAATTCACTATCAGTGTTTAAACAGTAACATGCACGATTACCATTAATTATTTTCTGACAAGGTATAAAATAAAACAATCAAAGAGTTTTCCCTTCCATCATAATGTTATTATTAAAATATACTATTTATACTGTTAGCATACTTGCGGCTTCAAATAACAATTCTTTTTAGTTATTTGTGTTCAATAAGGCTCAAAGAGCTGATCCTTTGAGAATTGTAGAATTTAGTTCTAAGCTGGCTGAAGCCCAGATGATGCCGTAAATTTAGGGGTCAGTAAGAATTAGTCTTAGTAATCAACAGATTGCTGCCTAATTTTTATTTTCGCTGAGTTTCCGAAATTTCTGTTGCAAATAAAAAAATTAGTTGATAATTTCTGGGTAAACGACAACGTTTTAGTCAAAAGAGAATAAAGCTTAGTATCACACTCTTAAATATGTTGTGCAGATGTTAACTGAAAAAAGTTATACAAAAAGAAAAATAATTATGGGAATATTTATTGAAAAAGCTTTTACAAGATGCTGTGTATTGGCTAACAGTGCCCTTTTCCACACGATGAATAATATTGTCTGATCTGAAATCGATACCATTTGGCTTACTCTACTGCGTTCGACGTTTAAGCAATTTTTTGCTTAGACTCTTGGATAATAGAATCCAAAAGGAAACAGACTTTTCAACTTGATCGATACCTGCTGGTGTCCAGGGAAGGGCTGTCGTAAAACCGCGAATAACCATTATTGAAAGTATAGGGCCGAAGACACTACACAGAGAAAAAAGTGTTATTAATAATATTTTATAAAAGAAACTAAATAAGATAAGCTGAATTCAAAAAAGTACATGGGATAATCATTTATAACGCTTTTCAGTACTATATGACATGAATTTTGACAGATAATGAAGGTAACAGTGCTAGTTATGATAGGATTGCTAAACTAGATAAAAGAAAAACCATGATGTTTATGAATCAGATTATTATTTATTAAAGAAACATTGCTTGACAAAAATTATAAAATGTTTACATAATATGTGTCTGAATTATAAAAAAGCGTTACAAAAATTCAAGCTAAAAAGCTTTAATATAATTATATAGTTACCAATATTTCTAGATAATATATTTCTACAAATTATAAAAAACAATAAAAATCAATATTTATTCTTGCTTGCTTGCTGTTTTCATCACTGTTAAATGCTTGATACCTGAAACTAAGTAAAGTCATAGGAGTTTTTAAAGTTTTTAAATAAGTTAATTCTCCCTTGTTTAGATTTTTTTAAATATAAAAATTCTTTAATACCATTAAACTCATTGTAAACTGAATTTGAAAACTTACATGCAGTATTTAAAAAGAAACTTCTAAGTATACAAGTAAATAAATAACAGTAAATTAGATATACAGTCGTCCCTTGCCATATCGCGGTTCACTTTTCGCGGTCTCACTGTATCGCGGATTTTTAAATTGTATATATATATATCTAATTTTGTATCGCGGATTTTTCGCTATATCGCGGGATTTTGCGGTATATAGGTATTTTTATATATTTATTATTTTAATTATTTTTGCAGTAAAATAAGCATTTTCTAGCCTAAAAAATTAAAAACAATATAAAAAATATATAAAAAATATTAATTAAAACATATTAAAGGAATATTAAATCGAAATAAAATACGTAGCGTACAGCAGATGAGTAGACAAAGACTCGCACGTATGGAAAACGCAGCTACGGCTGCTTCCGCTTGGGCTAGCTTGCCCACGTGAGATCGTACATGGCACACTATTGGCTGATGGATGGGAGGCGACCAACCAGAGCACTGTGTTCTACGATGTCGCCCAAACGTTGTGCGCCTTCTAAGGCTTCTGGCACCGAACCCAAGCGCCAGAGGAAGATGCTTACCATCGCAGAAAAGGTGGAACTCCTCGACATGCTAAAGGAAGGGAGAAGCTACGCGGCTGTAGGCCGCCATTACGGGATCAATGAATCTTCGGTTCACTACATAAATAAGGACGAAAAGAATATAAGGACGACGGCAGCAGTGTCTTTTAACAAGACTGCGAAGAGGGTGGTAACTTCCCACAATAAGGCCATTGTGATGATGGAGTGTTTAAGAGCATAGAAAATGTTTATAAGAGTGTGGGGAAACGTTAATAACAGTGTGGGAAAGGTTTATAAAAGTGCGGGGATGGTTTATAAAGCCTTAAAATAAATATAAGGTCGCTACTTCGCGGATTTTCGCCTATCGCGGAGGGTTCTAGAACCTAACCCCCGGGATAGACGAGGGACCACTGTATATGATTATAAAATATATACAATGGCAGAACAAAAGTTTAACAAGAATGGCTGAACAAATATAAATTGGCATGTAAAATGTGTAAAACTAAACATTTCAGTCAAGCGAATTTCCACAATAGAAAGCAATTTTATGTTCTTTCAACTGGTATGTACTTTTACAAGTTCGGTAGTAAATATTTTTCTTACCCTCGGTTTTCTTACATTATGACGGGATTTCATTGCGACAAAATTTTAAGAACGAATCAAACATTTAAAATGTTGTTACAAAAACCCCATTTTCAGAAATTACATGCGATAAAAAGATCAAGGTATATCACTATTTGGTCACGTAGGCATAAACATCATCTAAAGTCTGAAAGCGCTTTTGCATGTAGTCTACAAGACAAATATATCGTTCTTTACGAATATTCCCAAGTCTACTGAATATCTTAGAACAATTAATCCAAATATCATGGGTTTTTCATTTTAACAGTTCTATTAAAATCCGGGCTTCCAACCGACCACAAAACTAGAATTTTCTAATTTGAATAAGGCCTGTCCCTTTTTTGGAGAAACAGCTTCATACCATAATGGAACCGCCCTCGGTTTTATTGTTGGTTTGGTACAGTTCATTTAAAATGCTCTACCAAATCTTCGCCGCTTGTAATTCCGACTATTTGATTCAAACATCTGGAACCTTGAACCGTCATCGGACTAGAGTAGTTTCATTTACATGTCCTTGGTCCAGTAGCGAACTAAAGTAGGGTACTTCGATTCTTCAAGGGAAAAAATTATTTCTTTCTGGCAACATACCTGATCAAATGAACTCGTGAGACGTCTCTGAAAGGTTTCCACTGAGATTAGATTCTCCAAATTATTTAAAATGTTAATGGACATCTTATGATCTCGGACAGATGTTTGATGTTTCCGATCGGTCCAAGCCTCAGTTTTCGGGGTCTGCCATTTTTGTGGTGTTTGTCTGTGCAGTTTCTAGGTAAATATCGAGCCGTTTTACTGCATTCGACCCCCTCGCGCATCAATCTCGGAATATGAGAGTTTTTCGTTGCGTTACTCCTTTATCCAAACGCGTTAGACTTGAACTGGCTTTTTACTCCCTGTAGAATGATAAAAATGTTATGCATTAATTTACTATGTTCTATTGCTTGTCTGGGAAAAAAATCAGTTGACGTTTGTATTCATAAACTATGGCGAAAAGAAATTCCGTCATGATATATTAATAGCGATAGTATGCAAAATAATTACTACCGATCATGTTTATATTATATGTGTGTGTGTGTGTGTGTGTGTGTGTCGAAAAAAGCAAAACATCTTTATCAGTTTAATAGCCATGCTGAAATATTTATTTTTACATATATTATGTGTTAGATTTATTTTCAGCCACACTGATATTCTTAATTTCTATGTTTTTAGAAAAATGTTTGAAAATCGATTAAACTATAGTTTCGTAATTTAGCGAATGCATCTAAATAATTAATTTTGAAACTAAATATCTTGTTTTTATTCTATTTTCGTTGCATTTGCAAATGTAACTTTTGCATTTATTCATATGTCAATCAGCGCCGACAATTTCTCCCTTTATCCAATGGAAAGATCACGTATATGAATGCCATAGATGGTTTGAGTATTTTCTTACTTCGCCTGAAATATCGCTTATGGAAAAACGAAAATAAAGACTGAATGGTCTTGTCGCACATTCACAATTACTTTTACGGGTTTTTACGTTACTGCTAACTACATTATTAGCTTCATGTGTTTAATTGCATGAACAATGACCTCGGAAACTGTGATCCAACCTTAAATGGAAATACTGCCAGTCAAAAGCAATAACGATATTCATAATCTTTTTTTGAAGTAATGTACTCAAAATAATTTCTGTCAAATAATGTATCTAAAGAAAATGGTATAAACAGAAATAAAGGCATAGATAAACAATCAGTTGCTTTCTTTCGATCTTTTTACTTAAATCCTGTCAATGATGACTGAGTGATGTTTTCATTATAAAGGAAAGACATTTTGCATTACTACTAATAACAAAAAAATCAGCGACTTAGAAATATTCATTAATAATTTTCTAGATATCAATTGCTATGTAATATTATCATTTGCCAAATTTATACAAACAAATAATGATTTACTAAAAATTATTTTGAATGTTTTACGCTGATGGCATTCATTTCAAATATAATACTGATATGATCTCATAGAAGATATCCAACAGTCTAATCCATGCCTGACGCAAAGAAAATAACACTAAACTACATTGTGATGGTGGTTTGGCAAAGCTAATGCATACAAATAAAGTAGCATTTTTGTTAGTTTTGATGCTAAAACCGTAAAACGTGGAGCATCTGAAAAAAGAAACTATAACTGCGCAGAGGTAACAGGTTGTTTCTCGATGGAAGTCTACTTAAAGCATTGTGTCATAAACATGAGTATCGTAATAGGAAAACAGTAATGAAAATTTCCAAAAATATTAAACTGACATGAAGGAATCTATTATATATAATTTCAAGAAAAGATCAGATGAGACATTTAAAACTTCCTGGAATAACGATCAATTACAGAATTGAACATAAAGTAAGAAAGTTATTGTTAATATAAATTAAATTAGCAAGAAATTGACTTAATAATTCCTTAGCATTGTGGCTTTTTTCTGTACAAAAGGAACATAACTCGAAAGTTAACAGTAGATCACGATAACGTTAAGAAAACATTAATACAATGTATCGCTACAACAACGATTGTAAATAATTTTCCAGATGAGCAGTTGATCAACTTTAATCATCCAGATAATAAATTAATTAATACAGGTAATGAATGGGACCTTGAAGAAGGTGATAAATAATTTTATATTCCCGGTATGGAAAACAAAAGTAAAATAGCAGTCGTTTTAAGCTGTCTTAATGCAGGGTAATAACTTTTCTATCATTCCAACAATGTTGAAAGATAAGTTACAGCCACAAACAAAAAAACAGTTTATAAATGTATTTGTCATTGATAATGCAAATAAGTGTTGTTTTGTTTGATATTTGCAGGTCACTATTCCAAAAGTCAAATTGATGTTAAAATTACCTGATAGTTATAACCTATCGATAAGACAATGATTGAGCAATTCAAACTATTTATGAAATCCTTCCAGTAAACAAAAAAAAACACATTTTCTTTACTTTTAATGACTAACATAAAAACCAAAATACCAATTTTATATGGCATGTACATACCATTATTATGAGAATTAGTAAACGTTGTCATACTTTTAGGTCCACTGGCGCCACAACAGGATCTGAAACATCACCCTATTACGTTCTTTCAGCCAAAGCAACTGTATAGATGGACATTGTTGCTTTTGGTTGAAATCTGTTAGTGTCTTCTGCAGATTTCCACTCAATCATCAGTACAGTGCAGCAAAAGCCGCTTTTTATCTGACAAGCTGACCATTTTTTCCATGTTATAAAAAATTAACCTAGTGCGTGTGTTGCGCCGAAGAAGACACGTTTGGTGTTCATGTATTTGTAAATGTTTTACCGGTCAGTGGACGCGATAATCACATGCATCAATCCGAATAACATCAATAAATTGTATTAGCATGAGGACTGCATTGCAGATTTCTTCATATAATATTTTAATCTAGTGGGTTTGTATTCTTCTGAATTCAGTCAATAGTGTGATTGGCCGCAATATTGGTTTTCCTTTATTTTGACAATAGACGGCTGAAGAGTGGACCTGATATCAAAATGACGACCATTATTTGACTCTAGACAAACTGGCTTTCTGACCGATTATCTGCCATCTCTGCTCTTCATATACTGGTCATATCATGTATTTTAGCTGGCAAAGGCGTGTGAAATTCATAAAAAGGTACTTAAATAAAGAAACTTTGTGCTCTATATGCATTAACATTCACCATTTGATAAACCTGTCGCATGTATAAATGTAATCAAAACGAAAAAGAATTAAGATTTTACCCTGTTAATTTGTTTACAGGATTATTGAATTACTGTAGTGGTGTTTAATTTTGCATATATATATATATATCATCTGCTTCTTTCAACCACTTAATATATTTTAATAAACATTAAAAATGTATAATTTTATTTTCATGTGGAATGTTTTCAATCCATAATCTTTGCTTTCTTTATGGGACGCAAAACATTAATTATTTGTATTTTTATAAATTGAAAACAAAATCACTAAATCTTGCAAAAAAAATGCTTATTCTAAATGAATCATTAAGCATCAAACATTGTATGAAACGCAGACTACTTATGTTTGCAAATATAAGATGCTAACAACTGAAGAGTATATAGTATGTTCCAATATTTTTTTGCTTCATTTAACGGGAAAAATTCTTTATGATTATTGGTAATTCTGAATATTTTGCTACAGTTTTTATAATTACAAATGCTTGTCTCCTTATTTTTCAAATAAAACAGTGTCGATAATATTTCTCAATATACAATGTACTTCACTGACTTATCAGTATTATCTTATTTATTATACTATTGAATTATTTCACTTCTGCTTCCGTACCGTTAACCAGGTAAGTAAGGGATAAAACAGGCCAGTACAACAGTACGTGATGCCCTCAGATTTCAGCTGACCTAAAAAAAGAACAGTTCTCATTTTATAAAAATTCACAAAAGTGCAAGGTAATGTGGTTGTTTATACAAGACAAGGTGGATTCGCTAATAATATAATTACATTCCAAACATCGTGTGAAAAATGTTAGAAAAAACAGTAGCACTTATATACTTTCTTGTTTATAATATATACGCGCTAAGAAATCGGTTTATTTCATTGGCGACTTGACAATTATGGCTTCCAGTAGAGGCACTTCTATAAAACTTTTATTCTATGGTTAATAACTCTATTTTATTTTATCTTGCTACATTTTAGCAATCTAAAACATGCAGATTTGACAAAATAATATTCGCAAATTCAAAAAAGCAGATGGCATTTTGAATATGATAGACTGGTAACAGAAAATTTTGAAATAGTATAAACGCAAAAAATCATTTAAGGAACACTGTAAAAACGTGAAGAAAATACTTTACTTAATAAGACTTTAACAAACTCTAATAGAGTATAAGCAAAAGATCTGGACACTGTACCAAAGTTTTTATCAATCGTAATTATTAAAAAAACCTAATTTCTCATGTTTTTGTTATTAATTTTTTTTGCGAACATTAATTTCCATCATTTTGCTACAAATATTAACTTTTATTATTTCTCCAAAAATATGAAAGTAATTCCATAATGTTCTTTCCAGTAATGTATATGCACTCGTACTTATATTACAATGGAAAAAGCTTTATCTTTAATTACTTAAGTAAGAATCCAGACTATCTTTAAACACATATTTGCATGACATGTCGCATGAAATATAGAGAATCTTACCTAATTCCAAAGTAAATGTAGATTTTTGGTTTCTTTATTATGGAGATTAAAGAATAATCTTTCCGGATGAAACCTATATAAAGAATTGAGTCATTTGGATATTTTTCCTAATTTTTGCTAATAGAATGTTTCAACGGTTATTTCAGGTGTATCATTATGTTAAAATGCTAGTCAATACTTGACCACAGAAGCAATCAACAGGAAGCCGGTTGGATACCAGTTGTCAACTTTAGGAAAGTATCAGATGCAAACAAATATTACTAATATTTTCTTATCAAAAACAGTTTTTTTTAAACATTTATTGCTATTTTTGTATGAACAACTCAAAATAAAACTTCCAAATGACAGGATGATTTTTGATGATAGAAAATTCATAGATCCTTATTTAACATACCGAAACATTAATGTGTTTGTTAACGAATGATACTAATGTGCTGTATGCTGTAATGAAAATGAAGAGAGCTGCATCACTATGTATATGAGACGTTGTCGTATCTGTTGGAGTTTGCTAAGTACAATTTTAATAAACAAAAACAATATCATTTCAGCAAAAGTTTAATTTTCAAAAGCTTATGACGCCATATTTCCGTTGTAAATTCAGATTTAAAATTTTCTGCGGCCAGAAAAATCTTTAAAATTTGCGTAGTAGTTATTATACAAATAAAGACAGTTCATGGTGATTTATTAGTAGTAATGTTTTGAATTAACTGCAGAATGTTCTGTTCACGATATTGTGCGTGATTAAGTTTGGTGTGGGGGCAATAAAATATTTATGCTAAAGAAACAAAATGTGAAAATAACCTCACTGTTATTGTATTGATTCCATTGTACTACTGTAGTGATTCGTGTAACGTAAAGTCTGTTTGGAAACTACATAATTTCGTAGTTGAAATATTTACTAAACCAAAAATTACAGACTTCTTAAAATGCATTAATTAATTTATAATTACCTACGTGACATGCTTTATTATCAGCCTAACTTCAACCGTAAAATGACAGCAATTCTTTTGCAACGCACTTTTATGTAACAGCTAAAAATATCTTAAAACTATTTTTTTTGTAAGTACATCACCTTAGATCCCTAGATATGAATAGTAAAACTGAATTTATTGTTATATGATAAATATAATGAGTACAAATATTCCAGAATTCTCAGTATTTATCCACATATGACCTAACGAAAATATTCTACCTGTTAAGGTCTCATAAATAGCTTTTGTACTTTAACTAGAATTAGATGATGAACATTACAGATTCTTCTTAGGTACAAACAGATGAGTACATATTTGTTGACGTTGTAGAAGCTGCCCTCCGACCAGCAACCCCACTATTAGGTAACAAGCACTATTAAGCTGATGTCAGAACATATCCGAAAATACTAGACAACATACTATCGAGAAATCTCTACATTTTCAGGTGTGAGAACGGTAGTGCCTGAGGAAAACCCACACGACTGGCTGGTAAAGAAAAGAAACCGTGCCAGAAAGAGACGCCAAACCGAGATCAAACACGGGCCGTCTTCAATGGCAGTCTAGTAGCCTAACAACTGGGCCACTCCACTAGCGGTCGACACATTATATAAGCTAACAGGCTCAGCTTGATTCCCGTAACCAGTAGACAAAAGATATTTGCCTGTATTATACAAACAACAGAGAAGTAACTGAAAAGATCGGTTACCTAATGGAATTATGATTGCAGAATACTTACGCTGTTGTCAACTAATCAATATATTCAGAACCTGTGTAAGTAGGGAAAATTATGGGCTTTGATGTGTAATTCCTTCAAATTGGACAAAATATGGATCATATCTTATATTATCTAATATTTAAGGCAGTTTTTATGTATTTTTGTCCTTTAGATTGGACATTGCATATTTAGTCTAAATTCTTTTTTTTATTAATATTGATTATTTTCGTTAAATTTGCTCTATAACTATATTCAGTAAATTTAAATATTTGATGATTTAAAAATCCATATGAACGATTTCATATCTCTTCTGTCATAATATTACGGAAAAACCTATGAGCAAAGTTGTTAAAATTCAGTTTGTCATGATTGTGCAGGATGCTTTACCGTAGATCGTTCTAACAACGCTATCTTTCAAATATTATTTCAGAAGAGTTCAGAAACTAAAGATTGTGATATTCCAAAGATCGATATGAGAAATTTTAATTTATTAATGCAAGGCGTAGTAAGTAACAGCAATATCAAAGATATTGTCATGTACAATTTCAGCCCTAAATAACCTGTTATCCAAAAGAATACAAAGAAAACTTTAAAAATCGTTTTTGACATCTGTGTATTCATTTATTTTTTTGTTTTTCTATGCACTCGATAGGAAATTTGCCAAGTGTCCCAGTAAGTTTTTGACTAAATGCAGTAACTTTACTGAACTTATAAAATAATAATGGTTTCTTTGATAAAATATATACAATTCATAAACTTCAAGTATTAAAAATATAAAGACTTTTGAATGTAATTATTTCACAAATTTTTTTATACAGAAAAAACCGTATAAAACAATTACTACATTATTTTACATTGTAAAAACAGGAAGCGAGGGAAGATATACATGTAAATATTGCATTGCTACACTTTCATTTTATTAAAAAACAAAAGTAAGTAAATATTTTGTGCTGATGAAAGCGTTTGATTGTAATTTTATTATACGCATGAAGAGTATATAAGAGAGTTTATATGGTGCAAAAGATATTTGAAACTGTTGTTCTGGTTAAGATATGAAACCACTATCCGACATTAATTCTAAGCTAGGACAATGTTACTGACTTTACTTTTTAATAGCCAATAATAATTATTGCATCCAATCTGTCCGTGGCCACCACACCTGCAGAACAAACATCACCAGTGGTGTGAGTACAAGGTGGCTGCCCACGGAAGCTCACTTTCTGTGAATACAGTCAATAATTTATTCTCCAGTCAATTGACTGAGACAATGGTAGCAGCTGTTACTCCTCCAAACAAGCGATATTGATGTTATTCAGAAACCAGCGAGCTTTCTATAAAACAACTCTACAACGGGAATGCGCTAGTCTCCGCACTACTAAATCACTATATTGATAAAAAAAACAGCAAATGTTGAAACTAGATCTTTATGGCATCAATGGTACTATAGCTGGCTGAAGTTTTCGTTGCGCGCACATGCTACATGATGGAGGTAACGAAAATTCGTGAGTGCGTCAGTTTCTCATGAAAAACAAAGATGCGTTGGCAAGGATGGAGCAGTAATGATGCATAAACTTAAGTTTCATCTTCGACGTGTTTTTATTATTTCTACAGAAAATATTTTGCCTGTTTTAAAGGGCGTTTTTTGTTTTTAAATAAAAAATCAGTAAAATATTATATAAACATGATCTTAATCAGTCACGCATAATTTATTTACCAATCATATGAAATAAGGCTGTAATATTTAGTTTACTACAACTAAATTTTTGTTTTTTTGTTTTACATTTTAGTTTATATTTTGTTTTAGTTGGAAATGAGCTTTATTTAGTTAAGTGTCCAGTTTTGCTTTGATAGCAGTGATACTATAAGCCGTTATATTAATTTTACTTTTACAGGGATGGTCAAAAGTAATTCACTATTAGATTATCAGAAATAATTCTGATATCTTTTCTAATTATACCATAATTACTACAAGGCCATTATTGACGTTTTCTGCTTAACTACTCTGTACTTGCATATCTACAAGAAATTACTACTATAAAGATTTTAGTAAAGTTCTTTGAGAAAAACGAATACTTAATTGGTATATAATGTTAAAAGTAAATTCTTATCTTATAATGCACTCAAGGTACATTCATCTACTTACGTAAACAGCAGCAATTCATTCACTTCATCTGTACTCATTAAAAAAATTATCACACTGCAGCATGCGCAGACATCAAAATTTCCGATGTGGCTGACATAATGTTATCTAACAGTAAGAGAAACAACCGCAGTCGGGAGACTGTACATGGGTTTACCAATTTTTAAGTCACTGGCATCATAAGTTTCTATATATGTCGACTCAAAATGGAAGTTCCAACTACAGGCCCGAATCAAGGTGATTGTAGATAATGTTACAATCGAAAGGTAACTAGTTATGACGACGGTATTTTCGGAGTCGATTTAAGTATACCATTGTCATCAGTGTACAGTATCACTGGGCTAAGCCGAATATTCTCTCAAGATTCGCCTATCTGGCGCTGGCATCCCGTCCTGTTAACCTGTGTGGCAACGTTTTGACCCAAGCGCTTAAGCAAGTTTAGCTATAAAAGTGTCAACCAGCATCAAATTTGACCTCAGATGCGACAGACCAGAATAAATGGTCGACAGATGGATTTCCACCACAAAAACGAAAACTAAGCCCTCACCTGTGTAAGCTACTTTAATGATTTTTCTAAAGAATTTTTTTGATGTGCAGACGAATGTCTTATAGCCACTACACTGATCTAATACACGAGCAGAGAAACCTGACACCGAAATAAGGAGATCGGATTCGACAGTGCCATGTTGTCTCTTTTAATAAGGACTATTGTAGAATATTCTTGCAACTCTTGAGCTTACAGTGTCAGTGTGTCCTGGGATTTTCTACAGATTTCCAACATTATTGTGTTAACCTGATATCTTCTTCGGAAAAAATTCTATTGTACCTCTTGGAGATGCGCTTGATCGCACGAACAACTTCACCAGTGAGTGCTTAAGACATACCAGAAACTGCTTCAAGTCTTACAAAAAATGGGAAGAAACATCTCATAATAGCCTCTGCGACAGTTGTGAGTGTAGAATAGTTCACATGCACTAAATCCACTAATATTCCCAAGGTGCTTTTAATGGCCTTTCATTTTATCCGTGATTTTTTTGTGAATGCTGATTACGACACCTACATCGATAACAAACAAAAAGAAGTATATAAAATTCATGCATTATATCTTCTCAAACAATCAGCCAAACATAATAAAAGATCAGTCCAGCTAACAATTCAATAGTGCCATTATAAGGTCCGCTAAAATTTTCTTGTCCCCAGATTTAGTTTCCGGTTGTTTCCTGGTCTAAAATATCTTCTAGATGGCCAAAATTCTCAAGCACCTGACGAGCTCACAATTTATTACAGAAAAATATCTTTATATCAAAAATTTTAAAATAAAAATTTACTTTAAATGCACATATCTGCGTACATGTATTTTTATATTTTGTATGATATACGCGATTACATTTCAGTCTATTTTTGTTCACCGATTACATTCCAACCACTTTTAAATAGACAAAATCACAGATTTTGTCTGTTGTTTTCGGTAAGCACAAAGCCAGCTAGCTACCTCTGCTGGAATAATATTTTACAATTATTTGTTCTTTTCCCTTCCAGGATGAATCGCAGGCATATTAAAAACTGATTAAGAAGCACTTCAAATTCGAATCAACTATCTGACTGGTTTTCAACAAAATATTTTCTTTCTGCACTGAAAATTTTTAATTGAAGATTATTCCACCTCCGCTTAGAATTACTTTGAAATTAAAAGGCTTTAAAAATTTCTTTACAAAATGTCTATAGTTTGGAGATTCATCTGATTATTTTCAGTTCTGCTTAACGGGAGTTCATTAGCAAGATTGTGTTTGTGGAAAGCACATTCAGTATTATCTGTGGTAGACTACTTTGGTTTTTTTTCTGTTTTTCAATTATTATTTTTTGAATTGATCAGTTAAAGTGATTGAATTAATTCATTTAGTGAGAAAGAACTCTCTGAATAAAGTCTTCTTCCATCAGCAGGCATGATCACTGTAAGTGAAAAGTCATCTTTTCTCCATTATTAATAACAAAAATTAAAACAAAAAATTCTACATGGTGTTTACATAATATTAACAATGAAAATCATTAAGAATAATGAAAAAATATTTTTCAATTTATGAGATAATATACTGCTATATTATAATTTTTATATTCAACACCACTTATGCATAATAAAAACTATCAATTGTTGTTTTGAATTTTAGTTAATTCCTATAAAATATTAAAATCTGCAAAACATTGCAAAAGCTAAACGACAAATTACGAATTAAAATACGGAATTTTTTTTTGATTTTTTTTTGCTTTCATCCCTCTGATTGACACATTTACTGAAAGACTTAAATTATCTGACCTTCTACTGACATTGCATTATGAATACTGGCTGCTTCTTGGGAGCTACATAGAAAAGAATTTATTTATTTTTATTAATTATATATAATTAGCAGTAAATTCTTACAAAATTAGTCTTTCTTGACGCATTATTAAATTCCGTCTGTAAAATGTGCTTTTTTGTCATTTATAACCTCTTAAAATGGGCTAAACATAAGCATTTTTAAAACGTTTAACATTTTTTAAAATTATGTTAACTCTTCAGAAAAAAATTGCCTGAAATGAAAAAAAATATTAATTAAAACTTTAAAGCCGTTAGTCCTATGAGAATTACCTAACCAGATTTTTTTTTACAAAATTTCAATAGAAATAGGTGTTTTGTGTAACACAGGCCTGCAAAATCTGGGTCACTGAAAATTGTCTGCAATGCTATAACTGATTTCTATGTTGTCTGGTTGCTGATTTCAAATACGACCACATTTTTTCTCTATCTCATATGGATTTTTCACAAAGTGAATCCGAAAATATGGGAAAAGAGATTATTAATACGTTTTCTGGGTGAAACATTTATTTGCATAAAATTTTTTTAATAGTTTCATTTACAAAATTATTGATAGAAAACCGTTCTCAACACTTACTCACCTTTACAAGTCCTTATGCTGCCTTTTCTGTTTTCCTTCAAAGCTCCTTTTGGTACTTTTCCTCTTGTAGGCAGCTTACAGCTCTTCTCTGTGCAGCATCCAACAGTAGTCCGCAATAACGTTGACGTTCCACCTACCCTGGTATCTGCGTTCCATCTTCTTGATATCTTGATGAAATCTCCCCCTGCTCTTCATTAACAGCACCAAGATTTTCGGGGACATAGTCTAAATGAGAATTCAGGAAGTGCACATTCAAGCTCATCGAACAACCAAAGTCTTTGGACTTCATCAGCATGTTTTCCACAATACACATACATTTGGGGTCCTTATATTTCCCAACAAATTTCTGTATAACTTCTTTGATAGCTTTCCAGGCCTCTTTTCAACTATTTTCATTTTAGTTTCAAACACATCATGATCATCTTTCAAAAGTATCCGAATATCTGGACGGACGAAAACACCTTTCACTTTTGCTTCTGACATTTCCGAAAACTTGTTGCGCAGGTATTTAAAACACTCTCCTTCTTTTGACAGAGCCTTTACAAATTGTCTCATCAGTCCAAGCTTGATATGAAGTGGAGGCAAGAGGGCTTTCCATGGATCAGCCAAACATTCCCGTACTACATTTTTGCTTCCAGATTCTAATTATACCCTACAGGCCACTTCTTTTTGATCCAGTGTTGGCCCCTATCCCGGCTACCCCATTCACACAAGAAGTAGGGATACTTGGTGTATCCTCCCTGCCGTCCAAGAAGCATGGAAATTACTTTTAGATCGCCGCATATTGTCCATCCATGATCCTCCTATTTCAGTTCGGTGAGAATTAAGGCTAAATTCTCGCAGCATTCTTTCGGATACACAGAATGCTCTATTGGTACTGAAGCGTACTGGCTGCTATTGTGGAGCAGCACTTCTTTGAAGCTTCTTTATGAGGAGTTAATAAAGAGCCTCCACTCGTTCATGTCATACTGTATGTTTAACCTCTCCATCAGTCTAGGGACATCGCTACAGTAAACCAGATCACATTTTTTAGAAACGTATGCAATGAAATATTTTTCTCTATTTCTAAATCATGAGAAAGAGGTACCAGAGGCCAACAAGTTCTTTTCCTGTAACCTAGAGCGTAACAGTTCTGCTGCATCTTTAGGAAGACCCAAGTCTCTGAGTAAGTCATTCAATTCAAGATGTCAAAAAAGTCGGGGCTCGCTGCTGCCTGAAATTTTTCGCCATGGCAACGTCGAACATATACTCGGCCAACACTGTGAATGCGCATGATCATCGTTTCGTCGGAAAAGAGAACTGTAGCCAATTGAACTTTGGTCCAGTTTTTGTGCGCTTTAGCCCATGCTATACGGATGCGCCTGTTCTTATTGCTGATCAATGGCTTTTTCTGGGCGTTTCGTCAAAAGAGATTCCCCTCGCATAGACGACGTTGAATAGTGCGACTGGAGACATTCACTCCATCCTGGCTGGCTCAAATGGCCGTCGATGTCAGGAAACGATTGACCCTGGATTTGCGACAAATGAATCGATCCATTTTGTTGTCACATTTTTGCGGTCTTCCGATTCACATTTTTGGTTTCGAGTTTCTGGTCTCCTTGTACTGCTTCAGAATGCGGTTTACAGTGCTTTTCGGGCAATTGACTCGATCGGCTATCTCCCGACAAGACAGATTTTCTTGGTGGTGCTCAACTATGAAATCTCTGATTTCAGACGACGTTGTCTTGCCAGGCATGGTGCAAAAATGGTCTTAAATGGTCTTAAATGATGTGATTCTATTCATTTAATCCTTTAAAAATGAATATATTGAGGGGAATAAATGTATGCACAGATTTGTTCACTGTCCAAACTCTTTTGTCGCGGTACAAATTTGACTATGCTAATTCAAATATTTTTTCCAGACAATAGATAGACATATGACATTCGTTGTTTTTACACATTGTAAAGGCACGTTTTATACAACTTATGGACAGAAGGATGGCTGTCTGTATGCAAAAGTAAAAACAAGAGAGCTCAAATAACAATTTCACAGCAAGTGTCCCAACTCTTTTGTCCGGTACTGTACGTGCATTGGCTACATACCAAATTTCAAGGAATAGAAACACAGGAGAAAATTGTGATAGGGATCTACAGCCCCAGCGTTCAGGGAAACGTAAGAAAGAGAGAATATATATCTCATACCAAATTGGTTTGTTTTTAAAAAATTATTTCTATTTTAGTGAGTGACATTTGAAAATCAAAAGTTTAAAACATTAAAAAAATCATTTAGTATGCTAAGCACAAATTTTATAGTAGCATTGTGTCATAGATATCTGCTATAGTAATAGTGGTATAATGTCCTACTATTAATAATCTTGGAAAACAATCCCGTTTTTTTACTAGACTAATGTTTCGTTTATATTTATACGGTCGATATACGCTCTGTATTTGGAGGATACATTATTAATCATAAATATAACAGTTAAAAATTTTAAAAATAATATTAAATTTTAAGTAAACATTTATTTATCAAAAATGATTATTTTCTTTTCCACTTTTGCAAATTTTCCCTAACCTTTATTAGTGTATTCATTTTCAAAGAATTTCCTTGGTTTTCTAATTTCGAAATTGTTTCTTTGAATATTTTATGTAAAATGCATTTTTATTATGTTTGGCCGATTGTTTGCAAAGTTATAATACGAGGGTAAGTAAAAAATTATCCGCACTTTCGCCATAACATATCTTTAGGTTTGTCACACTGCCTTCTGCTCATGCGTGCTTATAGTTGGTACTATTGTGGTGACGTGATCGAAGTTTGAACTTGATCGCGCCAGTTTTCTTGTTGCCGTGACAGTGTAAACATGGCCCCTCCGCTAGCAGTGTGCACCAAGGAGGGACAGGGAGCAGTGAATCGATTTCTCTGATCGGAAGGTGTGTCAGGGGCTGAAATTCATCGGAGGCTGTTAACACAATACAGCGACAGTGCACTACTGCGTAGAAGTGTGTATGAGTGGATCGAGAAGTTTAAAAGTGGCCGGACAAGCGTGACACACGAAGAATGAGTAGGACGCCCGTCAACCTCCATCACTGACGAGAAGATTCAGCAAGCTCGAGAGATGGTAATGGCGAACCGGCGAGTTATCGTCGATGAGGTAGCATGTTCTCTGCAGATTAGTCATGGTTCTGCCTATCAAATCATCCACGACGAGCTCGGCTTCCATAAAGTCTGTGCGAGATAGGTGCCAGCGGATAATTTTTTACTTTCCCTCGTACATGTCATTTATATACTTCTATTTTGTTTGCTAAAGATGAATTCAGTTGAATTCAATTATTTATTTAAGTTGATATGTATTTTGTGTGCATGTTTCTTTTGTGACGGTATTTTTAAAGGAGATATTTTATTTTAAATTTAAAGCAGCTGTATCTTAACCTTTTTGAAAAAATATAATAAGAATATGCAGAAAGAAAGGTCACTTTTAATATCAGGAATTGAATGTAAGACAGCTGTCATTCTGACATAATAGCATGATTATTGAGAATAACCTGTATAAAGAATCACTTTCTATTCTCCATGTAATCAAGAAGAAACTTTAAATTCTTATTACAATTTTAATAATCATATTTATTTAATTAATAATTATTATCTGACTTCACGTTCTTATATTACATAATGTGGCTTCCTATCACATCTTCTGGTTCTTAAGGTGTCTTTCTTACAATGGTAGTAAAAAATCCATGACAACATTACTAAAGTTTTAAAATAATTTCCATTGAATATTAAATCAAGTTTTTACACCATTTTGTTAAACTTATTCGCGCTACTAAAAGCTGCAACGTATATATGTTTTTTGTAGGTGACCAATATTTAAAAAAAAGAAATTCCAGTAGCCAGTCATCGCAGTTGGTTTGAACCAGCAGAGCAATACCAGGTTTTTTTTATTAGTTTACCTAATGCATTTCCTCAGATAATCCATCAAATGAAATATTTATTCCACAAGAAAACGTTTCACATGTTTTGTAACAGTTATAAATACTTTTAATTTTTATAACATACGTCTATTACCCGGCATACTGCTTTAATCTGGATTTATTTTCTTTCACATGTATAGAAAAAGATATTATAAATTATTGTAGCTATTTAAAATATTTCACAGAATGTTATGCTTCTCTAATTTAATGCACAAAGAATAAGTAAAGATGCGTGAAAAACATAGAATTCACGTAGTTTAAAAGATAACTAAATAAGGGAAAATATTATGGTGTGTTTTGTTTATTTGCAGATATAATAGCACAGAAAATGTTTGAAATCTTAAGGTTTGTCTAAAAGAATTTAGAACATTTATATATACAATTTACATAATACTTACTGACTTTCACGTTAAATTGCATATGTATTACGTAAAGATGCTCATTTTTCATGTTAGTCACTAAAGATGAATCTTTGTATCGTGCACTTATACATAAAAACTTAAATATTACAAACTTAAATTAATAATGGTAAAAAAGTTAAATGCTTGTAGTGTACAAGAAGATTCATTATAATTCCTACCACGTTTTTTAATTAGTCAATGATCTGTCGAAAGCTTTTATATAAACAAACATAACCATTATGTTATTTCGCCACAAAGTTTAGTTGGTGCAATACATAATTGTATTAAACTATATAAATATAGACAGTAAATAAACTGAGTGAGCATATATGATTAACAGTCGCTGCTCAGATGTTGCCTTTTGATAACACTGGACAACAAAATGAAACTATTTGTCTGCCGCAGAGCAAATTGTAGGTGATCTTGGCTAAATCTTGGGTGCTGATTTCAAATCTGTAGTCAGAATTTGGCTGGGACGTTAGATTTTTGGGATATGCATAAGGAGGAATTTCAGCACTAGCGCTATATATTATGACTTATGTTATATGAACTATATAAAGCTTGAACAACAATATTTGGTATTAAAATGTTTAATGTGAAACATATTTGCCATGATCAGACAACAGATGCATGAGAAAGACTGATAAAGGCAGTATGAAAGATATGGAACCATTTAACTTACATAGTAGGTATATTTCAAATATTCAAAAATGTTTCAGACACTTGTTCTTGCGCTTATGTGAGGTAGCAGTCTCCCTTTGGAGGAACCAACAGTAATCACCCATCATGTTGGGTTTGAATTTGCCCTGATATCTACTTCGCATCACCTTTATGTCTTGGTGGAACCTTTGACCATGTTCATCACTGACAACCCCTAGATTGGTTGCAAAAAAATCAAGATGCGAATGCAGAAAATGCATCTTTAGAGACATTCTGGCCACCATTTCCTGATACGCCATTAAAATGTTTTCCACATACTCAGCATAGTGCTCATTTCTATATTTTCCAAGAAATTTCTGTACAACTAAAATAAATGCTTCCCATGCTGCAGATTCCAGTGGGTTCAGCTTATTTTTGAATCGGTCATCTCGCATGAATTCTCTAATTTCGGGTCACACAAAAATTCCTTCTTTGAGTTTAGCTTCACTTTTGTCAACACCAAACTTCTCTTTTAGGTACTTGAAGCCATCACCATCTTTTTCCATGGCTTTGACAAAGTTTTTCATAAGGCTGAGTTTGATATGAAGTGGAGGAAGGTAGATGTTCTGAGGGTCCACCAATGACATGTGTTGCACATTGTACCTGCCAATTATAGGTTCCTGTCGCTTAGCCCAGTCTTTTCGAGTGTAATGGTTGGCATCATCACGGCTGTTCCAAAGATCGAGAAAAAATGTGTGCTTTTTGTATCATAGCTGCAATCCGAGAAATAACTGAGATCACCACAAATTTTATATTTATGATCCGAATAACTTGTCACTTTCAAAAGGAATTCCATTAACTCGTATGTTCTTTCAAGCCAACTGCATGAGCTATGGAAACCGAAGGTGTTTGGTTACCATGATTTAACAGCACAGCTTTAAGGCTTAGTTTGCTATAGAACCTCCGTTCATCAGTCATATGTTTATATCCAAGTTCACTCATGAGATCGTTTACATCAATACAGAAACAAACCTCATTTTCTATTCGAAAAAAAAAAACAGCCAAGTTTGTGTGACGATCACGGAAATTGGAAATGTTCGTACCTTTTTGTAAAAAATTCCATTCCTTCAGCCTTCTCCTTTGACAGTTATAAATCTCTCACCAAATCATTGAACTCTTCTCTTCTTGATTTAGCAAGTGTGGCTTTTATTCATCCAATGCAGGCTCATATGGCTCATCCATAGCAGTATCATCGCAGTCAACATCTGAACTTTTATCACTTTCTTGGACAGGAGCTGCTTGAGGAAGCGGAACAAGATTTTCCATGTCATTGGGGACCGGTTTCAAGGTAGAAGGACAATCTGGATATACGATTTTCGCCTTAACAAAGAAATCTGACGTCCTAGAGAAAAACAGTTTTCAGATTTGAAATCAGCGTGCGAAATACTACAAAGTAAGCATGGTACTGTTTCGGTGGCAAAATCATTGTTTTCCGGTGTAATTATTATACAGCAAGTTGTCAGAACTCAAATCTCCATAAAATAAATATCATGATTTTGTCGAGTCATACATTTAAATACCAAAATATCTGGATACTACACTCAGAAAGGTAAAAAATATAAATAATTAACCAAAACGAAGGGCACAAATGATTTTTACAATTTGTATATATCTGGTTTGAATTTTTTAAAAAATAAATAAACATATTTATAAAATTTATTTTAATTTCAATACGTAATAAAATTAACTCTGCCTTAGTAACATTTCATAATCAAAAGAAATCAATTAAATGCCATTTTATTGACGTTTTGTTGATTGGTTAGTTATACAAGATGAAAAATCCTACTTGCTATTTACTGACATACATAGAGAACCAAAAGACAGTTAATACTTAACATTTACATGACATTTAATATCACCTGTATTTAATATCCTCAAATTTCACTTAAAGATTACATTTCTTATGGTGTTGGTATCTTTTGTCTCTTTAGTTGATTTTTCTTCTTCGTTTCATGGTTTTGTAGCCCGGTATCAGATATGAGCATTTATTTTAAATAATCAGTTTGTTTTGTTTATGTTTGTATTCACCGTTTTTCAATATTCATTTTTAGCGATTTTAATAAGCAACTTTTACATTAAAATTATTTAAATCGTAAATAAAAATCTACCTAATAATGACAGCAAGTTGAGCAAAATAGTACTACTAAAGAAGCACAAGCAAAAGAAGGAATTTAATCAACAGCAATATACATGTTAAAGTGAAAACTTGGATGCTATGAATTTACTCATTTGAATATGTAGATTATTTTGGGACTTTTCCACAGCCACATTGTTAGTAATACATAGGGGTAATATTCAAGGTTTCAATAATTATTTTTGTCGACCACATCAGGTCTAATGTTTAATAGGATTCATTTTAATGCAAAAATATAGCTAGCATGTACTTGCAACCGATATTTTTACAAATGTGTAAGCTGATCTTGAACCTGATATCTACTGTTTGCTGTGTCATTTTTTATAATCAATTTTTTTAAAAAAACTTTTTATTTTTGTAAATAACACTAAATATAAAATCACTTTTAATTACATCGTCACCGTCTGACGTCATTAAATGAAAATGTTCAAAATATTTTCAATATCCATTTTGCCATGGCTTAGCAGTTCTTACATACGACAAAACAGATATAATAACTATAAAAAATATATCATGAGAAGTAGTTACACGGTACAACCTGCTTTTCAAAATCTAGATATTGGAGGCGTCTCTTAGAGCATGCTTTTGACAACTGTAAACGCACTTATTTTCACAGAGCTTCAGATAAAAAATCTTTGATAATTACATATGTATCCACGAAATAACGTTTTCGTCAGTAATATCGATAGGGAAAGGAAACTGACGGACTGTATACTACACAAACTGGAAATCGGTGCAATAAATTCCCAGTTCAACAAGGCGATTACTAGTGTAATAAATATTTGATTAATTAAAGTCGAATAGAAGATATCAGTGGGATTATATAAAATGGTACACGGTGTGACTAAATTTCTAGCTTATAACAGATACTGATCCTTTGCCTTTTAACCCAAGAAAGTTAGTGGGGAAAACTGGGGATGCTTGTTAGACAATCAGTAATTTTTAATTAAACGTTATTTATGTGCTATAATTGACGTCATATATTTTGATTTCCGATCCAAAGGTCAAAGCAAATAAAGTTGATTAAAACTCATCAACACATTTAATTAAAAATTGTTGGTGCTGCAACATCTTGCTACAGTAAAATAATATCTCAGTATCCCTACAGTACTTTTAATGCTCATTCACCCCTAAACGCTTTTATAAAAAAATTAAAATAATGAAATAAAATTGTAAAAGTAGATTCTGTCAGATCTTTATCGTCAAATGGATAATCAACCAAACAAAGTCCTTCCAAGCCAGCACAGTTTCTAGGACGATCACAAGGTATCAATAAACACGGCGAGAAGGCAGTAGGTGGAACCACATGGTTTCGCTACCGCATTTCTATGAACTCACTTACATAACTAATAACGGGCGGTCTGTCTATCAGGAAAACTGCCAAAGTCAGGTCTAATCAATGTATCATGCATTTTCCAACCATACTCAACAACTGAAGGTGGCAGCGTATAAAAGCTTATTCATATAAAACGTATAGCATAATTTCTTTTTTTTCTTAACAAGGCACACAGTTCTTCAACAATTTTTCACTGCTGTTCATTGAAATAAAAGTCAGATGACAGTTGAACTGCATCAATTTACCGGGATAACGCAGATCTTAGGGAAATTTTTTATTTAATAGAGGGCAGCTCTTTCTATACCTTTTTGTCCAACCGCTTCACAACAGCGAGATCAAAAGTTGTGAAGGCTGGTGCGTAGGAGTTTCAAACCAAATTCATAAAAGATCTTAAAGTTTGGACCACGGCTCTGTCATATTATAGGTTCTCCTCTTTCCTTTTAATAACTTAACTATTGGACTCAGGATGCCAATGATTATTGAATTTCTGTCATGTAATAATTATTTATGCGAGCTTACGTATGCTAACTTTTCTTTAGTTTATAACAACCTACCTTCAATCGAGAAATTTATCGAAGACTTAGTATACAACAAAAATATTCAAGTTCAACAAATATTTAAAAAAGAAAACTTGAATACGAATAGATTAACTCTTTTAGATTTACTGCCGGTTTCAAGATGAAATGTTATTACAAGTGCGCATGCTTTTCGTGCACTTGTGCACTTTATCCATCCAATCAAGGGAGCGGTGACCAGACTTTTTATGTTTCCTGTATCAGTTTCACTTATGTATTTGGTTACTTGTAGATCTGCTAAGAAACCCAGTTTTTGCAATGAAAAATTTGTTCTCCTACAGTTTCTTTTAATTTAAATAACCAAGACTTGTTTTAATTTCTGTTGTACTTATTTATACAAGCATACGTAAAACTTTAACCCTTTCGTTCTTCTCTGGCTTCTGGGGGAGGGCGATACTGTCAACAAGTCAACTTATGTGCTACGGTAGGCTGGCCAGATCTGTTGCACAACCGCAGACACATCTATGAACGTATGTCACTTCTCGCACCCTTAATATTTAGACTGAGTAGAACCTCGACGCCGGCTGAGAAAGAAGAATAAGAAGAAAGAATATCAGTGAGATTTGTTAAACAGAAGTTCATTATCGAAATCTAACACAAGTGCGCAACTATAGCATTCTTTTTGGCTAAATACTGAAATACTGCGCTGCCTTTGCAAAAAAAAACACTAATAAATGTTCGTCAAATAAAGTAGAAACGAAGATTTGTTGCAGCCATAACAACATTCTGTACTTAATATTAGTATTAGGATGTCAAAAGAAAAGAACATCTAGGTATGGTTTTAAAATTTCATCACAAATAAATGTTTTATACTAAATATAATATTTCGTTTGATATATCTAAATGATAATTTATTCTAAATGAACTTTAAGAGGGTTTCGACCGGAAGTTTTCTCTACGGCATGATGTTTGTGAATAAATGCATTTTCTTTGAACATTTGCAAATTCAAAAATAAATCTTAATGACTGAATTATTTTAAAAATCAAAGTGACCATCCTTATATCATATTTACATAACAAACTAAAGTAAATATTTTGGTTTTAAATCACTTATTAGGGATAAAGTTAAGACAACTTTTCCGTTTTTTTATTTTTAAACATTTTTTCTTTATGATATTTTTCGTTATGCAGAGTTCTATATGGCAAGATATTCCACAAGTACTGCTGTTTGAATTTCAGGTATATGAAGCATAGTGTAGTAGACTTGCATTCAACAGCAGATGACAAATATGTCGAGCCAGATATTAAGGAAATATATTTCAAATAAAGTTCAGGAAATAATTCAAACTGCTGTGATAATATTTCAACTACGAAATATTCAATATTTCACAAAGGCATTTCCAGACTTTACTGTAGATAATATCGTCTTTTGCAATAAAAAGACTAAAAAATAAGATGCTTTTTAGTTAAATGTACATGGTTATAATTTCGAGCTTATTTAATTACTGATAACTAAATCAGAAATTGTCTTATTTCCTCTTCTGCTGCTGGTTTCTGTGCTTCTGTGTCTCAGTTTATCACATCGGCAAAATCATTTTGAAAGCTGCTTCACGTCAAATAGGAGTATGATGAAATAAATTCTCGATATTTTGTGAATTTTGTTTCTAGAACACAAAAATTAAGTTTACATCCTGCAGCACACACTATATTTATTTTCTGTTTGCACCTGCTTTCTATAGCCACTTCCCATGAAAAGATTTTTCTAAAAATCTTTGTAAAAAGTGGCACATGGTGTCATCAGGTATTTTTACCAGAACAAAAGGATGTAATTGTACTGACGTATACAGTAGGCAGAGATTTAATATTAGTTTTAATTATAGTTTCAAATTCTAAACATTCTAAATTTTAAAAAAGGATTTAAACGGTATTTCATTTCTTTGCATTAAACCGAAAAAATACAGATATTAGAGAGAACAAATTTAAACAAATAAATAAATATAATTTATATGTTTTGAATTTTAGAAATTTTGGTAATATTAACAAGTGCATACTTTTTTTTAAATACTGTAAAGAAATAAAACAAAACACAAAACCGATTGCTTCGAGTGATTTTAATGATTAAGCTTTACTCAAATATAATCATTATTAAGTTTCTTTTCTTTTTATATTGTATAAACCTTAACAATAACAACTAATATAACATCAAATAATGTCCACATTATTATTCCTTCTCATTCTTTTGTGTAATTATAATTTTGTCTATTCAAGCAGTACATAGTTTATGAGACTTGATTTAAGTTATATAAATACTCATTGCTGCCACAGACACCAAACAGCTTTTTCTCAAAGAGAAAAATAGGTAGATAGATGCGATTAACTGAGATTTCTTAGATATTTCACTAATTAGTTTAGTTTAGTTACTACAAGGAGGTAGGAAGCCGTCATACATTATATAAGTTACGCACAGGAAAGAAAAACTTCTATCAGTTTGATTTTTTAAAACTACGTTAGTTTTGTAGCTAGTAACTGCGAGCAATGTACTTCTTATTTTTGTATTTTATACAATTCGGTATCAATGCATTAAATTATCACTATTTATGGCCATGGGTATTTTAACTATGTTTAGCAGAAAGGATTTCTAGTTGCCTAAGGTTGAAATGTGGAGGTTCAGTGCTGCCTAACGATGCTGAAGACATCGCTCCATCAAAGATTATAACTGACATCAAGAGAAAATAAAATAAAAACGGAGACAAAGATAATTTAACGCTGCAAGAACTATGATCAGCTCCTGCCATGAACACTGCTCTTCTGTAAAGTTTTAACTGTTAATGTAGTACAGTTCCATGAAAATCGCTCCAAGATTTAAAAAATATATACACTTATATTACTTTGATAAATGAGGTATCAGAAAAGGTTACTGTAAACTAGACTTCTATCATCTTGCTAATCAGTTAGTATTCGCAATAATGTTATCTAAGTTTTGACTTTCCCGATGACACTTATGTAAAATCTAATCTAAGCAGCCTAACGTATAAATAAGAAATCTGTTGAGAAGGAGGTTGCCTAGTAACTATGATGCTGCGTAAATGTAACCACAAGTGCATGCGCCTGGTCTTAAAATTGATGATGCTAAAAAATAAACCTGTAGTCCTCTTTTCTTTTCAGGGGTTGCTGACTAACCAAACTCAGTCTGCTCCAGTTTCGGCCAGCTGGACAGTAGCGCTGCACTAGCAATTCGACATGGCTGCTTCCATTATGTTTACTTGCTCCACTGGTGGCACTTTTATTGTCCATTACAAAAATTTTAACTGACTTTTCTACATATTAATTGCATAAGAAATTTAGTGAAAAACCTGATATTTGACACTGCTCTTGCAATATCTATTGATTATACTTTTCTGTATCAATAAAAATTTGAAATTAACGATCCTGCTATTTTGTGTCGCCTGAACAGGTTAAAAATTATGCATAAAATTAATAATTTAATTAATAAATTAGACGTTGGCAGATATGAAATTACAAATTCTTAATATTGAAGATTTAGTGCTTAATTAAAACCATTCATGTTTTCACGCACAGTGAACAAAGAAAAATTATTTAAAATAATAGATTTTAAAGCACGTGATTAAGTTTTAAATGTTCACAAATTTCATTATATTAAGCAGATTTATTTTATCCGGTAACCTGAATAAAAATGTCTAAACATTACATCTTCAGTTATTTAAAAAAGGGCGATTATTGGGCAAATCCGTTCATAAATGCTAAAAATATAAGTAAACAAATATAAACATATTCTCTCTCTCTCTCTCTCTCTCTCTCTCTCTCTCTCGCTCTCTCTCTCTCTCTCTCTCTCTCTCTCTCTCTCTGTGTTTAACTTTTGAATATTTTAACGTTTGAAATTTTCTGACATTACATTTTAAGCTAAAGTATGCTTTTTACAATATTCCGTCTTCTAGATTAATCACGATGAACGGAATTTTGAGACTTGGAAGAATAGGATTAAAATCAATGAAGGTATTCAAAACCGTTTCTTAAATATCAACAGATTTCAAGATGAGCCACCACGGTTATATTATGCACATAGCCTGTATCGCTAATGAAAAAAAATCTACCATTACTTGTTGGTTAGCTCCAGTAAAAAATTTTGAAAATAAAAAAATCAAAAGTCTTTACATTATATTTACACGGTACTGAATATAAACATGAGTAAACATCGAGTAAATATAATATAAACAAATAGTGATTTATTTTCTGATTTCGTAAGCAGTCAATAAGATACAACTAATTGTGACTTTTTGTCCAGTTTATTTATTTTCCTCTAATTTTCCTCTAACCTGTTTTATGTTAGAAAAACAAAATTCTGCCACTTCTATATCGCTCTCTCTCCCTCTTCTCTCTCTCTCTCTCTCTCTCTCTCTCTCTCTCTCTCTGTCTCTCTCTCTCTCTCTCTGACGTTTTGTCCTTTAAAGATTTAAAACAATTATTAATATGTTCAAAGACGACTGTTTTCTAAATTACATTTTAATAAACTATTTAGAATTATTAAGTATAACTAAAAGTTTATAATATCTACCTATATAATGCTTTTGAAAAATGTGTTGTTGTTAGCTAAACAGAATTGGTCTGTCTTTCTGAGTTCCCCATTCAACATGTTATCTGCGACAGTTTCTATAACATTCTGCAAAGATTTTAAATTTCCTGTTTAATTTATTTCAACAAAGATGATTAAATCGCAAGCTCAAAAACGACATATTTTTGCTGATAAAAAACGTTTATTTTCTCTCTCTCTTTTAATATTAAAAATGTTTGCATAGGTGTTTTTAAAGTTTATCTCGGATTCTATATCTGAAAGTTTTGCACTTGTAAATCTTCTCATTCCCGGTCAAAAGACTTCCCCTTGGTGATTTGAATACCAAAGTCAACATCTTCTTGTGCTATTGACAGACCAGTCACCAGAACATACTGTAAGTGTTTAGTTTCGTATCAGTATCTTCTGCGCATAAAGAATTTGGTACTCAGGACAAGTAGTGGAATCACGAGAAGAGACAGAAACGTCTGACTCAGTTCAATATTTGTTCTTTGTGGTCGGTTTCCCTCGCAGTAGGAACCACTATTCGTATAGAGCAGGGCCGGAGAAAGCGTGCCTGGGCATCTCAATGCAGCGATAAAAGGTCGCAACATGCGGAAGTTAGATTTAAAACGGAACTGGTCCTAGAACGTGGGTCATTTTACTCGAAGATCTCAAATTGAAGGAACTAAAAGAGCTAAGATGCAAAACTGATGTCTCACGCATCTTTCTTGCAGGAGTTAGTGGCTAAGATTACGATCGATATTTTTTCCAATATCTAACAAAATGGCGCTAAGGTCATTGCAAAAAAAGGTCTCTTAATGCTTTGGTATTGAGCTCGTGAGTGCATCGACCGTTATCGATTTTATAAAACGCACTGTCAAGACACTATTTCCATCAGTTTGGTGAATGTAAATTATAAAAAGAGAAAAAATTTGGCTTTATGTAAACGCTATGCCGGCAAATAAATAGTTCTAATTGTACATTAGTATACAGAATGATTTTAAAAGATAGCTGATCTACAATAACAAAATCGAATTTTTAAATTATTACTATTAAAGGCTTCTTCCTTTTCTCCAAGCTACTACAACCATTTCTCAAAACTTACTTTGCTAGACGTTTGATTCTAGCATTTATCTTTTATCTTTTTCGAACTTCTTTTACGTTAAAATACATTGTATATCATGCTCAAATCTGCTGCACTTTTTCCCTTATAAACTCAATTATACACATTTATGCATATTCATCCTCGCAATCATTTTATGACTACATGACCTAGCTGCTTTCATTGTGGTTAGTAGATGTCTTTTATTTCGAATATACCTTACAAAGAATTAAAAATTAAGTAGCCAACTTCCAGTCATTATCTAATAGCTAAAAGTAACAAATAATACCAGAAATAAAATAACATCCTCTCTATTTCAAAATAATCTAATATTTATATTTTATTATCTATTCTAAATTTTCTGAATAAAATGTGAAAAAAATTATATTTAAATAAAAAAAGATCATGACTTAGATTTACTAAGCCGGTATCAGAGTTAATTAGTCTATTAGGCAGTGTATATTTGAATATTTACAGTAAAATTAATTTAAATGTCGCATATATTCGTAAAATTCCAGGTAAGCAGAATGAATTTATGCAGTTATTTTATCATTGTAGGTCTAAATAATTTACATAAGTAATAAAACCATGTAAAAATTTATATTTTATTTGCGTTTATTCCAAAAATGATGCTAGGAATAGTGAGATTGTTAAATATGATCAGCATGTTTAAAATCGGAAACCATGTAACTTAATCAAACTTGAAATATTTCGTGTTATGGAGTGTCCACAAGTGAAAACAACATTATCAAATAAAATGAAACTAGCTGTCTGATCAAAAAACGTGGTCACCATATCGGATGACATTCTGGTTGAAATGCAAGTCAATCTTATCACGTTTACTAAAGTCTTTCCAACCTATCTTATCGGCCTGGAATCAATCAATCAATCAATCTCTCTCTCTCTTTCTCTCTCTCTCTCTCTCTCTCTCTCTGTTTTGGGACACGCTTAGTATATGTAGCTGTTTCTTTGAGCTCACTCCAGCATTGCAAAATCGATTTAGTATTTGTCTGAGGAAAAGATCGCTATAACCCAGCTGCCACTTTGTAGGTTATTTTTCGTCTGCAATGCATCGCAAATAAGGCGATGTGGAGCCTGGAGTCGCGAGCCCCTGTTCTTCTGACGCCGGACTGTTGCCCTCTGATGACAACCGCCATATAGGTGGCGATATGCGTTGACACGGCTAATACTGGTGGCTCGGGCTTTGTGCCACGCCGATAGACATTCAAAATGACAGCCAGCAAACAGCGCATAAAGCAACTGCTAAGATAAAAATAGTAACATTAACAGTTCTATGCTAATTTAGAGCAGTTTAGAAATAATTTTAATAATGTATCTACGCATACCGATTTATTCCTTTCTGACCATACGTAAAGTGAACCACAATTTCAAGCCTTTTTTCTGTTTTCTAATGAATTAACTAGCAAGGCTTCTTTGCATGGTTGAAAAGAAAATTTTCTTTTCAAGTAAACTTTCAGAAATATAAAACCAATGTTGCTCTACAATTTAATTTAGATGTTTAATATTTTTTCACAATTATCTTATTGCAGTGAATATTTAATTTATGCAAATTTAATTAGATTACTTATATAATATAATCATCTAAATAGTTTATAATGACATAAAATAATATTAAAAGAATTTTTACTAATTAAATACTCTGTAGTATTTTAAGTATAATTTTGCATAATCTTCTCAGAAAAAATTTCATTTCTGTATAGTGCACCTTATGAGAGAAACTATTATTATTATTATTATTATTATTATTATTATTATTATTATTATTATTATTATTATTATTATTATCAAATATCTCTATTTACTGTGAGATTAAATACACATATATAAATACTGTACAAATATATATTAGTAATATTTCATCCAAAAACGATGCCCTAATTAAAGCATCTTTTGAAAGCAAATTATCTTTAAAAAATTGAATCGAAGAAATGGTTTTTATTTTTTCTCTTAAAAATGAAAATGTCTGTTTTTTTTAACTTTTAACCCCTTATACACTTTCTTAACAGTATATCAATATAGTCGCAAAGCAAAAGTATTAGCACATAAATTTGTATATATTAAGATAATATGACTTTTAAAATGCTATTGCAAGACAATTTTCCGAGTAAAAAATTTTTTTTCAAAATAGGTAAGCGCCTTGAAATCACGATTTTGTGTAAATTTATTTTAGCTATTGTCACTAACAGTCTGTTATTTTTACTGACTTATTCAGCATTTACTTTTTAATGACATTTACTGATAAACTTGACATAATATTTACTCACATTAAATGTTTTTCCAATGAGTTAAAGTTTAAAGTTATGAAATTATACTTTTATAACTGGGAAAACTCCGTATGGTTTTATAGTAATTAAAAGGTGTTCGTGTTTTTAAACCTTATAGATGCTACATTTACTTACTTTACATATTGAAAGCCTTTGAGATCTACAATCATTTGATTTTCTGAATTTTTTTTACTTCTTCAATTGAAATGAATGAAGAAAATGTCATCAACGCTTGTTCTTAAGGCAGTCATAAAGAACTAAAACACCATCTTTACTTTTCAGTTTTAAAGCGAACAAATGTCATAAGTGTGCAACATGAAACTTTCTTTAATGAAAATAAATGTAACTGAATAATCACTCCATAAATTTCTTTAAAAGCTCCCTACAGATTTTAGCAATATTTAGAAAATATACATTCACAGTGGCATGTGCAACCATGTTTACACAAATTATTCAGCTCTCTTTAGTTTCCGTCAAAGAGAAAGAATCCTTTCAAACTAATATCGATGCTGATTTTTCAGCCTTTGAATATTACCTTATTTCGATTACTTTTACAGACAAAATGTCATCTTTACTTCATTTTCAATGATTGCCTTAAAAATCAAATAAGCATTTTTATAAAGTATTACATGACATTAATTATGAAATATAGTAAGTATCATTCAAATTTCATGCAAAGATGGTTTTATTAGGACGTGTTCTGGGACTTAAAATATCTTTAACAGAGCTTGATGTTTCTTGACTATTAAATGTAAACGATTTATAGGTGAATATTAAGTTGATATAGAGAAATATAGACAGTGATCATGTGGAAAATTAGAGAATCAATAGTATCATGTTTATCTGTATTTGCTAGTACTTCCATAATATAGTATTTTAAAGTATTTATCATTTTCTGGCCACCATAACTTTTGTTTTTTTATGCAAATGCTCTCATATTTTGAAAGCATTGTGCCATAATTTATAACTTTATTGGTATGTACATTTTGGGTAAATACGTCAAATTTTTTATTTGTAAAATTTAAAAAATTAAGAAAATAAATGCCAAATAAAATTACATAGGCAAAAATATGCAAAATACCTTACTTTGCATTAAACAAGTATTAATTTCTAAATTGCAAAAACAGGAATTATTCAATTTTGATAAATATGAGGAGAAAACAGCGTATTTTTGCATATTTATTGAGCCTGAATGATAGCCAGGGAAACTATACAAATAAAATTTTTTAACTACATATATTGGGTTAAATATTAACTATATCAAAACTTTTTCTAAGCTTTTTTAAATTTCAGATTTTAGTACTCCCCAGAAAATTTCTTACATAAAATCATTCAATTAAAGATGATTACGTCTGGTTCAAAAGTAGCTTCCTTTCTCCATTTTACACACACACACACACACACACACACACACACACACACACAGAGTAATAATTTTGACATGTTTTGTGAAAATATATTATTTGGTATGTTTAGAAAAAATTTGAAAATTATTTTTTCTGCTTGAAGATACAAGGATTTATTTATTTAGATTTATTATTTACTTAAATTTGTATTCGTTTGGTTTTTTTATGTTTCATTTTGATTTAATGCTTTCTATATTCGAAGATTTACTAAATGTAAATATTACTAACTTGGAGTGAACTCCTGAGCTGTTTTTGATTACAAACTGATAGGAAGAAAATCTATGAATATATTAGCTTTAGAGAAATAAAACTGGTAAAAATAACTTGCATTTTTCAAATGTCTTTAATGGGTAGCCTAGTGGATAATTTATAAAAAGCATAAAAAAGTTTATGAATATTACTGGAAGATTTGTGTCGCCTAAAACGCGATTTTCTTTATTAAAACATAAGAAGGGATAAAGTGCAACATACAATTTCGAAATATTTTGTAAGTTAATCATAAGTTTTTCTAACTGTAGTTTCATCCTTTATTTTTGATTAGCTGCCGGACTGCAAAAACGTAGTCAGTGAAAAACGAAATTTCAGTGAAATTAATTATCGATTTAATCAGAAATTAAACTCGTTCCAGACGGCAACTTAACAGTTGATCTATAACATTACTTTGTTAAATAATTACTAAAGCCAACATTTGTTTATTCTTTGGAACCGCTTAAATTAAACTCACTAATGTCATCATTTGAATGAAGTTGCGAAATAATCTGAGTCATTAGCTAAAGAAAAAATGTAGTCAATGCTATTATTGAAAAGGAAAAGCAAACACTTTCGCTATAGAATTTTCTGAATATTTATAAAGCTTTACAAATAGAGTAAGTTTAAATCGTAATAATTTCACAGTAGTTTTGAAATTATAGTCAGTTATAGCGTTTAAATCGTCAGATAAATAAATAATAATAAAAATATTAACGCTGGGAGAAAGCAACTTTAATGAGTGACAATGCTGTTAAAACAATTATGTTGTGTGAATTTTAGTAGCCATCCTTTGCTTTGCAAATATCTGAAGTATGAAATTGTGTTATGTTACACCAGGTTACAATATTAAGTTATGAACTGACGTTACAGTAACAAATCAACATAATGGTTGAGATGTTGACTTATATACGCTGATCAAAACAATATAAAGATTTTGTGATACGAATATACCGAGAATAAAACGTTACGCAATAGAAAATCTGATCGTTCGGCATGTAGATTAAATTTTGTGCCTACATTGTTCAGTGCATTTAGTCATGACAATTACCCGAGGCGTATTATCTGATTACGTTGTGGGAACTAACAGGTCATGGTAAAAGTTAGATATTTTCTACTTAAAAGTGGTTTGTAACTACTCTTGCAGAATGAGTCTTTGCATTATAGTCCATGAAGGTTAACTGATTAACAACAGAATAACGATACGTCTAATGATTTCATCCAGGTAGCGTCGACTTGTAACAGTTCTATCAAAATCAATTTTTGTGTTTACGATACACAGCACCCTAAGCTAGAACATCAACATCCCTAAACAATCTGTCAAACAAATTACAGTCAATGTTGCCGATCTGGTTCCTACAAACGCGTAAACGATCACTAGCAGAGTGAGCATTAAATTTACTCTTTTCTGATAAAAGAACATAGCTGTAGTTTGCTAAAGTCTAGCACAAATGAGTCCTAAACCAATATGGCCCAGCAGTATGATGAAATTAGGGTGCATGCGAAATACTGGACGTTTAGCGTGTAGATCTGCACACTGTAGCCGATATCTTGTGTCTGGTCGAAGATCGGGTCCTAAAGAGCAGCCATAATTCATTTTGCATTAAACGTGCCCAGATTGTGCGGTTACATTGATCAATATAAGTGATGTAACGGTAATCCAGAAGTTTAGTACTTCTCTGACATCTCTTTAGAGAGATTTACAGATATTTAAAAAACTTAACAGGTCTTTATTTATATCTTTGCCAAAACTATCTGATAACACTCTTTTACACTATGTTCGGCTGCCACATCTGTCTGCCTATTTTGAGTCTGTTAATTACGGCTAGTTATCACTAGTTATTGGTAAGTCGTTGTCGAAGCTCCATGATTTAAATTTTAGTTAATTTTACTGTGAACATTTTGAAACATTTTACACTCAATGTAACCATTTTGTTGCCAATTTGGAAGTTGATTAAAATTTGAAGAATCATACGACACATTCTAAAATGGTGACAACGATTGCAAATAACCCTCATAAGATCTCATACAAAATATCTCTTATCGTGTTGTTCATTGTATATCAAGTTTAAGGGCTGATTTAAAAAGAAAAATTCGTGAATAACATTTAAGTATGTCATTTTCTTTAGAGAACTGAGATCCATCCGTCTCTTATTTCACACATATTAAATCTATATAGTCGTTGTGCTACGATGAAGTTTGGCTGTAGTAGATATAGAATATTTAAAGAACGTATGTAGAATATGTTTGTACTATAATTTTCTGGTACAAAGTATTAGTTATAAATAGATATTTGATTTTTAAAGCCTACAAAAATACAAGTAACCTTGACCATAGAACTTATACGTTGTAAACATCTTTAAGGGGATAATAAAAGTTTCCATAGAAATTGAAATCTCGTTATTTGAAATATTTGGTTATACAGAATTTATAAAAATTATATATATATATAGCATTCTGAAATAATTTCTTCTAAGTAGAAGCATTCCATATAATTTTGATATTAATGCATCAATAAAATATTGTTCAGCCATAAATGTAGATATTTAAATTAATATGTTTTTATGAAACAAAATTCTAAAAATAGGATCTTTGAATATATATTTTGTAACATTCATATTACTATAAGTTCGAATAAATTTATGCATATATGAAATATAGGATAATGTATTTTAGATTCCTCAATTATGTCCGTTTCGCTTTTGTATGTGCTGATTTTCATATAAGTAATATTATAGATAATATCTACTTATAAATGGACTATTGGTGCAGTGTTAGTCTAGTTAATAGTCATTTAATGTTTAAAAGATTCCACGAAACTTTCGACCTTTTTGCCATCAACCTACAAATAAATGTTTTATTCGTCGTAAGTTTGAGTTATTTTAAAATTATCATCAAGAAAGCAGCGTTTAGTACTGTACATCTTTGTTAAAATATGTCAAAAGTAGAATACCATAAGGTTCTGTTTTAAATGTGTTTCATTCTCGTATATTGTTATTGGATAATTCTACATAGTAAACTTTATGAATTATATAAAGATCTAAGACAAAACTACTTACTGCTGGTGAAAAAAGGTTGACTCAAGAAAAATATCTTCATGGTAAATAAACATTAATGTAGCCGTATGTGCAATGTAAACAGCTACAGCCCAAACTTTTGTATTTCCCTAGACATTTCTAATTTTGTATAGTAATGTTGTGTTAACGTATTAAAATGCATACCGTGTAGTAGCTTTTCACATACATAATGTAAAATGACCAAAATTGAAAAATGTGACAATTTGTAATCTTACATGATATCTGGAAAGACCATATAAATCATGACATGTGTAACTCAGAAATTCAAAAGCAAATCTAGAAATGGTCGAATATAGTGTCAAACTATATGAGAACGATTCGAAAATAGATTTTGTTAAATTTTTAGGGTGATGCAAAAGTTGTGGCCATAACTGTAACCGGCTATACTAATTTTTACCGTACTTAATGATTTGAAAATAGTTTCATTATTTTATAACTGAAAAAAAAATAAAGGGAAAGATAGTTGTTCTATTACATAAGCATCCAGAAATTATGTATAGATATTGTCTTTCCGTTGACGGAAATGTTTTAAAGCAAGTTTTTAAATTTCGTAATGCTGAAATCATTCGGAAAGTAAATTTTCCTGAGTTTTAACTTTTCGTTCAGTGGTCTAACCAAGATGAACAGTATTTGTATTAGTCTTGACCACATTGCAGTTTGTCTAGGTTGTGTTTTGTATGAAACTGCTGCTGCTGCTGCTAAGGTGAAATTTATGCTGCTGGAGGATACTAAACTAAAAGTAATGAAAGATAATCTTTTTTTATAAAAATATATAGACTCCTACTAGAATAAAAAAGGACACATGAGACAAATTTTTTAAAGATTCCAGACAAAGGGTTAACTAAAAGATGAACAGGTGTAAAAGTTGACAAAAACTGCAAAATTAGAGACTTGTATTACATACAAACTGATCATTGAAACCCTTTTCCTTGAGAAATAGATATAAATATTCACAAACAAACATAAAGAGCAAAAAAATATAATGGTAACATTTAAGGAAAATATTTTTAGTTTATCTATTTGAGTATTTTTTCGATTTTTAAAACTAGTATGTTTTAATTTTAAAAATATTATTTTAAATGATGAAGGTTATTGTGTTTTAAAGATGGCTAAAATAGAATAAAATAAAATAAACATTTCAAATTTATAGATGCATAGAGTCCACACGTACATTGGGTGAACGGTATGAAGAAGTGTAATTTAAGGGATAATAGTTTTTTTAAACATCGGACATATCATCTGATGCATGTAAATTTTGAGTTAACGAAGTTTGTTTTCCCATGAATTGCCGGCGGACCAATTAGAACAATTTCTATATATGTATTTTTCTCCATTACTGCCCAAAATAGTTAAATAAACCACCGCATAGGCATAAAACACAAATCGCACTGAAAGACAGCTCTGTGTGGAGGGCTTAAAGTCCAATGCATATTTAAATGGTGTATAAGACGAGCGCGCCAGTAGCGCGGCGTAGGATATCCGGTAATGCACGTAGCGCTATCCATGTTCCCCTGAGGGACAATTGGCACAGCCAGCAGAAAATCTTGGGTGTTAGAACTGCCAAAAGACGTTAAAGGGGCAGTAGTCAAAAGGGAAATCAGATGTGATTAGAGGAACATCGCGTTAAACAGGACTGTAAGATTTAATCAAATTATTTATTTATTTTACCAACCACTACAGATGATGCACAAGATGGCGGCATGTGTTATTTAAAAAATAAATGTTGATCAAATGCGAGCCGTAAACTCTACACACAAATTAAACTGATCCATGGAGTCTTTATGTGCGAAAGAAAAGTGATGATTTCAGAAATCAAAATCAAAAACAATGGTTGATTAGTTAGGTTTTGTTTTGTGCTCTGCTTTTAGAATTATCACAGATTTGTTCAGCTATTTGGTTATTTGGTTATTTAATTAGCCAAATTTATGTAGATAACTTTTAGGGGAATTTCTACAAATCAAAACTTGATATATATATATATATTCAAATGTTTATTGATTACTGGTTCGTTTTCCATGAATGTAAAAACGAAAGAAAAACACAAGCAAACAAGAATAAGAACACGCAAAGTTTGTTTTATTCATAGAATGCTAGTTTAAAATAGTACACTATGATAAATCAAGCACGTGCTATTTCACTAACTGTTTGCCTAAAATCAAATCCGCACTCTACGCGTCCTTGTAAAAGTTGAAGGATTTTCATTACTCTTGTTTAAATTGATTAGTTTTAATATTCAAATAAAAAAGTTTAAAAGAAATGAAGATTGAGATTGACTTAAACAAATCTATTTAAGTTTAATGATAAGCCTTTGATTTTGTATCGTTTTTTATACTAAGTAAAATCTGTCTACACCTGTTTTAATATGAATAACAAATGTAAATAAATGTTGGTGTGTATTAACATGACATATTAGATGGTTCACGATCTTTGCACATGTAACCAAGGTATTTTGGTTCTTTAAACTAGTCGTTAAAATCAACATAATTTATTGTGTATTAAAACCTTTGATGTTTGGAATTCTTCAGAACTTGCAAACTATAAACACTACAATCAAGTGGTGTTAAAATGTAAAGAATTTTTTCTATCGTTTATAATTTCTCCTCCATGCAAATCTGATGGTACAAAGTGATATTTTTAAAGAAAATCTATAGATTTATTATTCATTTTAAAATAGCATTAATAATCAGTAATATTTAACTGTGTAAAATTACTTGCATGTACGTATAAACAAACTAAGCAGAGATATTATGCTCAAAATCCTAAACTAAATTTTCTGTTTTTATTTTTATTGCTTTATATTCGTTGATTTCAAAATAAATGTGAAACCAGACACAGAAAACGAAATGAACGAAGCACAAAAGATGCCTTACCAAGATGAAAATATAAAAATTTAACTTAGGATCAAATTCTCAAGGAAATTTCAACGATGTCTTGGTGATAAAGAACTACCCCTGTATAAATTATTGAACTTTTACAAAGTATAATACAGAAATGTTTTATAGATATATTCTCATGCGAAAAATTCATACGCCATTGGTAGTTAGAAAGAAATAATAGTTTTTGAAAATAAGACTTCAGTAATAATGCACCTTTTGCTCACTACATGTAAACGTTTGAAAGTTTACCACTTAAATAAGAAAATAAAATACAATAAAAGACAATAACAATAAAATACAATTTTAAATTTCTTCAGCTTCAAATATGGAAGAAGAACAATCTGGTTCGTTTTCGGTAGTCAGTGCCATATTTACGAATCCAAGTGGTCGATTTGTTAACCCAGCAAGAAACAGGCAGTTTCTACGTCGAGGTGTAGAGAGCGGCCATGCAGAACGGTTCATTTTTAGAAGTGGGAAGAAACCGAACTACCCACGCGGCCGGCTTAGGAAAAAGAGCAAGAAAAATTCAATTACAGTGTTATCAGCGGCTTACTGTAAATGTTTGCATTTTGATATATAAAAATTACTTAAAATTGATAAACAAAACAATAAAACATTTTTTCGATATTTATTATTTGAATATCATAAACCATCGATCAACTTTGAAAGATTCATTTTGTTATAAATCACTCAAACTTAAAATTATCTGAAATTATTATGTTTCAGATTTTTGAAATGTTAGTTTCAATTTCCTTTTATATCAAGGACTGAAAAATGAAGAAATTAATGTCATACCGATTTTTGGTGCTATCCAAACGAAATAAATATTCAGTAAAATAAAAGTGAAAATTGAATTTATAAATTTTTTATGACGCAGTATTACTTAAGGTTTTTCTTTTATAATTAACCAGCAAAGTAATTTATTGCATTTCTCTAAACAGACAGTTATTTTTATGTTGTTTAATATTTATATATTAAGTTTATTTATATATGCATTAGTAAAGTAAGAAGCGTTTTTATAGAAAATCAATTACATACTAGATAAATGAATACTATCAGTAATATAATGATTGCTTGCTAAAATTGCATTGCAAAATCCACCTTTTCTTATTTCATAGTGTTCTAGCAGATGAAAAAATCCATAGCTGGATAGTCACTGATTCCCGCTATTCTTGAAATTCGGATTGTAACCTGTAAAACAAAAGCTGATAGCACCAATGCCAATAATACATGAGTAGAAACCTCTCGTCCACGCAAGCAAATATAAAATACATTATACAAATATTTGACTTTCTCATTATACACCACAAATTTTACACACTTTTGATCTTTTTAGTTTAGCTCAAAAGTAACATAGAATTAGGTTGAACTCTTTTATTTTGTAAAATTTAAATTTCTATGTTATGTATTTTTTTAAAAATTCACTTCTGGTAATTTGTCATATAGAGTTTAATTCCCTCTGTATTTCAACCATAATAGCTTATTGGATTACCGTGATCTCCATGAGGACATCAACTGTGTTATATATCATTACTAATGGACTATAAATGTTAATGTTATCTTAGTCACAATTTCGAGAATACTACGCTACTATGTAGCCATGTAAGGAAATACAACAAAACGAGTTGCAAGTTGCATCTATCTAAAAACAAATCTGGCACTCAAATGTTCTTTATCTATAGCTGCTTAAAAACGCAGAGACGTTTTCATGTTTTTCGCATTATTTTTCAGAAGTCTAATCAATGATCAAGTGATATAGATTGAAATTAATTCACATTAAATCATTATAATACGCCGGCCAACTACTTCAGACAATAGCCATGGATCAAGATATGAAAAAGAGACTATGTAATTTATAATAGGGTTGATTTATGATTCTGTGGTCCCTCAATTGTGAAGTGTTTTTTTGAAGAAAAACTAACTGCCAGATATTGAAAAGAAATCTGAATTATTTTTCGATTAGATTTAATCGTACATGTTCCACAATATTTTATATAGAGCCAGTGTCGCCTTAATGTTTTGTGTGGTGAATAAATGCATTGGTTTAGATGAGTTCTGGCATTTTTGGGTATATTCTGTACTTATGGTCTCCAGCTTTTCTGTTCCAGTACAGTCAGAATGTATTTCGTCTTTATATCCAGTTTTTTCGCTACTAATTAGAAAAGTTATAGCAGATTGTTGTATTACTCCTGAGGTAAGTGATATTTCATCTCAGTTGCACACAGGCGCTGGAGCCGTTCATTGCAAACGCGTTTAACGACTTGTTAGATCAGTTGAATTTGGAGTACCTTGGACCATTTTGTTTAGTGATATGCAAAACTTCTATCTATTTGGTTAAGTTTTTTGGATCAATAACAACAATGATAATCCACTTGAAGATTAAAGACAAAAGAATGGAGTTTATATGAGTGAGTTTACATATCTTTTCCTACGGAAAATACATTTATGAAAGAGTAATTTATAGAAATCAGTCTCTTTACCCCTTCTTAAAAAAAATTTTTTTCTGCAAAAAGGCGTGCTTATCAAGACATTTGTTTTTAAATTTTTTGTGTTTTCTATAAATAGTTTAACCATTTAAGAAAAGCTTGTATTTTTGTTTTATTCATGCCACTTTACTGCCTTTCGATGCTTTTTATATATTGGTAACTTAAAAGACAAGAAAATACAAAATAATACGTTAAATGATATAAAACTCATAAAAATAGACTATTTAAAGAAAAATCTTTATTAGGGGGTAAACTACAAAGTAAATATATTTTTTCTGACAACTAAAATACAAAAAGTATCCTAAATAGAGGAAAGATAAATGCATATTAAAATACTTATATTTTTAAAGATGCATTTTACGTATTTATGCAGGATGAAATGAATTCTGTTTTTAATATAAACTTATCTGGAATATTAACACACATTTTAAGCCACGCACGCAATACTTTTATTTAACTGAAAGCATCGACCTTCCCACAAATAGGTAGGAAAGCCATATTAGCTTGATACAGTGAATTTTTTTCAGTGTGATAACATATAATCTTTTAATAACCTTTTTACATGCTATAGGAATGGCGAATAAACTGCTGGATAAAAACAAATTGGCGATGATTAGGGTAGTTTAAAAGTTCTGACAAGCGGTTTGGTTATTTGGAAATTAAGCGAGGGATCGCAGCCAAAATATTCCAGAATACTTGACCGGCATCCAGCCTGTGGCCAAAGATAGTTCGTATTGCTGTTGGCTCACGTCTGCTGTTGTAATCGATTTCTTTATTTTCTAAGCTTTCACTAATTAGGTTAGCATTCTCTTTTTATTCTGTACAGTTCTGTAAATGATTAAAACCGCACAAAAACCAAGAACAGCTGTCATGCAATGGTTTTAAGTTGTACTTCACATCAACTGATATTCTGATTAGATTCATTTCATCTCCATTTCATAATTTTTCTATTAATTCAAATTTTACTTCAATAGCTACAACTAAGAAATCATCATGCGTTCAAACTTATTTACAGCTGAATACATTTTTCATGGTAATATACAAATAGCTCTGTAAACAGAGTTAGTAACAACAAAAATATACACCACACAGAATGGTCTTGTTTCCTTTCTAACTGGCATAAATAATTATCATTTTTGCATCACATTTATGAGACAATTACTGTATTTCATATTTAATGGAATATAAATACAATGTAATAATTATTTGGATTCATTATAGTTTAATATAAGAAAGTAAAGTATCTCTTTCCCTGCTATAAACAGTATCAAACAATTTTTAATAGTAATTAGTGATTTCTTTCTTTATTTATCAAAAAAAAATTTAAGTATCGCACAAGCGATCAACTAAATTGTTTATTATTCAAATTTTAAATAAACTTATCTAGTTTCCAAACTAGCGTACCTAATAAGATTATATATTTTTCGATGAACTTATTATACAACTTTATCTTAAATACCTGACATAAAATACCAAAAGAACACTTTTATATGCCAAGTAAATGTCATTTAAAATCTTTCATATTTAATCATGATCTATCATTTTTATCTCAGATATAAAAGATCAAGTAAAATAAATTTTGTCAGAATGAAACAAAAGTAATTCTCATAAACCTCATTCATATTAGTGGCAAATACCTTGTTAATTATTTATTTATTTTTGTTTAATTTATTATTACTATTATTGTTGTTATTATTTAGTTTTCCTCTTACTATCTTTTTGCTTACTATCTTTTAAAGACTGGGGAATATTATCATAACAAAGTATCTAATATAGAGAAAACCATTAAAAGACATCTAACCTAATATTCAATCTTCTTCAAAAGCTTACCTACTGTATAACCAGTTTAACCGAGTAGCTCAGTATTGCTTGATTTTGTTAATAAAATTAGTACCAACAGGTACATAAGATTTTTTTCGGTTGTATTCATTTTAGCTCCATTATATCATTGAAGAAACTTGAAGATTTAGTTTTGACCGTTGTCCATTATGATCTAGAGTGCTACAAAAGTTTTTTTGAAGTGATATGATAATTAGTCGTGATTTTTATTCGGCCTGGTTCAACCCATAGATGTTCAATTTTGATCTTCTTTATATTGTTGTCATGATTTCAGATAAATAATGACTCTCTCTCTCAAGCATTATTCTACAAAATGTCCATGTTGTTATGTACCACTTGAACCTCGACCGGAAAAGTCTTGCTGATCTGTTATTTACAGTGTGGTGGGTTAATTTGGGCATATACTAGCACGTTCTATCACAGACTGTTTTCTATATATATATATTGCCATTTTTTCAGTGTTTATTTTTGTTTGTAAGTGTTCAAGTGATTTCAGCGGGTTTCAAACTTTTTACCCGATGGCTGATAATTTTTTTTGAATGTGGTAATTTGACCAACGGTTTAGCTCACTACATATAATTACGGATGTTTATCGCAGAGGGCTAATGCGTTAGCCACATGAAACCTCCTGAATCTAACAGCCAACGGTTAAATGTTTGGAAACCAGCTAAAACTACTTGAGCACAGAACAATATTTACTGCAAGGATAAAAACAGTGTACATAAAACAGTCCTTCTCAGAAAACTCCAGTACGACAGGGAAAGACCACTAAATGTATTATTTATTTGTATTACTAGCAGTAAGGTGTTCGGAATAGCTCGATGTGTTTTCTTGATAAAAGATTTAAATTAATGAAAATCATCTGCATATTTCGTGGCTAAAGATGTTTCAGTATTTGTCTAAAAAATTTTCATCTTTATAAGTAAACAATCTCAACACTAATTATTACTGATTTAAAAAAATTTTAAATTCTCAAAATTCATGACTTCTATTTATTAATAAAAAAGGATTTTGTTTACTTTGTATGTAGTCACATTAGCTCTGAGAAGACTGGGATAACGCCATGTTTTTGTCTGGAAATAGTCAAAGCAGACGTGGAGTTGACACTGTCGTGGCAATGATGCCATCTTATCCAGTCCGAATGCGATGCCAACCCTAACTATCGCTGCCTCTCCGTGCAGAGTTTCTGTTTGTTTCCCAAAGCTGACCAAAGGCTTAGTGTTCCAGAGGCTTTCAAAGTCAAAACAATTTTTACGTACTCTGCCCTAATTGAGCGATATCATTCAAGTGATTACGTGTCAGGTGACAGAAGCTTAACGAAAGCGTCTCTAAGTAATGTTAATGTTGTTGTGATAAAAACAAAAGCATTATTTCAGTGCACAGCATGATCTACATTTAAATGTCTTTTCTCTTTCACCACCACTGAATAAAAATTACCTTTACGTCATCATCAATCATTGATATATTATTGACTGAAAAAAAACATTTTTAGGTGACATTTTTATGTTATAACATCTGTACCTTTTATATTTATTAACACAAAATATATTTTCGTTTTATATGGGCGTCACTATATGAATTTTAAAAATGTCTTTTATCCAGTGATTTTGTTTTGTAACAGAAAAGTTAACAAACTTTCGTAATTATCAGTATGAACGTCTGTTGAGTGAAGCTTTGTGCTTTAACTATGAAAAAGAAAGAACACTGCACGACCTAAGAATCCATCAATTAGAATGTGTCGACTATTTGTTGATACAAATATTACTAAGAAAAGTAAGACGGAAAGGAAAGAAAGCAAAAATGTTAACGGTTATGTGGTCTGTCCCTTAAAAGCAGGAGTCCCTTTTATAACATTCCTGCACAGCGTAGGTCAGAGAACCATTCTAATGTTTTTTTTTTTTAAAAATAACAACCATAAATTTTTCATTATCAAGATATTTTATCAGCATCACACTAAACTGCATATATTACAAACGATACTTAATCAGTCTCTCTTTGAGCATATGTAGCCCGTGGTGCAATGGAGAAATGCTGCATGCACAGTCTTATCAGAAGTGCAACAACCTTGTTCTTTCGATCTCGATCGGTACAGGAATAGCAAAGCTTCCGTTTTTATTTGTATTGTGCTACTTCATATATTTAGGTGCAGAATTTTGTATCTTAACTTCGAAAAACTCCCTTTCCTGGGTGATGGGTCTTTACAAACATGCGGGTTCAGTGTATAAAAAGATAAAGTCTACATCTTTTTCTTTTCTTCCGCTTTGATTATAAAATTTGCAGATGTACATGATCATGACATTAATACCAGCGAGATAGAGCTCATCCATAAAATATGCGAATTATCACCGGTTAGAACGACAATTTAGCTGTGACAAAGCTAGTAAAGTCTATTGACCGCTGTTTTAGTACTAAAATTTATATAATCTGCTGATCTTGTATCTCCTTTATAACCTTGTTGTTATGATGCATTATAGATAGTACGGTTACATTTTTATTCTTATTTGTCAGGTGAGATTTTAGTGTCATTTTTTTCATTAATGCAAAAATACATGACTACATTATCGAGACTTGTTGGTTAGTACTTTTGGAATATTTTTTTTCTCTTTTTCAAGGTCCCCGCGTTATTTTTCTGTCAATAAAACTCCTGTTCAGCGCTTCAACTATTTTTTTAACCACTTGAGAGGCAATACTTTTTCTAGTCTGTTTATTTACAAATATCTTGTATCCTACGGAAAACATATTCAGAAATGCAGTTTACCAAAATAAACATTTTACGCCATCTTTGTCAGATATAATGGACTATGTTGCCAAAATATACAACGTTTTCGGTATGATATTAACTAATTATCAAATGCAACGGTTTTTGAAACAATGTAGCTATTAGCAGATTTTTTTCATGGATAAAAATTTCGGAAAAAATCAACTTTTTCACAAGTCGTCTTTCAAAGCGAATGTCTCTACAATAAAATCACATCTTTCCATGAGAGTCATAGTTATTGATACTTATTGTGGCTTTGAAAACTGGTCGTACGAATTGTCCATTACTCCAAAAACTGCGCATATTTTGATGCTAACATTTAGATAGATCTACAAGACAAAGGCTCATTTTTATAAAGCTTTCAGTTTTATTAAGTCAAAAGGTAGCGTCAGTCATATGAGTCTTTTTCTTTGCACGAAGATGGGATCTTGCATCATTGTTTTTAATGTCGTGCCATGCCATACAACCTGTCCACAGGTAAAAGAATTAAAATATATTCTTTCATTTTTGCAATCCGAAATTGGTGTTGCATGATCTCTAAATATATTAATCTGGCTCGTTTGTGAAGAAGACGGAGACTGGGATGACCACCTGCGTCATGATGGAGCATCGAAGAACATTAAATTAGTAGACGATAATGAATCATATGTAGTGATCCCTGTCTACTTTATTTTGCCCGGATAACTGATCCCCACATTTTAATTCATTGTCATAGTTTCATCTTCGTTTCTGTTGATCTGTACAGCTTCAGTGTCTTCTATTTCACTGTAATCAATTATCGTTGATCTATCATATTCTTTATATAAATCCAATAATTCTAAAAATTATTTTACTGCCTCTGTGGGTGCGTATCACGTATTCGCTACAACTGATAAGAAAAAAAAATTGCTTACTAGTTTTTACTTTCAAATGCTTTGTGATCATAAATTATACCCAAACTTTCCAAATGGCAAACACACTCAATATTTCTTCAGGTAAATTTTGCTTATTTGCTTTGAAAGGCTGATGACATACTTAATTCTAACGCTTAGTTAAAATGATACTGCAATAACAACTTATTTGCAAGATGAAGCACAATTATGCATAATAATAATAATAATAATAATAATAATAATAATAATAATAATAATAATAATAATAATAATAATAATAATAAATAATAATAATAATAATAATAATAATAATAATAATAATAATAATAATAATAATAATAAAAGGCTGCATATTAATATATGAAAACATCACAGTCATAAAAACAATAATTAAATTCATCTTTAGTATTTAAGTGACAATTACACAGAAGTGCATTAATAGTTTCTTTTTATATAGAGTGTACAAGCAAAACATAAAGCTCTGAGTCCCACGGGACCCAGCTTATGCATCCAGGAGTTAATGTTTTTGTGTATTTACCTTTCACAAAAAATTACACGATAATTGTATATAAAAATTTTAAAAGGCAAACCTTTTAGTATCTGCATATGTGATGACTACTGTCTGTTTCAAACATGGTTTTTGTATAAGATTTGTCATAAAGACATTTAGAATCCAAACAGCTGTTTCTTCAACATGAAAACAGTGAAAATACTTGTTTATACTAAAGTATCTAGGTGTTGTAAAAATCTGCAACAAATACCTAAAAAAGGAAACTGAATGCTAAGTTTTTATGACAACTTTATTTTTAGGTTTCTGAATTAATGTTCAGTAAAATTGCATTTCTAACAGTTTGCTAAGGTTAAAGATAACTATATTTTGCATGATTTTGTTTTTGATGAATTCTTAAATGCTTTATCTTATTTTTAGAAACTTTTATCCTGTATGAAAAGTTACTCTTTTATGCGCTGACATTCAGATACTTAAACTAAAGGTAAAATTCTAACATATTTTGGTACACATATCACTTAATTATCAGTATCCCCGCTCCATCTTAACTTAATCTGTTATCGACGAATATAGTATGATAGACAAATCACTATTTCACCAATATTCTATGAAATATTAGCAGTTTAATTTTATGCATAATATTTAATGAGAAAAATTTTTTATAGAAAACACGAATGCTGTTAATACTCGTAAATAAAGTTTACGAAAGACTATCTTTTGATTAAAGTAAATATTTCACGAATAAATGTCCATTGTACTGATATTTAGTGTTACTACAAAAGACATCACAAACTGTACGGAAAACCAATAGTTAATATTCTGAAAAATATTCTTGATGTGAAAACTGCATATAAATCAGTTTACCTACGCAAATATAAATAAATGATCAGGTCGACGAGAATTGCTTTACATTTTTATAAGTAACTGTTGTAATTTGTATGATGAAATATGAGGATGAAATACTATACCTACCATATACAAAGTTTGGTTTATTTTCGATGAATTTATATATATGCAAGCAGTTCCTTTTCAGAAATGAGATTCATTGTGAAAGAAACTTTTGACTATTAATGGTAAACAATTCTGAATTGGAATTTCCACGTCAACATGAAACATTTTACTAGCTTCTGTTTTTTTTCTTTACTTGACTTTCTATAAAAGCGACTCAATTAAATTTTATTATGTGAATATATATTCACCGATTCGTGCAAAATATAATTACATTTTCCCTTCTTAAATAAAAGATTAAGTCGATCTGTAGTTTATTTTTTAATCTAAAAACCTCAAAATCTCTCAATGACTGTTTATTAAAAATTATTATGAAGTACCTTTACTTTTCAATTAATCAAAATATTTTGTGGTAAATTGATTACCATTAGGATTAAAACCACAACAGAATAACTAATGAGCCAAATAAATAAAATTGACAAAAGTAATTTAAAGACAGAAGGTTATGTATTTTTAAAACTTTTCTTTTCTACCATTACACGAAAGAGCGGAAATGAGATATTCGCTGAAAAATGAGAAACATCAGTTGTTTTGTCGTACAAAATCATTAGAGTGCCAGAGCTGTTGAAATTTGTGGTTTTCTCGTGTTAATTTCCAGATTAATTTTAGTCCATTTAGTGTTCCACTGAGGTCGTAATGTGTCGATTTGTCAAGAAGAGTGCAGGCTGTCTGTTTATTTGCTTTTCTGGTCATTATGCACTGAAAATAAATAATCCTTATCTCTGAGAACGGTTGTTGCTTGGAGAAAGTCAATAACAGAAAACAAAAAGAAATGAAATAGTTCCATACGTTCTATGCTAAAGGCTGATGATTCGTTGCTGATGGTGAAGTTCTTTCTTTTGTAAATAGTGTAAAAATGAAAAAAAAACACAAATACAGCTCTAAAAGTATTTCTTCTAAAAGAAGATGAATGGCTTAAACATAATTTCCGTAAAAATAAATATGATTATTTTGAGCTGACATGCAAATCTGGAATAAATGACAAGCTTCTCTGGATTTTCAAAATTTTGGAAAACTGTATGACTGTTCTTTCTGCATTTTATTTTTGTTTTTTAAGATTTTTAAATATCCTATCTATAATAAATATTCCTTTTTTCACAACTTTTTCATTTTTATTTTTAGTTTCTTTTTGATTTCGATGCGAATATCAAATAAGACTCGATTATTTCTGTAATGTTTTATGCTTTGAAATTTCTTTTGTTTTATATATACCTAAATATAAAGCATCAAATTTCAAGTAGCATTTCCTGTAAGATTTTTCATGAGAGTTGATCAATCACTTTCTGATAACGGGGGCCGAACTTTGTGATAGATATTCCTGTTTTCTGCGATAGCCTTAGTGACAATGGAATGGGTGTGCATCTTAAAATGCCTGTTTCATGGCATAAGCTTCCGCATGCTATGCTACTCAGATAAGAAACAGAGTATTTTGTCATTATTCATTTAAATTATCAATTTAAACAGTATCACAATATTACAAGGTAACAGGTTATTGAAATACGTAGAACAGGATAGCTTTTATATAAAATTGATTCTCAGCTGCATATAAACTATTCAGTAATTAGGCATTTGGTGGCCAAATCTCTCAGTACAGCCTCGAGTACTGCTCAGCATCGCCAGTGAATTTAACCGAAAATAATTGTTTAGGGAAGGTACAGTTCTTTCTCGTGTAGTAGGTCAGTCTATCTTTGCTAGTGTCTAACAAATCAATGAGTGACAGGTTACTCTGTGTCTAATAAAACTTCCATCATAAGGCTAAATAGTCAAAGATTACTGGCTCGAAATCCGCTTCGTCAACCACTGCTTCTAACTCGATTAAATAGGAACATCCGTGGAGCTGGAACGTCGCAGAAATATGCGTTCATACTAATGTATTCATGGATTTTCTGAGAACCGATTTTAACTTTGCTGATAGCTATATGAAGAAGTGGATAAGTAAAATTCAAGCATACAATCAAGAGAAAATTGAAAAAAAAACATGTTTTTTGTGGCGGTAATTCTTATGGAATAATGAATATCGTTATTTACCAGACACATCTTTTAACATTCTATCATCCATTTTTAGCATCTCAATATTCACGGTTAAGAACATTAGGTTATATTCATCATCTGCAGTGACAAAAAAAATGAGATCTAAACTTTATAGAACTTTTGTGAGAATGCAAGGGCTAGATAAATGAGAGGAAATGGCATTTTTGTTTAAAACTTGCATAGACTACATCTGATATTTTATGAGTGAAAAATATATCAAAAGAAATATCTAGTTTCTGATGCTGAACATGCCTTATTTCTTGAACGAAATGGATAAAATAAATGCTCGTAATGATTCTGAAGTCTTCTATCAAAGCATTTTTAACAGGTCCACTTCTGTATTTCTTTGTCATTTTTGTTAGAGAACAATGGTATTTCCCTCACTTTAAAATAATAATTTGTACCATAATTATCTCGTTGATTAAAAAGTTTTAATGAAGTTCAGATATTAATTTGTTTATATAAAGATGATTCCAAAATCTTTTAAAATGTAAGTATATTCAAATAATTTTAGCATGATCATTTTAATTCCTTGTGGAAAATTATTATAGAAACAATTTATATCAGGTTAATTTTTAAAATTTCTACGTTTTTCTTGTTTAATGTTCATTTAGCTAAAGTATGCTTACAGATGTTCAATTTCTTTTTCCTAAAACAAAGAAGTTAAAATTTTGATTTGTCTTTCAGAAGATTTTTTCTGTTGTTGATAGCATTCAATAGATTATATAGCCCACTCACTCTTTACCATGCGTTTTTTGTTTGTTGATTTTTAGAAATTTGTTACATTCAGTTCACCAATATTTTCCTACAATAAAAAAATAATATTCATTGTGAATAAATACATTTTTAGAAATGTATATAGTTTTTGTTTCCATTTCCGTGATGAATATTGTTGTTGCATCAAAAGTATAAGCACAACCATTACTTCATTTTTAAAAAAAATACTGTCACTGGGCAAGAAAACAACAAAAACGTCATTGATTTTTCACTATAAAAGAAAAAAAATTATGTCATCCAGCCACATAGATTAAAAGCATTAATAAATACAGGCCTATTTATTTCTAGAATGTATATATATAATATCATCAGAGATTAGGCACTAAATATTTTACTAATTATTTCTTCTTAAAAAAGTATATTTTGTATTTCATATTATTCGAACATTTCACTGTGGATATATTCACTAGTTACAAAAGTAAAAAGATAATTTTACATATAACATTTTTTTCTCAGTATGTCGAAATTATTGAAATGCTTATAAATATGTATAATATCACATCTTTTTTTTTCTTTTGGGATGTGTGTGGTGCAATTTAAACAGGTATAAGTTTTATTTCATTATTTATGCTATGTGATGCCTTAAAACTAAAAGAAAGTGTATTTTCAAAAAACGACAACAGCCTTTGCATCGAACTAAAGATGAATATGCTGAAATACCTTTTGAATTCAACATGTGAATTTTCTGGTGTTTTGCTTTTTAAAAACAGCTAAATAGAGATATCAGATTAGTACAATTTTAAGAAATTAGCTTACCTTCTTGGTCCTGAGACAACTAGTTTTGTTGTTGTTCATAAAAGTACGTAATTGTATGCATAGTAACATACAGGAATAATTGTCAAAGAAGACAAATTCTATAAAACCAGTTAAAATAAACTCAAGAAGTGTTAGGATCATTTTGAAAGTGTCTATGGATGACAAATTGTATGAAATATAAAATTGCAGTGTAAACAAATCGTTATTTTATTAAATTTTCTCATTAAAATTTCATATTTTCTGATTTTATATTTTCAAATAGTATTTTTTTTTAGAATAGATTTTTTTCTGTTTATTAAGTCAAGAATCTTACTGAATGCACTTACCGTGATTAGTTTGCTTGTGATAAACTAAACTTATTAGTTTATTGAAAATACAAAACATCGTGTTTCAAAAATATTCTTCGGGTAGAAAAATCTGAATTATTTTAAAATCACTAATTTATAAATTTAAAAAACTGTTCCAAAATTGTTTTATTTAGACATGAAAATTTAAGCTTTATTCAAGCATTTAAAACTATTATTCTTGTGTAAATATAGCTTTTCTATGACGAAAAATAAAGCAAAATTCACTATCAAAAATCTATTATCATTTCGAAATTAAAGGATAAACTGGATAAACACAGCTGAAAAATTTAATGAAATATTTTTAAAAATATTTTCTTTTTCTTTCAAAGCATTTTTCTTTTCATTTTTTTAAGTAGAATATACAACAATTAAATGACAATTGTTGATTTCCTCATAATCACACAATTTTCACAATTATTCTTAGGTTAATTATCAATGGAATAATTACTGCATTTTGTAATCAGAAATGACCTACATAAATATATGAATATAATTACTTCCATGTACATGAAAATTTTATTTTAAAATATTTAATGTTTATAATGTGCTGTGTTTAAACATACATATTTAATCGTCGATGTAATGGATTTATAGCTATTATGTTGCAATAATTAAGCGATATATTTTATTAACTGCATATTATTTTGAAATGATACTGCATATTCATGGACTGGCAATAAATAAAAATATGTATAATATTTAACAAAAGATATTAAATAAAGTTCTAGCATTAATTCTTAAACAAACTGCATTAAAACTGGTTTCATCATATGAAAAACATAATGACCCATTTTTTGTAACGTAATATAAATAAAGGGCTTTCTTTTTCTTAGAACTGAAAAAGTATTCAAAGTAGATTACATTATTTCTTGCAAATTCTCAGAAGGCTATATGTGCATAAGCTGAAAAAGACTAATGATGAATGAGAATATTATTAATGTTTGATAGGTAAATTCGTTAAATGAGTAATTTCCTTCAAAACAAAAATTAGAATAAAAATCATCAGAACACTAATTATAAGAACAAATGTTAATATATAATTCACATGCTGAGAGCATCACCTTGTTTATTAGTATATATATATATATATCGTGAATACTAAAAAGTATCCATCTGAAGTTCCAGAAGTTTCGTCGCCAGTATCCAGTTTATATTGGCATCAGCAGCTACCATCAGCATTTTCAACCTTGACCGTAACCAGCCTGTTGTAGTTCTATTATAAAACACAGGTTGATTTACCCAAATTAGAGGGTTTATTCAGACATAAATCGAGGCATACAAGTAATAGCGACGGCCATGATGAATAATCATCAGATCGTGCGTGTCGCTTACAACAAACACAAAAACACAAATGTCGCTTACAACATTACTACAAACTATGACACAGCCAGCGCATGCACCCATTGCCTTATGAAACGCACGAAGCCTTGAGCTACTAAAAGTCGAGACAATGCAAAGCGAAACAGTGATTTCATACACGAAATGGTTTCTATAAGTATCTAGATGCTGAATCTTTTATACAATTTTTTTTAAAAATACGGGGTTTGACAGTTTTGTCCATTTGTGAAACTTGTAAAATAAACAGTATACAGATTATTGTACATATGCGCATTATTTATCTTCTGCAAGGTCATATTCCAACTTTGTGTTCATTAGCTATTCATGTAGTTATAAAAACTTAAAAATCAGACCACTGGTCTTCTTAAACGATTATCATAATCAGTTGCTAAACTTTTCATTCCAGCATTTAGTCACAGTGACTTCTTGTTCTAGAATCTCTTACAGTGAAATGGTAAAATAACGTGGATTCCTCTGAAAAGGTTAGAAAACGACTAAATCAAAATTGTCAATGTATTTAAGAAACGTAATTATTTTATCCGGATTTTTATTTTCAAATTGCATGATTTATAAGCTATTGTAATCCTTTCGCAGCATACCTACTGCTTTCAGGTCACCACTGAATAAAATGCTAGAAAATAGATAGAAAAAGTCTTCAAAGATTTTGGCGTAGCTTTTTAGTTTTAAGAACAATACATATAAATAATATTTAAAGTAATTTGCATAAGATTACTATTCATCATTATATGATATAGTACCTCCGTGCTATTCTTGTTTATATCGGACAATGGTTTAAACACCATAGTAAGCTAAAGTTCACGGTTTTGAAACACTAAATGTATATAAACATTAAACAGGGATAAAGCAACCTTTGGAGTTACATTTCCTACTGAATGACAATAATTCACTTGCTCATCTTTTTTCTTGCATTTGTTCGGTTCTTAACAACTATTTTTTTCTCCTTGTTTAATTTATGGCTGAGTATTTTCATAATTACTTCAAAATATTTACGTATAAATTTACGTAAATTGCATTAATTTCTAATATCTGGTTGCGTTTTCTTGTTTCTTGCGAAAAGTATCCAGATCACAGTTAGATCATCTGTATTAACAATTTTTTTTCTCTTTCTATGCGCAAACAGTGAAAGGTGAAAAAAATAACGTTAGACTTTAACACATGTTGAAATATTCATTTACTTTTGCAGACTTTTATACCAAGGACGTTTTCATATATTTGGATAAAGAAAAAAGGCAACAAGTAAGAATGTTGGGAACTAATTAAATAAAGCTGAAAACAATGATATATGAAGAAACATATATTTGTTCTTTTTCGAAGTTTCTCACATTGGTAAAATTGGCTCTTCCTTTTATCAGACAGACATTTTCGTATTTTGTCTCTCCTTTTTCACGAATATTTAATCGAGAATTGAGTTAACACGTTTCTTCTGTCTGTGACTGGGCAAGGGGAAAAGATAATTTCAAGCAGGCACTCTACAAAATGTTGATACGCAATTGTTTCCCTTTTAATGTATCTTTACTGATAACATAAAGTTTTTGGTACAGAGTGAACAAAATTTAATAATTCATAATAAAGTTATAAAAGACAGTCTTTGCAAAAATTTACATAATAGTTACCATCTTTAATATTTAGCTTCAATAAATGACATAAACAATTTTTTCTTAATGAGAGAAAGTAAAGATGACTTTGCTTTTTATTTTACTTCTTCTTCTTTTTCTTCTTCTTCTTCTTCTTCTTCTTCTTATTATTATTATTAATTATTATTATTATTATTAATTATTATTATTATTATTATTATTATTATTATTATTATTATTATTATTATTATTGTTATACTCATAGCAAACACTACATACTGAAGACTACACGTGACTACTAAGCTAATTGCGTTGTGTTCTCTAATCACTTTAATGTTTTATTGTTTGGACCATCCATTTTCGAATATATCTTTTAGCCCCTAAAATTGTTGTATCTTGCAAATCATTTGTCTGGAGATGTGGAGAAAGTATTTTGTTTTTGTACTTTATTCCTCTCTTAATCATTCCAATATGTCCAGAGATAATAGGTAATGCTATTGCTTTTTTTTTTTTTCAAGTTTTGTTTATTTTTTTCATTTGTGGTATTTTACAATTTAGTCTCTATGATGTTCATATAATCATTCTTTTATTACACTATCTAGGCGGCAGGTGTTTCAATAGTTATACTAATGGACTACCAAGGTTAAGGGCTCGAGTTAGATTCTCAGCCGGGGTCTGGTTCGGTTTAGCTTACATTCTTAGTATAGTTCCTTCTTTTTGTTTTCAATAATTATTGTGGGTTTCTTCCGCATCTAAAAATAAAGATTACTAGTAGGTCTTTCTCTGTCGGAACTAACGTCGTCACTTCCAATTCGAAAAGGAATGGGTTCCCGTAGAAGAGTTTTGACCCGCATGTCTTCCTAATTTCAATCTGGAAGGAAGGGAGGTTTTCCACCTGAAGTAGAGAAGTAGAGATCTGCAGATTAGTTTAATGGTTCCATCTGTTATGAGATAAGTGAACTTAGTGATAAGTAGAATGAGAGAGAGAGAGGCTTTGAAAAATTCCTTACTTAATCTGAATGTCTCTGATTTGCTTTTCTGAATTTTTAGTAGATGAGTCTTATTATTTTCCAAATTTCCATTGTCTTGCTGGATAACGCTTAAATGTATATGGTTGATTTCTCTAATTTCTTTGATACAGTTAAAAATATACAGATACAAGCAATTTTAAAGTCTAGCCATACCATTGGTGCATTTGTTTTCATCTTTATAAAGCGTTCAATAATTGCTCTGCTTTAAAGAAAATGATCTTTGCATCTTATCTTCTCTGTTTGAACTTTTCCATGCTGATGCATGATTTCATAGGTACTTATGTGTTTTTCTATCGTTGTTACTATACGCGATCTAAAAGGTTTGTAGATGGTTGACAAGCATGTGATCAGTCAATACATTTTGCTTTTTTACTTAGTTGACTTCTGACTAGGAGGTAAGTTCTGAATTTTTAAAAAAACTTTCATAATAGCGTTGAACTCTTTCAATAGCAGTGAATGCAGGCTGCGAAACTTTTAAATCTAGGAATTTGGCTCAGCATCTGTTCCTGTACTTTTCAGATCTGGTTGACTTTTTATTTTGTTTATATGCTTTAAAATCAGTTTTATTCGATTCTGCACAGGTGCATCTTTCTACTTTATCTTCACTTCTCAGAAACAGTGTTATGGTTTACATCATCTTCCCAGATATTATTATTATTATTATTATTATTATTATTATTATTATTATTATTATTATTATTAGTAGTAGTAGTAGTAGTAGTAGTAGTAGTAGTAGTAATCAGCATTGGATTAATAGGATTTACTATTAAACAAAACTACATAAACGACTGAATTATATGAATAATTAAGGGAAAATGAATAATTACAAACACGTAATAATAATAATAATAATAATAATAATAATAATAATAATAATAATAATAATAATAATAATAATAATATAATAATAATAATAATAATAATAATAATAATAATAATAATAATAATAATAATAATAATAATAATAATAATAATAATAATAATAATAATAATAATAATAATAATAATAATAATAATAATAATAATATAATAATAATAATAATAAAAGAGAAAAACATTCTTAACGAAGATCTTCAGGGTTCTTGCATTGCTCTTGATCTCAACATTAGCCATCATTTTTAGGGCTAGAACATATCACAGATTCCTCAGCATCTTTTCGGTACACTACAACAAGAGTGTAATAACATATCTTAGCTAGTATATGACGTATATCTCAGTCTAAACAGAAGATTTGATGATATTGAGTACACAAAGCGTCATTAAGAAACTCGAACGTCAAAAGATGAACTTTTATCATGAGTGTTTGATAATGTTTGAACTCAATTTTGCCCATTTTTCAAGCACGCAAATGTGTGTGTGTGTGTAAAAAGATTATTAGATCATGGCCAGCAACCAGATGCTGCGATTTTTAACTTTTGAGCTTACAGAGATGTTACATTAAAACAATTTGTTTACTGATGGCGTTGTAAATATTTCTTGCACTGACTATATGTTGAGTGTATTGTTGGGGCATGCTTTGACATACACAGTAATCTGAGCCACATATATGTGACGGTTCATGTGAACTGTCTACCGAAATCCCAACACAACACCGTTATATAATGGCTCTAGCGGACTGAAATGTGGTGACAGTTGTGAACTCACAATTGAAAATCAGAATGTTGCACCTTTATGATTTGTAGTAATTCATACCATCCTTTAACCGAAAACCAAAGGGCTCACACACCCACGACCTTGTCTATTCTATTGGTTGAAGTAGTACCGTAGAAAGACAATACGAGCGGTCTATAACGACCACTTAATGTTACTTTACCCTAGTCTTGTTCGCGTTCTCTATGTTTTGCCTGTTCTGTGCATTCGTCTTGATCCCTGACAATTTATTCATTATTAACTTTTTAAGTTTAAGTCATTATTTTAGATTTAATGTTATCTATATTTGATGTCTATTTGTCTGAAAGAAATAAATGGTCTTGAAACACTGCATTCTTTATTACTTAAATATTTTGTAGCTTTTGTAAACGAATAATTTAATAACCTTAAAACTGTATAAGAAAGAGTAGTATCACCAGCACTAACAGGCTCAATTTTAGTTGTAAAACCGTACAGTGGGGATTTCCCAACGAAGGTAGAAAAATAAATTATAAATACTAAATTAAGAAAAAGATCTAAACTAAAGATAGGACAATTTAGACGAAGAAAAAAGCTGTCTCTGGGGATACAGAAATGAAAATTGGCGTCAATAGGTCGGTCAATTTTGTATAAGTGGTTAAGCAGGTTTCCATAATAATTTGCATGATTTTATCTGTGCCACTTAGTACAAAAGGACAAAGTGAATATATTTTGCTGTCCACCACGAGAGTAAATACGTTTACGATAAGATCTGCCTTTATTTGTGATAAAGTACTTACGGTTAGATTGGTCACGTTCCTACAATCCCTTAGATTCCATAGTTTATATATATGTGTGTGTGTGTGTTTGTGTGTGTGTGTTAAATATGCGTAACTGATTCATTTTTAAGATACTAAAAGCAATTAAATAAATGTTTTAAGTATCTGATAACGTATCTTAGTAGTATGGTTTTGTGTGTGGTACTAATCAAAAGCACGCACTCGGATATATAAATGATTATAATTCAATCACCAATAAAATATCACATAAATATATGTCAATTTATTAGCGGATATAATTATAATTTTACTACCAGATCACTGTCAAAATTCCATGCATTTAAGAAAGATAGTTTCAAACTTTTGACAAAAAAAGAATTTATTTGTGAAAATATCTACTTTTACTTTTAAAGAAATATGTATCTGTGAGCCCATAATTATGACCACATGCGTATGTGCATAATATGTTATTGGTAAGTGAAAACGAAAATGTAACTCTTAGCTGATTTAGAGAAAAACATTAATTAAGTTTTAAGCAGTTAACGATAATTTAATACTGATTTCCACAAGGAACAGCACTTGCAATCAAGACGATGACTATTGATTATTAAAAGTTTAAGATTTTTTCTTGTATATAACCTTAAAATTCTAGAAAATGAATAAATTTGTTAATACCATTAAAGGCAAAACTAAAGTTTTTTTCTGTTAATAAATAAACTTTCTAAATTATTTTGAAATTTTCTTGATAAACATAAACTCTCATATTCGCTCTTATTTTTTAGGAAAAATTCTGTTGTTATCTCATGGTAGTTAAATTTACCATCTTTAGTGAAATAGCAGGAATCTAATCGAATCTACGGCGATAAGCTTGTCATGCCTTAAATAAACTAAGAATAAAATGACTTCTGTACAAATTCACTATCACTTATTTACATGGATAACAGCATTTAATTCGAATGATGCTATATATAAATATAAATATATACGTACAAAATTCTTTAAATAAATTCTTCTCATGCAAATCTTACATACTCTTCTACTTCTCTTTAAGTTCATCTGCACCTGTAGACGAGAGAGATTGATCCGAAAGAAAATTACCTTACAACTGAGTGCTACTGCCAATAAAGGAAACGAGATAGTAGTACATTTTAAATGCCAATTCATGCTCTTTTATTTGTTACCGGAACCATGGACTGCTAGAATTTTCTGATTTTGCTCCGCGTGCGCTCTTTCTTCACGGAAAGCTGCGCTAGTGTCGGACATCTTGTTGTGCTCAATACCAGCTGCACTGTTTCATGGCAAATTTTCTAATAACCAACTCTCAATAAACTACGAGAGAAAATTAAAGATCCATCAATGTTTTCTAGCGTTGATCTTCCCTTTGCTGCTTATTGCGGCCGAATTGATTTATGAGAGCTGTAATGGAGTGGCAAGAAAAATGGCGACCCGCTATCCACACTTCTAAAGATGACCAGTGGAAACGAGAGCATTTCCTGGGGTCCTGTCTACAAAATGCAAGGCGTAAACGCCAAGAAAGTGAACAGCTGCTAAGAGAATTTATTGTCTGGAGAGATTGAATTTATAATTGGTGGAATATAGAATATGGAGAACACTAACGTGCACACTGTAGTGGCCAAAATTATTCCACTACCTTATGTTTATAGAAAATATAGTGAATCTTCATTGTGTGCGTTATAATATATAAAAGCATTTTAATTCATATTCATAAAATTTCGTACTAATCATTCTTAAATTAGTAATTTCTTCTAAAGAAGCAACTATAAGTAATAAATCAGTAAATTCACAGTTTGCTTTACTGACTAAATAATTTAATTTTCATGAAAGAAACACGTAAATAATACACTATTAAAAAGCATATAATATACCATAAAACAACAAAAACAAATTATTTTTGAGTAATGTAATAATTTTGGCTACAGCTGTATGCTGGCAGACATTGTGAAGAAATGCGAATAATTATATTGCTTAAAATGATGCGCTCAAGCGAATATCCCTTAAAATGAAATTGTGATCCTCATAAATATAAGATAAAGAAAAAATGTTCTTTCTTTTAATATTATGTGGCCAATTTGAAAGAGATGCGGAATATAGACAAATATAATTGACCTGAATCTCTCTACTGATTTGTTAACAGTTTCAGAAAGCTAAATCATTTCAAAATAAGCTAAATGGAAGTAAACTCTGCAAAAATGTTTTTAAGCGACTCTAGACATGGAATTTCAAAATTGGAAATCTCCGCTGTTTTTTTAAAACCCTCTGTAAAATTAGTTGTGTATAATGTTGTTTTGCATAAAACAGTTTATTAATTCTCAGGTTCAGTAAAATATTATTATTAATAATTATTAAACAAGTATCGATTAAAAGCTGAACTTCACCCTATCAATCGAAGTGGCACTAGCAAAATATTTATCTAAAAAATGTTTTTCTGACAGTGATGAACTGAAGTAAAAGATATAGCAATGTAGAAAAATTGTCATTGTAAATATTTTATCTGGATTTTCATTTTGAAAAAATGATGACGAATTTAGGCTGAATTCATTAATTTGTAAAAACTTTTTATACACCAAAATATAATTTACAGTATGTAATAAATAAAAATTTCATTTCTTCTCATTTTTATAATAGATAATTCTTACACTTTAGAAAATTTATAATTGTTTCGAAGCAAAATAGAGATGCATCTCCTTCAGTATGAAAATATGATATAAATATACTAGGAAAATAGCCTTCAATATCCAAACCGTTTTCTTTTTATTAAATGAGTTAAACTTTATCGTTCCTCTCATGTGTAATAGAGTCATTTCACTGTAGTTAATAAATAATATTACCATCGAAAATCTATTTTCAAATAAAGTAAGTAAAATTTCAAAAGAATATTTTTTCGACTTAAACACTCATGCGTAATTATTGGCCTGTATTATTTGTTGATTCGTGAGAATTATTTATTTAATTAAATATAGCAAGAAAAATCAGAAAAATTAACAAATATCTGGAAATCAAAAGAAATATTTGTTTTTTCTTGGCTTAAAAAGTGTAATCTCTTCATTATTAGGAAAAAAAACCGAAAATGTATAACTGAGAAAAACATTAATGAAAATAAAGGACGAACAAGTAAGAAACAGTCTGCTTTGCTTAAAACAAAAGTTTATCATTAACCTATAAAACAAAATAATCTTGGAGTTAATATGTTCACCCCTGTTGTGTATTTTCTTTCGTATATTGCTTCAACTATTATTTGCTTTTCAAGCCTTGGCCGCTACAGACTTAGAAAAAAGTATGGAAATTTTACAAAGGAATAGATATTGTCCATATATATTTTTCAGAGTGAAAAATGTTACTTAAAATTAAAGAAAGATTCTGTTCGATTTTAGCAAATCAGATTCTCACAGCAAAAATTCTACTTATCTTGTCAGGGAAAAATAATTTGCATTTTTGTTTTGTCTATATTGTTTTCCCAGTTCAGATAAAGCTTTAACTCCCTTTTCTTTAAAAGTTATAGGTTTCATTGATATTAATAACCCAGTGGCAAAGGACTGCGCAGCCCAGCACCTAGGCAGACATTTACCGAACAATTTAAAGCTATTTTCTGCTCATAACTCAACCTGATTTCCTTTTTTTGTTTTTTGGAGGTATTTTTCCTAAAGTAATCCAGCGATGATAGACAATCGGACGTTTTAAATCCTTACTAAACTGGAAAAATCCGGGTCCTATAACGAAGAGATTTTTTAAATGTTTAATCTGAAATAAATCATAATAATTTAAATCTAACTTATTTTAAACTATAACAAAATAAAATAGTAAAATAAAGAAAAACTGACTAATTAAAATTTTAAGTCATAATGTTTCTTTCCTAAATCAGATAACAGAATCCGAGTTAGTAAATGCTTTTTAAAATAGACCAAACTGATCTTTGAAAGAAAATTAACTTGGCTTAATATAACTTTTATGACTTCTGTTTCTATTAACACCTGTAGTTAATGTTCTACCCACACAAACGACATCAGGGGAAAACATTATTTGCTATCTGCGCGGTTACTACATTGATAATACAAAGCTGGATCTAGCATTTTTCGATTAGAGCGGACAATGACGCCTAAAATAAGTGAGAGACTTTCTGTTTCTTCAGTCGCAAAGATATTTTTTTATATATTAACACTAATATAAAATTTGTTTATCTGCTCAATTGATACCATTTATTTAAAAGATAATGGAATACTAAAATGTTAGCACATTTTTTGGAAAGGTATAGCCCAACAGATTGCCTCTCCAACAGTGCCGGGCCTATAATAACATTTTCCCTTTAATTTAAGTAGATATTAGAACACTAAATATGTATATTTATACAGTTTTAAGAATATAAATATTTAAAATCAATATTTTATTATTAAACTGAATTTTTATCATTTTGTTAATTATTTTTTAAATTATTTTACAGCATATGCTTTGTTTATTATATGTAAAACGGCTGTTATTTTAATATATTTTATTCATATGTGCAGAAATAATCCAAACGTATTGCTTAACAAATATAATTTTTAAAAATATCCAATTTTCTGTAAAGTATAAAGTTTTTTTAAAAAATAAACAGTTAAACTTTACGCCTTAGTCACATCTTTACACTTTAAATTGAACCGCTGTTTAAAATTATTAATAATGTGTATTCTTTCTGTGTTCGTTGAATGACAAGAGAATGATTTCTACTGTTTTACATTTATAATAGTATTTAATAAATATACTATTGTTTCGATTAGCCTTTTTAATCATTAAGATTTATTCGTTCTTCGAGCATCCGTGATAGAATAGACTATGACTGTGACGAATTCTAAAGGTATAAAAAATTGTATGTAATTAAAATAAACAATTGTAGCAATGAAAATATTAAAAAAAACATTTATGAGACAAAATAGTTAAAAATTTCTCTAAAATTAATTGCAATTTGTGGGGTTTGTGCTCTTTTTCTACAGAAAACGGGAAATACTCTGAAAGCTAACAGAAAGAGTGGTGCGTTCAGCTCTAGAAAGGAAATAAAATTAGCTGCCGCAGGACATTGAAAATAGTAAAATCAATATCCATAAAAATGTTCAAGTTTATACATGTCAAAGTTTATTTACGCAACATAAAGAAAGTTAAAAGGGAATAGTTTTTGAAATTTTAAGATACAATCTATTAAATAATTATTTACTTTGCATTCGGTAGTGTTTAATTTCAATGGATGCTCATATTTAATTTGCAATTTTACGTGGTAAAATAAAAAAGAACTATATCCTGAAATGTCTGCACACATATTTTTCAGTCATCTGCAGTATGTGCAATAAGTAAAGCTTATATTTAAAGCTACCAATTAAATATTCCAAGAGAATATCTTGAAGAAAATAACCTTGTTTCATCAGAATGTGAAAGTAATTTTATTGTGAAGCATTTTGTCACGTATATATTTTTTGAAGTCATATGTAACAGATGTGTATGAAAAAGGTGTATTTTACTAGACTGCCCAATTATAGCCAATAATAATATTTTACTTGTGTTCAAGTGCAAACATTTAAATATATACTGCTTTTATAAGCGTAAAAATTATTTTTATTAAATATTCTGCTTGATTAGACTTCTCGTATATATTGGATTTAGAGTTGTTTATAATAATACGTCAAATTCTCTATATTCAGTGACGGAAATGTACTTTTTATTGTTGTCGTAACTGTATGATTTTAATGTTAATCACAGATAGAGAATTTAATAAAAATAATGACATCGGTAATAAGTCGTAAAAATAAATAACTTCTTTAGTGAAAAAAAATTCATTTTGAGCCAAACTTCAGGACATATTTGAAGCTGTTCGTATGAGTAATAGACGAATACTTATTGAAATTAAAGGAAACCAATTGCAAGTCGCAACAAATACGCAAGGTATCACAAAAACTTGACGTTCTGTTTCCTGTGTACCTGGACAGTCTTCTAAAGTATGAAGAATGCTATTTTTTTATTAAATGAAGCGCATAGATGTTAGAATTTCTGTCGAAGGCTTTAGATCACAGAAACAACAAGAAAAAACAAAATGTAAAACTAATAAATTAATAATTTCATGCTCATTTCGTATTGGCCCATGGCTGTAATCGACATAATACTATTTTCTTTTAATTACTCCTGAGGCAACAAAACAGCATGTAGTTAGTGGAACAAACGTAATAAGCACAAAAAGTATATATTTCAATAAACCGACGAAGCATCAGAAAAGTACGTAAAGACCTTTGATGACTGCCTAGTGTAGCTTCAAATCGGGTTAAGGAATAGATATCAGCTTGAAAGAAAGTCATCAGACAAAGCGATTTCTAAATGTATTAGCTTTGCACCTAAACATTTCTATGCTTTTTCGGTCGTACGTCTTTGCTTATCACGATTTATCAGCGTTTGAGTGAGTAGCTGAGTCTATTTAATTACCATGAAACTGTTACTAATTCCGAACACTTTAAATCGGTCGTTTTTTTTTTTTTGCAGTAAATTGATCGCTTGTATCGAGACACATAATAAAAGAGCTTTTCACAGCAACCCGTGATCCTTAGCAATTTTGAGGCAGAGACAAACATACGGAGCACAGATATTACCTAACAATGGGTTGAACTTGGTACTGGTAATATTAAAATGAAGTATGTCAGAAACTTTCATTTTACTACAAAATATAACACACAACGTTGGAGACATAGGATGCACGTAAAAACATGAAAACTTTTAAAATGCCACGAGTTAGAAAGTTATTATAAATCTCAACATATTTATATTTGTATAGATCTTTATATCTGATAACCGATCTTTATATCTAATCGACGTTTGAATCATTTGATTTCAAAGTGATCTCTATGAGAAAATAAGCGCCTAACAAATCAACTTTAAAAATAGACAAAAAGAAAAGAAACAATGAACGAGGCAGACTGACCGCCACTATCCATTAATCTACTACTCTACGTTAATACTCCTGTTAGCAGCTGTCGTTTTGATAAAAGAAAATCGTTGGTTAAATGACAACGGTCTAAACTTATCAATCCATCTGTTATGTTTATTAAAAGTTTAAGAATCCTTTTGCTTGATTAAATTTATCCAAAATCTTTAATATATAGTTTTAAAACAGACTAATATCACAAGAGAATAATGTTCAATGCTTCAAAATCCATCAGTTACAAACTAAATGCTTTCCATTCTTTAGGTTTTAAAACCGATTACAAACTGCATAGGACAATACTGATTAAAACTGCTTTCAGTAGGAACAGGTGTTCATGAATCGTATTTAAATGACAACAGTTAAACAGTTAATATATAAAAGCATACAAGTATTTGTCTTATTTTAAATTATTATAAATTTCAAAAGAAAATTATATATTAGCTGAATATCTGTTTACCTAGATACCACGCATCCATCATCGACCATATTTTACTTTTCCACATATGTTTCATATGTAGTTTGTATGAACCTTTATATAAAATCATTAAATACAACTTTATTCTCCACTCTTTGAAATATAAAATTAGGAATTTCAGAATTAACGTGTTACAACTGGTATTTATTAATTCACATTATCTGTATAGTATATTGACCTTCATAAGTAAGACTGTTTTTGCTACACAATTATTATTTGCATAGTAATATAAATAATTAAAATCATATTTTATAATATATATATACCAGATATTTAATATCATATAAATATGTTATAAAGCCGGTTCTTTAATTACTCTTGGTATCAAGAAAAATCCGGATATTTTATAAATTGTATTTAACATCTCCTTTAATCTTAAATTATCGTCTTTATTTGTACATTTGGTACCTCTGTCTTATCCAATGTCTTGTCATTTTATGCGTTCCATTTCTTCTTAGTAGTTATATATACTTGCGACCATACATGTGAACTTTCCAAAGAATTCAATAAAAGTCTTGTATAATATAAGTTAGAAAATAATTTTTTATAAGTTTTAACATTCAAATCATGTGCCTATATATACAAGTTACTACATGCATTCATTCTGTAATCTACTTATGAGAAATGAGATATTTTATTGTGTTAAGAAAAATGTAAAATTATTTAACAATTTTTATTCAGATACTTGAAACTTAACATATCTTCCAAAAATGTTAAAAATTAGAAATATGTTCCAAACCAGCATGCGTGACTAAAAGAAATATCAGTTGCACACAAATCATCACCAATATTTTTATATCAAAGACAGAAAGTTTGCCAAATCATTTTAACTTTCTACTTCATTGTTAAATAATGTTCACTCTCGGGCACTCAGTAGCAGTTTCAAGCTTTTTTCATGCTACATTTATTTGAGTATATAAATAGTGTTTCAATAACTTTTTAAATATTAACAATATGGAATGCCAAATTTATGAAATTTAGATTCCTAAAATGAAATCATTATTAAAGATTAAGACCTATAGTTAATCGATCCCAAATGATTGATTAGTGAGCGTTGTTATTACTTTAATAGAACATATATAGGAATAGTTTACTGATAACCCAACAAAAATGGCATATACATAGTTTAATTTGTTATTATGCTATTTTTGTATTGAAGCTTTCTTAAATAAAAGATATACTCGCTCAGTGGTTAGTCACTTCGTCAACCGTTAGAAATAAACCTATTAAAACAACTACAATATGGATAATTCTTTAAGAGGTTAGTTTGTTTTAAATGCTAATATTAAACCATGATAGGTCATGTTAGCGCTGCAAAGATGCCGAGCTCCAGTTGGTTTGCCTGTAATCGAATATCTTGCTCAAAAGGTTAAGTTAATCAAAGATAGCTCTGGATACGATACTGAAAAGATTTATCCTGCAGCATGCCATGATTATAAAATACCGCTGTTTTAACAGCACTTGTTTCATGTATCACCTTTGTCCTGACAGAAACTTTTTTTGATGACAATTGCCAAATATCTATAATTATCTCAAGTATACGAACAAATAGCTTGACCGAAGAGTCATTATTATTTGTTTAATGACTGCCTTAACAAAACCGAAAGTTATTTCTGCATTCAATTTATTATCTTTATCAGTATTTTATTTTAAATTATTTTTAAAGATGTTTCTGCTGTATAAAAATTCGCTTCATCTTAAAAAATACAGCAAATATAACAAAATAATTTAATACTTACAGATATTATATATTCACTGTAAAAAATTCTAAAGAACATCATATTTATGATTTGTATATTGTGTCCACAAATTGTATTCATTATCTTCCTGAACGTTTTATAAACAATTATTTTATAAAAAAGAGTAAAATATAACAAAGTGCATTACAATCGCATTGAAAAATAAATAGGATATTTTTAGTAGCTATGAGCAAAAAAAAATTCAGTAAATCCCCTTCATCTTTAATTAATTTTATTAATAATTATTTTTATATGTTTAATTATTTTTATATGTTTAATTTTTATTTTACCTTATGTGCCAGAGAGCGCTATGTTAAAAAAATTCAAGTAATTAAAATTCACAAACTTTGAAAACTGGTAAATTCTATACAAAAGGAATTAAATGTGCTCACTGGTTGAGAAGGGACCACTTTCCTACTACTGATCTATATCTTGTAGTAAAAGATGGAACAGATGAAAGATATTTTCGTCTTGTAAACATATGGTGACAACAATCTGTAACATTTATTTATAAATAAACACTAGTTTTTATGTTACCAAAACTCCTTGTAATTCCTTAATGTAATTAATTTCTTTTATTTTAGTAAGAATCACAAGAATATTTTATTTACACATTTGTTCATCAGATTTTATCAGCTTCTTGATTTTCTCTAAAAGCTCGTTGAAGCATCTTCAGAAGAAAATATCCCAAATTAGTGTTTCATTTTAGAAGCTGCTTTAGTATAAATTTTATGTTTTAAGTGTTTATTTTATCTTTAAAAAATATTTTAGCTATTGTATGAATATATCAGCAAATGCATTGTTTAAACATTTTTGAAAATAATATAAAAAGGCATTTCCCGCGTTTTGTAACATTTCTTTCGCACTTGTACTTTTTAAATAACGACAATTTTGCTCCTTAATCTGGTATCATTTTCAGATTTATGTGCAACACTGGCTCTCTTATTTCTACATTTTTTATTTGTAAATTCATAAAAATAACCAGCCTTGTATTTATATTCATCATTCAACAGTTTTAATGTATCTTAAAATAATGATATAATTTTCGTCTCAACAATGGGAGTTTTTCCATAATTCATGTGAACAGTTTATTAGTGAATATATTTACCTCTAAAAGTAGTATATGGGAGGTGGAAAATATATGCATAGAAAAGTGTGCTGTAATATGCTTCGACTGAAACTTCCAACAAAAGGACTGAAACAATATTTTTTTAAAATTATTTCCTTAGTCAATTAAAAATTATAGCCACCAGTTTTTATTTCAAACTAATAGAAATTAGATTTAAGAAAATATTATATTACAAATATCGTCGTGAAAGCATACTTTTAAATATCATTAAAACAGTTTTCTTTTTTATTTTTTTCAGGATCTGTCTGAAAAAATTCATCTTTAATTACTAATCAAAAGAACCTTAAACCGTCTTTACGATGTATTCAGATGACATTCATTATCTGTTATATCTAAAACTATGCAGTTACCAAGTACAAATGGTACTTTGCTTTCTTTCTTTTTTAATGTTTAATTGAAGTAATTGTATTCTTTTTATCTCGTAGATGGTTTAAGCTTCTAGTGCAGAGTTTTCTACAATAGAGTTTGCATAACAAAGTTTCCTCGAGTCTTTCACTTAAACCAAAGAATATATTTCGTACATTTCTCGAAAAATAAGAGCAAAATTGTGCATGAAAACAGTTAAAGATTTCATAAATTTGTCATATATCATGCAAATTCAGATATTATTTTCCTAAAGTAACAGTATATATCTACATTTGCGCTTGATTTAATTGCTTTAAATTAAGTATTCAAAAGTAGCAAATCTTTTTAAAACAAAACAATTTTTAGAAACTGGGAAAATATTTTAGTCTTTGGATCATTAGTGACTGATGTCTTTTATGAATAATTGACAAGGACAATGTTCTTTGATGTCTTGAATACTAAAGAAGCCAAAACTGATTAATCTTTTCTTTCTTGATTTGATAAAAAAAATTGTGCATAAGAATAATTATAAAATGTTTCCGAAAAGATAATTTTCGCAAGCTCTACAACAGGTGCAAAGAAACCAAAAATTGAATTTAAAAGACTAGATTTGCATGTTTTACCAGAATTAACAATAGTCTGTTTCTAGATACTTTTCAGCACACGCCTCAAACAGATAGGAAAGAGAACTTGAGTAAAATGATTCACTGTATCAAGACTTGAAGTATTATTTGCAACCAGTTCTGTCAACCGGAAGCTGTATTGTTATCATAACGTTCACTGCAGCGTTAATTTTGCAGTAGTTACTACAGAGCGGAAATAATTATCCAGGACTAAAGTGCCTCCAGACATTAAGATAGCACCTCAATGATTCATAGTAAATGTTACCAGTATAATTTTATTATCTGAAATAAACAAATATTTAGCTGGATATGTCTTCTTTTGTGGCGTTTCATACAAAAATATAGCAGCCCTAATTATATGAAAATCATGACCGCGTTTTATTGATCACTGGAAATATAGATCTGTGATTGACTGAACCGAGATTAATTGCAAAAAGACCAACACATATTGTATGTATGATCACGGTTTACAAAAATAATGAAAGAAAATGTATCTTCTAAATAAATAGATAATATCTTTGTGGCTGCTTTTGGTGACATTTATTAAATATTTAATTTAAATCTTATTAACTAATAGTTACAGATAATTTACTATTAGATAATATATAATTATTTTCTGAAATACCAGAATTCTAATAAGTATACTACACATATTTAATGAAGACAATGCCAAATGCAACGTTTTATCTGATATCATACAGTTCGGATTCCCAATATTTTTTATTGTTCTGTTGGGTAAAACCAATGGTAGCAAATGCTTGATAATACAAATTGTTGTAAACTAACATAAAGGTGACGTAAAATCAACGCAAAATATTAAAATAATGCTGTCTAAATTTTTATAAAATAAGGAAATTGTCATTTTTTATTGATTCAATCTTTTTATTCTCATACAAAAGTAATGCTTTTTATTTAATATACAAAGTAACAACTGGATCGAAAGATATATTTATGTCATGGCTTGTTATCCCGCTGAGTGTTTCTATTCGATATGGTTGCTGTTGTGTCGAATAAAAATATGTAATGTTTTTTTCTGGATCATGAATCCTTAATTTATAACATACGAATATAACATTGCTAAAGTATTTGTCTCCAATGAGCTTGTGAAAGATGCAGAATATGCTAAATTGTAGTAGGTAAAAACGAAAAAACAAAAACAAACAAACATAATTATTAATTTAATGACCAGTTATCCTTAACTACTGAGGACAATCGCAATTATTACATGGATTCTAAGCATCAGTAAGGTATATACTACGAAAATGTGAATGAGATTTGATACACAAACGAAATGATGTAAATATATTCTGTAGTATTTAATCTGCACACAAAAACCTGGATCCGGTTAATATTACGCAATATATTCACGGACACCTTGTGAAAATGCCAGGAAAAAAATTAGAAAGTTTTTTCTATATGAAGAAATATAAAATTAAATATTTCTTTAAAATTTTAGGGGGAAGGGGTTATTTAAATTTGCTAAATCTTTATAATGCATTAATTATTAAATCATTTTCTAATTGTGAAATGTTTAATGATTTTATGTTTATATTTACATTAATTTTTTCGCTATTGTCGATTTTTATTGATTTTCGGATTAAAGATTCACCATTCATATTGTAAGAAAGATTACTCTTATTGACATACTTTTTACCTATGATTTTCTACAAGATAACTGATAAGTTCCAATATTAATTATAAAACATTAATTGCTAATAGTATTATTATTTTCGTGCAATCATTAAAATAGAACTTTTTACAAATAGCATCTCCAAATTATGCAATTAAATGTAAAAGAAAAATTAGAACATTAGAAAATATATAAAGAAATAGAAGATAAAATTGGTTTAATAAAGTTTATCTAATGGTTGTATAGAGCAGGTCTACTAATGAAATGTGTATTTTATTAATTTGTTGAATCTTCCGTAGATTTATTGAGGAAAACTGTACCAGCAGAAAATGTGTGAAACAGTAAATAGAAATTCAGTCAGGATAAACTATGTAATCTTTCACCAAGAGAAGTAAGTGCACTCTCTATCGACTGTTTCATGATTTTAGAGACCACCCTATTTGTTCTCTTAAATGCAGCTGATTGGGTTTTTCTTTCATGATACATCTAGGCCGGTTATTATAATCAATAAACATCATCGACTTCATCGACAATCGTTTATCTTTTTTTGCTTAGCGGGAAAATTAACTAACTGTTGCACCGCTGAATTGCAGAAACAGATATATTCTGAAGTAGCTGTGTGCATTTTCATTGTGTTCTAGCCGGTACAACATACCACCAAAGTCCTCATAACTATAAACTTAATTTTGCTTTTATTTTATTTTTTTTCTGTTTAATTTTAAAACAACTTAATTTGAAAATAAATGTATTATTAGGTAAAATGTTTTGCTTATACTTTAGATGAGCAGTAATTTTGTTCAACTGAGCTATTTTTAATTGATGCTAATCTTTACGAAATTCGGATTGTTAATTTAATTGTTTATCCATTAAAAGTTTTTCCGCGTCCTTAAAAATTAAAAAAATAAACTAGAGAAAAATAGTAGCTGAAAATTTACTGAATTAATTTTGATCTTAAAATAAGGACAGCCTAAAGGTGGGTACGTTTAGCTTGAAACTGTTATAAATAAAAGATAAAACAAAAATGTCTAATTGGAATTGTTTGAAATATTTTTAGAATATAAACCTAAAAACAAAAATAAAAACTGGCATAATTTAAGTTATTTTTTTTCAAAATTAAATGTATTTTTCTGTTTAAAATTTAGCATACACATAGCATATGATTTTAAAGATATTCATTCCGCAAAATTTCATGAGACACTAAGAAGACGATTTATTTGATAACATTTTTGTTCGAAGTTCTTATTGATTTTCTTTACGGGTAATATACGATGAATGCCGATATAGAAAAATAACTTTTTACGCTCATCCCAAAGCAGATTATAAACATGTAAAAGAGTTTTCTTGTGATATTGCCTCAGGGAAAAATTATGAAAGCTATTGCTCCAGAATTTCTAACTAAAATTAAATAAATCAATCAAATAAATAAGAAGAGCGTGTTGAATTTAAATAGAATATTTTTGTAAGTTAAATTTTCGAACATTCTGCATTTTATATAACACATTTTTCTCTATTTTGAAGACAAATGTATTAGAATATGCATTTCTATTGTTTTTCATAATACATACTTTAAAAGTGAATCGCTATCAAAGTTTTTTCTATTGTCTTATTTTAAAGAATTCACATTTACAATGTAAATAAACTACAAACATTAATTTTAAAATTACAGTAACTATAACATTTTTTTAACGTAAAACGTTGTATCATGAAATAAAATTGTCTAGTTTGTTTCATACATCTTTGCAAACAAAAAAAATATAACTTGCCTGAAACTGAAATTTCCGGATAAAACTCTATCTATATTAATTGAATTGGTATCTTAGCTATTTACTTTGATATCTTAGAGTTTTGAATTCGAAACAGATCTTACAGCCTCTGCTAAGAGACCATTTTTCTTGTTCCTCTTTACCTCTGAAACATTCTTTTCTTTTGAAACTGAATTGTTTTATCTGAAAATTTCATTTGTGATTGTTACCGCTTCTCTTCGTTTTTATTTCAAGATAGAATGTGTATATGAAAACAAAGTGATGAAAAAATGTTCTTTGAATATACATTTGCTACTCACTTTATTTTGATCTATGTACCCTTTAAAAGTTAAGCTGCACCTGAACTGCAGATGCAAATTAGGCTGATTAGATGATGTTACAAATTATCCCTGCTGCAATATATGTGATTCAGACAAGTACACGTTCAGTTACTATTACAAACGTGGGAAAAGGTAAAAAAAAAAAACATTTCAGCTTTCGAAAGAACTATAACAGTTTGTGCATGTCTAGTAAGAGTCACAGTATTCAAAACAGTTTTGTTGGTAAGCTTAAATACATCGGTCATTTTAATTTATTAGCTTGAAAAAAGTAAAGAAAATGTCTGCTTCGTGGAAAAATTGTGGCTGCAAACACGCAGTGAGCAGAATAGTAGATTCCAGCCGTCATCAAACAAGAGACCATCTGACAGAAAAATTTATTGCAGGACAATTTATCTGTGTGCATCTCCAGCCGTACCTTTTGAAGAACGTTGCATTACAGTTACCAACATAAAAAATTCTTTGTATGTTGCAAGGAGCGGAGACAATGAACCAAGGAGAACTGATGAAAAATCGTTTGGTCTGATGAGTTAAGCTTCAGCTTTTTTGAAATATATTGGAGAAGAAAGATTTGAAAACCAAACGAATCATTTGATCTCCTTTGTATAGCCTCAACTATCCGTGCTTGTGGTGATAGAATCATAGTTTGGGGCATGTTTTGCTAGCATATCCTAGGCCTATTGGTGTTTTTATTATATAGAATGATTGTCAAAGCTTACCTCAGCATCACTTCCGATCAAGTGTATCCAGCGATGATTCATGTGTACCCTGATGCGGATGGCTATTTTAAGACGACAATGCTCCCAACCACCATGTCCAAATTATGTGTTTATGGTTTGAGGAACATGAAAGAGACTTCAGAAAATCTCCTTGGCCAGCACAATACATACACTGATCTAAATCTTTTGAGTATCTGTGGAATGAACTTCAGAGACGCATTCACCACCACTATTCTCTGCCTACCTCGCTCTTTACGTTGCGTAAAATATTAATGATTGAATAGGGGAATATCCCTCAGGATGCCTCCAGCAAATTGTAGATTCTATGCCGCGTTATGTCATGGCTTTTATTCGGTCAAAAGGTGTCCCAACCCGTTATTATTTATCGGTTCTAATAAAGTAATCAGAAAATAGAATTTTTTTAAAAATTAATTAAAATTTAAACGTAAGAAGAAACTTTTATATGGTATCATTATTTTTTTAAATTAAAATAACTAAATCGAATTAACAGTTAATTCTTCCTCTGTAATAATTTTGATGTCTCAGCAAGAATATAACAATTTTAAATTATTATTATTATTATTATTATTATTATTATTATTATTATTATTATTATTATTATTTATTATTATTATTATTATTATTATTATTATTATTATTATTATTATTATTATTATTATTATTATTATTATTATTATTATTATTATTATATTATTATTATTATTTATTATTATTATTATATATAAGATTATAAATTTTGGCATAACATTAATTATTTTAAAAAAGAAAGGAGAATTCTAAACATATCCAAGTCCTTCAGTCCTTTCTTTTTCCTGATGAACAATAAGAATATTAGTTAGCTGTTACGGTTCTCTCTTCAATTTAAAGGTTTTAAAGTTGTCATCAGATAATAAACAATCAACAATCTTTTATACACTGCAGACAGGAAAATTTCTGTGAACACGCACAAGTTACGTTGCTATTGATTTTTGTTCCTTCCTAATAAGTTGTACTACGTACCGTCAAACTTATTTTGCTGCCTAATTCATTACCTAGAAAAGAGCCATAAATATAGGCTAATAATATGAGTACTTTATCAGTCTCGAACATTTTTATTAATATCGCTGCCATGATTGGATTCCAACTATCTGCAACATTGCACCTTTACAATGATTTATACGTCCGGTGCATAGTAACTCTCATGTCAATGTTCTTTACGCAATCAAAACAGATATCCTTGCTAAAACTTTCTTTAAGTTAAATTAATTATTACAACTTTCATTGCACTTGCAAAATAATACGTGAATAAAATATAAGAACTTTTTTGTCTTATTATTTCCTTCAATATTATGATCTTGCGAGATATTTTACAATAACTTTAGCAGATTAGAATTCTAACAGTTATTAATGTAGATTTTTAAAAACCACAAACTAATATTATTTCCATATATTTTTATTGCCTTTCATTAAAAGATTCTTTCTTTTTGTAGAAATAAGCATAAAATACATCCCGATGCTCCAATACAAAAATTAAATGATGTCAAATATAGTTTCTTTTATTGTGTAGGTTAACATAAATAATCATTTTTAATGTACTTTTAAGATACATTCAATTAAAGAAATCTTTACTAATGCTTATGGACTACTATTGTTTACTTTTCATTACAAAATCACTTCTGTAGAAAGATAAATAACACTAGGTAACAAAATTTCATTTTTGTCTTGTTTTTGGCCACAAACCAAACATTTCCAGTTATTTCCATCTAAACAAAATAGAAAAAAGTGATTTTTATCCTAAAACTTTGCTTTTGTGGTTACAACAATGAATTTACGCTTTTGCCTTATTTCCTTATAGTAGAGGTTACTATCGGTTTTCTTGTCAGGTGAAGACCTTTGCAAAATCTCAATTGCTTTTGAAATGTTGCAAATAAGTTGTTAAGGCTAATATAACCAAATTAGTCCTGTCAGGGGGTGTCAAAGGGAGTCAGGACCGTTGACAGCTCGCTTCGCGAGTGCGCAGGGGACGCAATTCACGATGCACAAGAATTCCCCGGGTTTACAGGAAATTGTTAGGAGGATCCGCACACGGTCTAGGACATCTAGGCGTTGAGCCGAGAAAATCTACAGGGGGAGATTAACGAAGCAGCTACTAAGAAGCTCCATCGCCGGGACTGACAGCTAATAGCAGACACCTGTCATTCGGAAGGAAGGTGATGGATGACCCTCTAGGAAGACGCGTGTTAAAGAAGAAGATGATGCAATCCTAGATGTTTTTCCCGTCATCCATCAGAAGCTATAAAAGGAGCACAGAAGCGGAGATGCTCTAGTTGTGGTTCTTTCATGATTCGACTTGCGTCCTTGTCACGGTCATAAGACGACTTAGAACCTCGTTACCCCCTTGTTGAGTCAGTACTGTGTGCGAGTTTGGTATCAGTCAGTAAACGTATTCAACCGAAGGTCGAAGTGTTTTCGTACCCCAGAAAAGATACAGTCCACTCCAACATAAGTTAACACAATTAAAGAAAGACTAAGAATATTATAGAGTACTGCTTAACAGTATAAAAGTCGGGGCTTGCAGACCGCCAATCTGTTCTGTTTTGTCTGCCTGATTAGACACATCACAAGACGTGAAATGGCATCAAGAGGCTGCAATCATTCTCCAGATGAATTCTGCTACATATGTGGTCAATTCATCAAGACCAGAGCAAAGAAGTTCTCTGTGACAGCATCTCGAAAAATGGGTGAAGCTTACAAAGCATATTTTGGTGTGCCAGTAGGGGACCAAGACAAGACCTGGGCACCTCATTTTGCTTGTCAGCATTGTACGAGAATATTAGAAGGTAAGATAACTATTATTTTTTCAAGAGTAAAATCCAATTAAGAATTAAAATAAAATAAAATAAGTTTAACAGAAACTCATACTGTTGTTCTTTTACAGGATGGTATAGAGGGGAAAACAGAGCCATGAAATTTGCTATTCCTAGAATATGGCGTGAACCTACTGATCACTCAACTGACTGCTTTTTTCTGCATGGTGGATCCTTCCAAACGCCGATCTGGGGAAAATGCAGCAGCTGTTTTCTATCCAGACATTCCATTTTCCATTGCACCAGTACCACACAGTGCTGATCTTCCTGTACCAGCTCCTAGAAGAACTCAACTATCAGAAGAAAGCAGCAAGTCAGAAGATGAGGTAAACAGAGAGGAAGGCTGTGACTTCACAGATACAGTTGTAGTTGGGAGGAATCCTTACTACCCAAACCAAAGAGACGTCAATGACCTCATCAGAGATCTTGGTTTGACAAAGTCAAATGGTGAACTTTTGATTTCAAGGCTGAAGGAATGGGATTTACTTGATGGCAGTGTGCAAGTGTCCAGCCAAAGAAAACGTCACAAACATTTCTCCAGCTTCTTTGCAAAGGAGGAAAGGCTATGTTACTGCAATGATGTATCAGACTTGTTTGATGCTATTGGAATTGCTTGCAATGCAGATGAATGGAGACTCTTTATTGACAGCTCCTCCAAAAGCCTGAAAGCTGTCCTTCTGCACAATGAAAAAAAGTATCCATCTCTGCCTCTTGCTCATTCTGTGCATCTTAAGGAGGACTACAGCAGTGTAAAGCTTCTACTGGAAACTTTGAACTACAACAAGTATGGCTGGGAAGTTATTTGAGACTTCAAGATGGTGGCTTTCTTGATGGAACTGCAAGGAGGTTTTACCAAGAATCCCTGTTTTCTTTGCCTTTGGGACAGTAGAGACAGAGCAGCACATTACCAGAGAAAGCACTGGCCTCCAGGACTGACACTACAATGGGAGCACACAATATCAAACATGAGCCATTGGTGAATCTTCAAAAGGTTTTGTTTCCTCCAATACACATCAAACTGGGTCTCATGAAACAGTTTGTTACAGCTCTTAACAAGGAGTCTGCTGCCTTCAAATATCACCAAGACTTCTTTCCTAAGCCTTCAGAGGCAAAGGTGAAAGTTGGTATCTTCATTGGACCACAAGTAAGGAAAATTATGGAGTGCTCAGAATTTCTACAGAAGCTCACAGAAAAGGAGAAAAAAGCTTGGGAGTGTTTCATTGCTGTAGTACAGGGCTTTCTTGGCAACAACAAGGCTGATAACTATATGGAACTGGTCGAAGCTTTAGTGAAAAGCTTTGGTGAGATGGGCTGCAGAATGTCTTTGAAGGTCTATATCCAAGATGCTCATCTCGACAACTTCAAGGAGAATATGGGAGCATATTCATAGGAATAAGGGGAGCGATTCCACCAAGATATAATGAACTTTGAACAGAGATATCAGGGATCCTTCAATGAAAACATGATGGGAGACTACATTTGGGGGCTCATACGTGAAAGTGATGTGTTGTATTCAGGCAAATCAAGAAAAATGTTCGTTTTTAATCATAAAAATTAGTTTCAGAAGTTTTAAAATAAAATTTTATGTCATTTGAATTTATGTTTTTTGTTTTCTGTCCAAAAATGGTGAAAATGGTGAAATTTATCTGTTTGGGGGCAAAAAATCATTCTAAAAGCCACAAAAGCAAAGTTTGACAGGAATAATGGACATTTTCTATTGTTTTGCAATAAAGAGTTGAAAAATAACATTTGCTTGTCAAACACAAAAACCGTGTTACATAGTGTTATCTATTGCTTGGATACTAAAATTATGTTTACCTTTTAATTTCAATGAAAAATGAAAAATTATAAAAAAGAAAGAAAAAATAATCGTTATTGTATGATTAAAGCAAGAATCATCTAGAAAATGTACATGAATAGACTATTTTAATTATAACTTTATCGTCGCTTTTTGGCTACAATCGTTAATGACTTTTAAATAAATAAATGAATTCATCTTTCAATATACCCAAATAAAATATTGCTAAGAATGGAGATACAACGTCGACAGTATAATGTAATTATTTACTATAGTAAAGCAAATGAGAAATGAGTGTATAAAGTATAGTTTAAGGTAACATTATTGTTGTCAATTGTCAAATCTATAATTAAATAAAGGTTTCACAACTGGTAAATAAAGGCACACCTCAAAAATTATTTTAGTTATCAAGACAAAGAGTGCAAAATATTACATTTTGCCTTCAAAGTAGCAAATCTCTATTCATACTTTCATACATTCATTTAATATCTTGTGTGAGAACCCCTAGTATCAACGAAGCTTAGAACCGGTGTCTCATAGTACTGATAAACTTCTGAATATTGATCGGAGTCAGATAGTCGCATGCCTTTACGAGGACAATCACCAAGTTTCTACGAGGTTAGAGGTAACAAGGGACATCTTGCAACTGACGCCTGAAGCATACTGTAAACGTCTTCGATTGAATTAAAGTCAGCAGAATGAGCTGTCCACTCCATACAGACAATTTTATGCTACTCCAGGTACTGGTCGACTATCCGAGTACTATGTGGACGGGCATTATCGAACATGAATATCAAGTTATCCCAAATAGCTCCAGCTATTGACCTCATGTAAACATCAAGAATTTCTCTGTGCCTTAAATCTATCATGATATTAGCCTTGCCATCCCAGCTAATTTCTCTTCACACCATCAATAAGCCACCTCAGAGCAAGGTTGACATATTAAAACTTCTCTCTACTTTGGCACGATGATCTTCAAAATATAAAACTCTGGACTCTTCCGTGAAGAATAGACAGATACAGGCTCGTGTCCATCCTATATAGTCTATAGTCCAAACCCGAAACACCCTGCAGTAGCCCATAGTAAATGATATGTGGGCTAAAGGTTTTTTTGACTGTATATAACACTGGACAACAAAATTAAATGTATTATACTCATTATGAATGCAAACCAACTTTTTTAGACTAATTTTTCATGCTGATTTCAAAATTTCACTCCATTTGTATGCAGCACGTATCAGTTTTTCAGTAGATACATGCAAATATTTACATATTTGTATATATGAAATCATTAACGTAATAAATAAGGACATATTATTTTTAGAAAGTAAATGAGTTTATTGAGTTAAAAAATCATCACTATCATTCTACAAAGAGTGAATACACAAAAAATGGGTCAGACAAAACAGACAAAGTTAGGACAACAGAGTTAGAAACATTGTGATTTGGATTTCCTGCGGTGTTCCTGATCTGGCTGATCACAGTAAGGTGTCCAGCAATAATCAGCCAGCATACTGTCATTCCAGAAGCCTTGGTACCGTTTCTTCATAGCACTAATGTCCTGGTGAAATCTTTCACCATGTTCATCAGACTCTGCTCCAAGGTTATCTGCGAAGAAATCCAGATGGGAGTCCAAGAAGTGAACTTTCAGTGACATGCGACAACCCATTGCTGAATAACATTTCAGAAGATTTTTGATGCCGTCCTTGTAGTCCATTGCCTTCTTGTTGCCCAAGAAATTCTCACAGATCCAAATGAAAGCATTAGTACTTCTCTAATTTGGGGTCCGACAAAGATACCCTCTTTCAACTTCGCCTGTGTGATTTTGGGAAACGTTTCTACAATATACTCAACCCTCTGGCATTTCTATTCCCTAGGGTCTTTACAAACTGTTTCATCAGTCCAAGCTTTATGTGCAAAGGAGGCAATAGGACATTACATGGACCTACAAGAGGTGTATTCTTGACGCTAGACAGTCCTGGCTAGTATGATGTTCTTGACTGCCAGTTTGATTCCGAATAATGTCTGTCAGTTGCCCGACTATCCCATAGACACAAGAAACAACAGTATTTTGTGAAACCTGACTGCATTCCCATTAACATTCCAATGACTTTTAAGTCTCCACATATTTTCCATGAGTATCTTTCATAGGCAATGGCATGAAGTAAAAGTTCCATATTCTCATGGTCTTTCGGCTCCCTCCATATCATTGGAATGGCAGAAGGCATGGACTTCTTCCTCTTATTGAACCAGTCACCTAAGCCATTTGAGCAAGCTGAGCAGATAAAATGTGGTGCCCATAACTTGTCCTGATTTCTAAGAGGACAGTCAAAGTATAACTTATAAATCTTCTTGATCTCTGGTGTTATTGTACGTTTTTGAGCTTTCACAATAAATTGTCCACAGACAACAAAACACATCAGGAGGATTTCTACACTGTCTTGACATTGTTAACACTGTAAAACAAGTACGGAAATAGATACAAACGATTATACTTATATTGAATTTGAGATGATGAAATATTTCATCAGACCAATTATGACTGGACAAGTTGAGATGTTGAAATACCTATTTTATCAGACAAAACTTGATTGGTTAATTTAAGATGATGAAATATTGCATCTGAACTATGCAGCATTGAATAATGTAGTTTATTTTAAAGGTGTTTCCATGATGTAAATGAAATACATGCATACACGTCATTAATTGGAATTTCTATATAATGCATGAGCTAAAACCAAAAAACTTTCTCATCTTGAAAACTGTACGTGATGTCAAAAAAACTAATTGTATATTTGAAATCAGCATTAAAAACTACACTAAGTACACCTTGACATATGCTTGATGAAAAATACTTGTTGACCAGTGTAATTAGCCTGAAATAAGTGAATACAGTTTGTGTTGAGACAATGAAACCTGCTACATTTTATAGGTTAAATTTCAACTGAATTTCTTTCGGAAAACAGTTTCTTTTCACTTCCACGACCAAAACAAATGATCCTGATGATGAATGGTTGACTTAGACCGCCCTCTACCATGTCATTTAACAGTACTCCCAAAAGATTTTTGCCATATATATAACCTATAAAAGACGGTCTGGATTATGCTAAGCTGAACGGCAAGATGACTTTGAAGTGCTTCGTCTCCAGCATACCAAGGAAGTGTTGTGGTCGGCAAATATTTCTCTGAAGCTGTTTTGGCCCTTTTGCATCGAATGGCCTTTGATAAACGATAAATTTAGCAATAAAGCTCTTCTGAAATGGAAAAACATGACAGCATGGAACACACTGGAATGTACACAATCATCAGGGGACCGTAATCACACGCATCTCAAACCTTGACACATTGGAGGTGTGTCTTAAAGAAGAGGTTAAGGGAGAAAAATTAAATTTTACTAATATTATATGCAATATTTATGGTTTGCTGATAACAATTTGATTATTTGCAAATATTAAGTAATATATTTTTATTTTAAAGGAATAAATTTTACTATATTTTGTGCAACGATGCCTACAACATAGGCAATTTCCATCCTCTGTCGCTTTGGTGCCTGGCACTTCCGAATTCAGCAGAAGTTACTATTTAAAATATAAATATGAAAAAAATTGCAAATTTGTTAAAATAATTTTTTGATAAACCACCTGATTATTTGTTTATTATTTCGTCTTTTAAAAAATCCTATACTTCTAATATTTTATCTTGTAGATGATTTCAGCTTCCTTCAATCTTCTTGACACGCAATGAAATTAAAACAAGAAGTGCACTCAACATAGGCAGAATAAATTAAAAGCAATATTTAAAGAATCATGCAAATATATATACAGTGTTAATTAATATTTTACTTCTTTTTACAGTAATTCAGAACACAGTATATAATACGTTATGTGTCAATATTTACATTGCTTAGAATTCAGGTAGAACCATTTTAAACCAAGTTCTTTTAGGCAAGAAAAAATTGTATTGAAGTAGATCTACTTCAGTTATTTTATTTGTTTTTTAAAACAAATTTTTGTTAATGTTGTTTTCAGCTTTATAAAAAAATAACATAACTAAACACAAGATTCTGAAAAAAGGATTATTTGGCTATTTTGTCCTCATGGAATTTTAACTGGAATAACTTACTTTTATATAGTTGTTATTCCTTTATTGTGATATCAAATGTCATTAGCTATATAAATAGCTACATATTCGATGACTTTTTAAAATGTAACTTTAGTGCAAAAATTTACTACTCTGACACAAAGAGCATATTATTTCTCTTTCTAAAAACTATTTTAAACATTTGATTTCAGCGTATATAGCCAGTGTTGCATGATTGTAGAAAAATAGTTACAAAATATATCTGATATAACACGCTAGACGACTTAATATGCATGGAAGCATGATGCAAATTTCTCAAAATATAATTAATAAATATACCTCCTCCGCCAGAGTCAGAAGTGTTTGGCTTCAACGAATATTGATTTTGACACGGGGATATATACGTATATTGCTTGTGAACTTTAACATTTTTCATTGCAGTGAACTTAAAAGTAGCATAAAAGAGTGTTCCTCTTGTCTCGTTAGGCAGGTACAAAAACTGATCTCTTTGGCAAGAGTCCCATCAAAACTGCTAGAGGTCTTACAATCTACTTTATGTAACCTCAAAGAGGAGACCGGAAACAAATCGCCAAATTAAATTGAAGAAAGAAAAGCTGTTAAAACTAATGACTTGGATCGCAGAGAGACAGGTAACAAGAAGACAGAACCAGGAATGTCACTGAAGGAGAATAATATTTCTTGCATTTAAGAAACACATTTCAAGTTATTAGATTTATCATCAGAAACTATGATTTAGATCAGATGGAGAAAAAATAAGTGTAAATAAACAGTGCCAAACATGGTAATTAATAACTAAAATGGTTTCAAAACCAAGAGACACAGAAGGAGCAAAACGACTAAAAGTCATAGTGACAATCAACATAGAAAAGTCATTGTAACTATCTACTACTGTCCTAACAATGTAAAAATTACTCTAAATGCAATTGTAGTAGAGAAAAAAGATCGTATAATTGTAGAAAACATCCAAGTTAGTTCGAGGATTGGAAAAAAGAAAATCCTTATTCTGCCATATAATCAGATCGGTTTACCAAATTCAACTCAAGAATATGGTACACCATATTCCACAAATATTACCTTTTTCACCGATTAATTTTGTAAAGATGTTGTAAAAAATGATGGAGATCAATCGGAGTCAGTGACCACCGTTCACTTTACATTACGCAGCAAACACGAGGAAAAATAGAACCTATACAGATCTAAAAACATCCATTATAAATTATACAGTTACTATGTGATACATATTAAACAATCGTTAGTGTTGAAAGCATACAAACTTCAATTTCAGGATATTAAATATAGCCCTTATAAAACTAGCTTAAACGGTCATAATTTGGGGCACAAGAATCGAATACGCTCATCATGAATGATAAGCCGCAGGATCTGCATGATAACTTTTCCTAAAGTAAAATGATATAATTTTTTAAAAAAATTAACAGCATAAATTTTCAAAGAGAAAAGCAGCATTTCTATGGGTAATCTGAAAGCTATCAAAAAAGGCTGGACAGAAAAAACATACCAATAATTATGGAGAAAGTCACTTGAAACCTTTTCAGGCTGACAAAGAAATTAAAATTTAAAAAGCATAATAGAAAAGAATATTCTTCAAGATGAAAAATTCTTTATTGTAAAGGCTAAAGAAGACATCATTGCTAAATCTTACCAAGAAAATGGTCACACAGAAATATTATCAGAAAAGAGAAAACTGTGCGACAGGAATTAAGGAGTGGAGTTAGACAAAAGTAAAACGTTTTCCATGAAAAAACGGTCAAATAAGAACATTTACAGAGATCACTTTAGTAGTTAAAGAAGAATAAATATCCAGGTCTAGACGGAATTACTGATGTAAAGATAATGATATTTGTGACATGTACAACAAAGAACCTGCGACAGATTTTAAATAAAAAATAGAAAAACAGATGTGGAGAGAAGCGTAAATGGTGTCATTTTATAAGAAAGGAATAAAAACGCAGAAAGTTAGTCTCATCAGTTTTAGTTGCATTCATGAGAGACATGATAGATACAAAATTTAACCAGTCAAACAAAATTCAGAGCACTCTAAATCATCATGGGTGCCCATAAAAGCTTCGCAATCAATGCAATATAAACTATTCCAGTAACAAAGCTCTTGGTAATAAAATCAACATAAAATATAACAGAGAAATTTAAGAGCATGCATAAACACCTAAGTACTCCAAAATTAAATCAAGTAGTAATATCAGGCACAAAACCTCCACAACAAATAAATCCTTTGATACTGATATCATCTCAAACCTAAGAATGGAAGATATTTTCATGGAAAAAGTATCTTCAAGATAAGCAAATGATATTAAGCAGGTGTATACATCGGATATCCAGATGAAAAAATGGCATTTCCACAGAAAAGTACATGAAAAATTCTTTGCAAAAGTACACGCAATAGTAATTCTTGGAACAAACATTTCCTGAACAAAGAAAAACTGTGGCTCAGGACACCACTAAAGATTGAGACTGCACTTTTAAAGGAATGTCAAACAGGTCACTTTCCAACTCTGTAGGTGCGAAAAGGCTGCAGAAACTACTTATCATATAAACAAAAACGCCAGTTATACCAAATGAATATAATCCGGCCGTCAATAACTTTCAGTTCAACAGATTCTTTATAGAAGCAAAGCTGATCTAATGCACACTTCTCAATTTGTGATTTTATCTGAGATCTTAAAGTTATAACTTGTGAAAGCGAAAATAAGAGTAAATCTCATTTCATACCTTCCAACATTTATAAAACTGATAAATCACTAAAATTTTCCTTTAATAATGAGTTATAAAATAAACTGTATTTTTGCTGTGATGATTCAGCATTGAGCTAGAAATGAGAATGCGTGGGGTATTAACATTGGTGACAAAGCAAGTTAACTAGTTAAAGTTTGGAAATCGTCAATCAAAAGTTTTCAGTGGAAACTCCACTGCATATACTGGGAAACCATACTAAAAATTATTTTTAGATGTGGGAGAAAGCCGAAAACCTATGCTACCAGTTGGTAAAGAAGAACTCAAAGAAAATCCCTGATCGGGATTCGAACTTTATGCCTTCCACCATGGCATACCAATGATCTGTCGCTGAACCATCAGTTGCCCCTTCTGCTAATCTAAATTATAAAATGAAACTAGCAAAAATACCCATTAGTAGCAGAGAATAAGAAACTTTAATAAATTTAACTCATTCAAGTGTAATAAGTATTTTCACTCAGATAATTTTTCAAAATGTAGCATAAAAGTTTTAAATTCATCTATAAATACTAACTAACATAGTAATCAGTATTTGCCTTTGGTGATTGTTATCTGTCATAACACGACATTTTGATCTTATGTACAATAAAATTTATTTTTACTTTTTAAAATATTTTGTATATAATAATTCATATAAAGTATGAAATACGAACATATTCTAAATGTAGAATTATCGTATTTCAAAAACACATTGTTGTTTTTGCCTGCCAAATTGTTTGGTAACCGAATGTTCTGAGTAGAAATATAGTTTATAATTTTTATTGTTTTCTCTTTAAAAAGTTGGTGCTTTACATAATGCTCCCATTTTTTCTATGCTAAAATCTATCTTCGATTCCTTTAATTTCGAGGTTTTCATCTAGTTTTTTTTCTTTTATTAAATAACATTTGTTCTGTTTGCTACTATCAATTCAATAAAATTTATTTCCGATCTTAGCTTCGTAAGCGGTAATGATTACACTTTTTAATTAAAAAACGTAGTTTCCATTTGCAAAATGGTGGTGATTTCAGATTTTCTCAAAATGCAAATGCTGCATAATTTCTCTCAGTTGTGGTAGACAGACTTTCTTGCTATCTCTGGATTAAGTCTCATATATTTTCAGCGGGAATTCATTTAACAACCACCACTGAGTAGAAACAGTTGCTGTCCAGTAGAGTAATTTGAACATGTCTGAAGAATAAAGTATGCGCAAAAATGGATTTTATTTTGAATTAAATCTGTGATTTTGATTAATTATTTTTCTACAACGTTAAGACGATTCTTCATTTTAAATTATTAGGAAACACGTTTATGATTAACTTCTAGGCTGAAAGATGAATGAGGGAAGGCGACACCTCTAAATTCAGATTGAAATTCTCAAGCGCTGAGCATGTGAACCGTTATTTTTATCAGTGGTTGAATATCAATCTGTCTGTAAACATCTTTATACGGAATTTTAATTATCTTTTATAGATATATTATAAAATGATTGATAATAATACTTATTTTTAAAAATTAATTATTCATATTATTAAAAATATTTAATGAAAAGGATAACCTAATTTACAAAAGCTATAGATTCCTTTGAATTTCGCTAAACATTTCTCTCGACAATACATCTGTTTTCTTTTCCCAGATGTCTGTATTCCAATATTCCAAAATGGCAAAGCTTATACCGAAGATAATGCTATTCAGACATCAAGCCACTAAAACCGAAAACGTGAAACCTTTGCAGTAATACATATATTACTTTATCATTGCGTAATTTTTCATTATTAATTGTATAATTGGCAAGAAGCAAGAATATCACATATAGAGCGAGCGGGTTCTTCAAATGGTAACGTTATATAATACTTTTATAACAGGTAAAGTAGCAGAGCAGTGAAATGGATCGTTGCTCAGAAGAGCTTGTATAATACTGGTAGACAGAAGTCTGCAAGGAATGCTCCGTGAAAGTCTTTATTAGATATGGCCTATGATATATCATCAAAATTTTAATCATTTTCATTCAGTTTAGTACGCTGAAAGTGTACAACCAACCACGAATATTTAGTATGTTTACTTTAGACAAGCATTTTGCCTGACAAAATAAAATGTTAATATTTACGTTAATTTATTCCTCAGAATCGTCTATTCTTAGTTTTATTTTCAAAACTTGATGGATGTCTTACTAGTTAAGTCTAGCTCCTAGTTCTTTTGATAGTACACGTCATAAAGTTTCAGTAGTCTTCTGCTGACTTATATTGTATGTGAGACATCATACTTAAACCATACATACTTAATGTAAGCAGTAGCATATATAAAGTGTAGTGCTCCTCAGAAACTCCCCAGGGGTGTCACCTTACAATTCCCTTTTAGAATCCCGGTCATCTCTCAGCGTACAAAATTCGACATATTCAAGAGAGCTGTTAGAACACTGTTCAAAAACCACTCCCGAAAGTACTTCCGGAATGAAGAATAAATATTTTAAAATAGTAAATCCATCGTTGCGTTGAATCCAAACTTTATAAGAATGTTTTATATGTAAAAATTTATGAATGCTTTTAAAATTATTTTGCAACAGATTCTAATTATTTTTTAATTTTCATTTTATTATCATTTTTTATCTTTAAATAATAATTATGTATTAATAATGAGATTGTTTGCTATCAAATATTATCTGTTATTTCCTATGATAAAGAAGCTGCTTACAGAGAAATATTTTCAAAAAGCAAATGATAATGAAAATAAAGAAAATTTCAATGTCTTTTAAAACGGAAATATTAAGCAATTTATTGGGCACTGATAATAATATTGTTTTTTGTAACTAGCAAAATAATAGTTATAATTTTAATCCTCAAATGATAATAATGTACTGATACTAGTATTTATACCATCACTATACGAAAATTGATCTTTAATGATTGATATAAAGAATAAAAAAAACTATTTACATGGCATTTGCACGCTACTTACTGTTTTTATATTTAATTTTCTCTAAATACTACCACAACGGTCCTTGGTTATTGTTTTCTTATCAGTCATTGAAGATGGAGTAAAGATTACTTTTTAAAGTACACGACGTTTCGTAAAATTTATTTATTTTAGCAGATCTTGCAAATTATTAAGATAGATTTATTTATAAAACTCTCATCTATAATCATTTGTGTTGCCTGTTGAAGATAATTTTTGTTTAATGTGAAGTGTAGGACTAGTAGTTAGGTAAAAAGCGCTATCTGTTTCCTAAAGATAATTATTTTTGTGCTATATCGTGTTTTAATAATTTTATATAAAATTTGGAAACACACTGGTTGGTATTTGTTAACTTTTAAAAATAGGAAATGTCATGAATTAAACTACGCATAACTATGTTAACAAAAAAAAAGAAAATATGTTAAAAAATAAAAGGGCAAACGACAACGAATCCAGTGTGCGGGTATGCTGCTAGAACGAGGCTTCTTTTTTAAACGTTAGGTCATAAAGATACAAATCGCTGAGTGATAAATATTTTCTAACAGTTACAATTTGACCGCAGAAAACAGTGAACTATAAATCAAATGGGGACAATGATTTTTTTTATTTAAAAGATACCAGTGTCTGATGTGTAAAAAGAAATACAGTTTGATTTAACTAACCTTTCCAGTGATATATGACTTGTGAAAGTATTAAAAAAATAAAAAAATTAAAATTTTGGCAAGAAAAATATACGGTCAGAGTTAGAAATCTTAATAAGGTTTCCTATTTTTTTGGCTTTTCTGATAAAACCATCGTGATAATGATGTTCTTATGTGAACACAATTTCAAATCAGTCAAACAAAAGTTTTAGAAAAAGAAATCTTGCTTAATAAAATGGACCAAACACATGAAAAAGCATTAAAAATTCATTTATACCCTGCAACATTACTTTATAAAAAGTAAATCAATATTATTTTTTGTGCAATTTTTATGGTTTCCCCTTTGTACTATTTTATTCTGATAATAAACAAAGACACACCAAACGTTTTCTTCCTCCAACAGTGTACTTCTGTTCCTATGCAACTCAGCAATTTATTACTAAACTAAATTTACCAGTATCACCAATGCTGACTGATACAGGTATTATTAGTAATGTCAAAATTTAATGGAATATTGTAAATAATGCATTTTAGTCTCTATAATATTTCAGTAGAGTTATTTATTAAGAGTATACATAATTTACAAATAACTTCGCCGACTGATGAAGATGAGGATAATTTAGCATAACAGTAAATATTTTAACTTAGCAATACTTGAATCTATATAAATTTTCAGACGTTTTATCTATCTCAAATAACTTAATAACAACTTTGGTTAGGTGGCTGTGGAATGGTTAAAACGATTTTACTTCTTAAAAATTTATTTTAAGTTAATCTCTGATAAATATTGTGTTAAAAATTGTATATTACAAAACATAAGGCCTAATGCAAGCTTTGTAAATTTCTTTTTTAGTATTTTCTTTCCATGAAAAAGGTCTTCAGCTGCTTACACTAACACATCAAATCTTGTTTTCATCAAGCACCAGTTATACAACAAAAAGGCGAAGAGACTCATGAAACTCTGGAGAGCTGAATTCGTCTGCCTGTCGAAAGGAAATGAGGCGATAGCGATTAGCTAAATGATTTTTTTCCATTAGAAATCCTTCGTCTTTGGGGCATTCGACTAGAAAAATTTCGATCAAGTCTCCAGTTTTGTGTCATTGCGGGTTATAATTAGCCATTTAACTGCCTCGCTTTTCTGCGAGTTTGGCTGGGAAATTGTCGATACCTTAGCTGGCTGTAAACGTCTGTGCTGGACATATCAGGTTGTAAATAAACAGAAGGAAACACGATTTTCTTGTTTACGCCTTCAGGAGACTGTGTGCGTTCAATTTCGAATCAATTGATCTTTCCGATGTAAAGGAAGGAACCAAGCTTCATTTCTGGATTAGATTTACCAAAGTAAATTTGAAAATAACAAACTCCAAAGTTTAAAAGAAACAATAACAAAAATGTTATCTAAATTTTAATCTATATACCAATAAATAGTAACAATTTACTTATTATTCATTGAGTCCACAGAAAAAGTGGGAAAAGAAAAACAAAGAAAAATTATTAGAATTTTATCATTCTACAGAGATATAAAAAGATTATTGTGGAAAGGAAGTCACTTACCTAAAAATGTGTCCAACCACGAAGGTAAGAAAAACAGAAATAAGTAAGTCCGTGGATTCATTTCTGTTAGTTTCAAGAGTGCGGTAGACGATCACAGTGGAATAACTAACTAGTGTCCTACTGTAGGACACCCATGTTCGCCACTGCACAAATGATACGATTTCTCCAACAGGTCGATTGTAGACTCATTAAGAGAATTATAAAACTTGCATTATCTAGTCCACTGTGAGTAGTAAGACCGACCGCTTGATAAAGAAGCTGCTACATCTAACGTGAACTCTTCGAACTGTGATGTTAGCTACTTATAAGCCATGGATTGGAAACCGACGCCGATCTAAACTTACGATGTCGCGTGTGCACCAGTTGATCTCTCGTAAAGTTTTTTTTTTTTTTTAGAGCGGTGCAACATCAAAAAATTTCCTTGACATAAAAGGTCATTTTTAGTTGGAGCGTTTACTCGTATTTTATATCAATTTACTAGAATTATGTTCTTGCTTGAAACTTCAGCACTTACATATCACAAACAAATCACATGCTGGAGACCAAGATTAAATTTATGTTTGGTTATATCAGCCACACTAAATTTTAGCAACATGAAGCAGGCCTGTTTACTGGGTTTACACTATTTTTCAAACTCATAACTGATTTAAATATGTAATAGCTAATAGTTTATACCTTAGTTAATTAATCCGTTGAAATATATTTTATATTTTATAATTACCAATTGACAATTAAGTAATTAATTATTGCTGATGAAGTGTCAAATAATATTTTACATTTAATTTAACGTCACAAAAAATAAATATGAAATAACTATTTGTCATTTGAACTGGTATAAAACAGGTGATTTAATCGGTGTACATATCCCTGAGCACGCACAAGCAAGTAGGAGTTTTGTATACAAAAATTTTAATTTCACTAAGAAATTAATTTTAAAAATATATAATCTGATCAAGTTTAGTTTTGCTGGGATAAATTATATTTTCATAATATGCTTTATATTTAAATTTTAAAAAAAATTTCTGAAAATATAATTCCGATTAATAATAATAATAATATAATAATAATAATAATAATAATAATAATAATAATAATAAGAAGAAGAAGAAGAAGAAGAAGAAGAAGAAGAAGAAATCTAGTAATTAGGTGTACACATTATAATTAAACAAAGTACATTGAAGTATTTGTAAATGTTCACTTTTACTTGTTATTCTAAATGTGAACATTTTATGAATACGCATTCAAAAACGCTAGTTTCTCTTCCTCTCTTTCTTTGATTGTCTTGTTATTGGGCTTCAAGGAGAGTTATTTTAAACACTTTTATTTTTTTAAATTTAAAGGTAAAATTAACATTTTCCAAACATTAGCGAAAGTACTGCTATTTTAAGTAATGAAAATCTAATTTCTACAATGTACACACACACACACAACACACACACACACACACAAATAAATAAGCACAACAAACAAACCAACACTAAGAAATGATTTTTAGGCAACAGGCAAAAATGCAAGCTAGACTTTGAAGTGATTGATTTAAATTAGCTTTCGACCGAGATTAATCACGAATACGCTAATGTTTCGAATGTCGCTACTACGTGAATATGTTTTTATATTACTACATAAAATTTGAAATTTTTTACATTTGAAAATTTGTCTGTAATTTTTCTTAGTTCATAAAAATGTGCAATAATAACATTTTAGGCACTTAAATATCAGATTTTATTTTTGTTATTTTTTATGAAATTAAGGAATTGGTTGTTATAGTATTCAAATAAAAATGATTTTGCTAATAATAATTTTAATCTCAATAAAAATCGTTGTGGTATTTATAGCAGAAATAAAAGAAGTGAATATGTTGGTTACACAAACAAAGCAGTTATAAGTAAAATTGGTTTGAGAAAGTTTAATTTGTGATACTTATAGTACAGTGTTATTATATAATAACACAGTACAACAGTTTTTTTATACACATGATGTAATGCATGTTTCCAAACTAAAATTTTACGAGGATTACGAAAATGCATTTATTTTTATACATTTAACGGGTAGTTTTTGTGTAAATTTAAGATTTTGATTATTGCTGATTCAAAAGCAAATCACTATTAATTACAGACTTACATTTGAGCTTATTATAATTATAAGATTACTACTCACTTATCTAACTCTATATTGTTTCGATTTAGATAAGAATAAATGAAACAATGGCAACTTCAACTTCTGGTCGCTGCTGTAAGAATGACAAGAATAAATTTTGTTATATCTGCGGTGAATATGTTGCTAAAAAAGAAGCGGCGTGTAATAAATAAGCATATTAGAAATCTCTATACAACCTATTTTGATACAAAAGTGGATTCGGCGAGTTGGGCATCGCAATATGTTGTACAAACTGTGTTTCAAGGCTAAGCATGTGGCTCAACACTGGCTACTCTATGCTATTCTGTATTCCCATGATTTGACGAGAACCACAAAATCACATTGACGATTGCTATTTTTGTTGTACTAATGTCTCTCTCACTGGCATTAGAATTGGAAATATATATTATCAAAATCTTCGGTCGGCTTCTCGTCCAGTACAACACTCACATTCGATTCCAAATGCCCAATAAACCTGATTTCTTGCCTGAAGACAAAGATACTGATTCTGAAGACACCGAAAATGAAAGCAGCACTATGAACAAAGATCCCGAATTCATTGCATCAGCATCAGAATTAGGTGAGAGACCACAACTTTTACACAGAATGACTTAAGTGATTTGATACGAGATCTTAAGTTGAATAAAGAACAGAGTGAAATTCTGGCATCAAGACTTAAGGAGAAAAACATACTTGAAAAAGGTGTTAAAATATCATTTTATTGCAAACGTTCACAAAATTTAGAATCTTTTTTTTAAATGGAGTATGACCTCTGTTTTTGCTATGACATCAAAGGCCTATTTCATGTTTTTGAATTGTAACATGATCCTTTTGAATGGCGCCTTTTTATTGATGCCTCAAAGTACAGTGTGAAGGCTGTATTACTGCATAATTGGAATCAATTACCATCTGTTCCTTTTGCGCATTCCGTGGTAATAAGAGAAACATACAACAATCTAAAGGATATTCTAAATGCTCTTCAGTACAATAAACATCAGTGGGTAATTTTTGCAGATCTAAAAGTTATTGCAATGTTAACTGGACTACAAACTGGATATACAAAGTTTTGCTGTTTTTTGTGCCTTTGGGATTCAGGGGCAAAAGACAGCCACTACAAAGTCAAAGACTGGCCTAAACGCAAGGAATTAACAGTGGGCTCAAGAATATTGCCAATTCCCCACTTGTGCCATCAAATAAGATTCTTCTGCCACCCTTTCGCATTAAATTAGGAGTTATAAAGCAGTTTGTGAAGGCACGTGATAAAGACTATGAAGCAATGAATTTTCTAATGGCAAAATTTTCAAAATATAGCACTACCAAAATTACAGAAGGCATATTTGTTGGACCACAGGTACGGCAATTGTTAAATGATCAAAGCTTCGAAAACATTCTGACCCCTGTCCAAAAAGCAGCATGGTGCTCTTTTCGAAATGGTGTCAGTGGCTTTCTTGGGAGACATAAAGCTATAAATTTTGAATTCCTGGTCAAAGATCTAATTAAAAACTTTGAAAAACTTGTCTGTAATATGTCACTTAAACTTCATTTTCTCGATTCTCATCTAGACTTTTACCCTGACAATATGTCTGATGTATCTGATGAACACGGAGAGAGATTTCATCAGGAAATTAGTGATATGGAAGCACGGTATAAAGGAAAGCCTTCGCCAGCATTACTTGATGACTACTGTTGGTGTATAGTGCGTGATACCAAGTTTGTCTCCCATAAAAGATCCTGCATGGCCAAACACTTTTAAAATTTAACCTAATACACTTTTTAACCATTGGCACTTTGTCTTGATTGTCTAAAAAAATATAAAAATATAATTATAAAAATGTCTATAAAAATGTCTGAAAACAATAAAAATGTAATTTTGTATCAATTGAATAATAAATCATATAATTTTTGTATCATTTTATGATCAAATTGTATAAAAAGTCTTTTCATTTTTTCCATTTCATTTAATTTCTTTTTAACTTAAATGTACATTTAAAAAAAAAAACTACACGTTGAATCCAAAAAAAAAATGCCGAATTCAAATTTGGCACCCAAATATTAATAAAATACACATTTAACATTCTATGTAAAAGAAAATTCATCAAATTTTGTTGGACAGTGTAATTTGAGAACCTAATGTTATTACTATGTTTAGTTTGTTGCGGAAGACAAAAAAAAACAACATTAAAGTTATTTATGTTAATAAACCTTATTGAGCCACCTTTTACAGCAAGAAGGGTCTCTACCCTGATTTTATATCATGATTGTCCAGAGTTTTTCCATATCGTTCAAAAGCTTCTTTTAATACTATCCTGTTTTCTGGACGTGTGCTGGTTGCTGATGATCCAAATGTCTGCACAGTTTCTAAAAGGGATTTATATCAAGGCTGTAGGATAATCAGAAAAGAATTTGAATTCACTGATTCCTTTTACAAACTGTGGTCGCACGAGAGATGAAGCATGTAGCGTTAAAATCTGGGCATCATATGTCATTATATCTTGTTGGTACTATAATAGTGGCTGTATCTGTAAAATGGCAGTGTACCAGTCAGAATTGAGACATTTTTCGATAAATGAAAATTAACATATTGCTGACTTTGACGCATCAATCTGAACTAACTAATAAATAACAAGGCTGTGCACCTGACATTTTCTCACAAAAAGATGCCATCTTATCTGAGCATGTTTTCTTTTAGTTCTTTGACAAAGACTTATTTTTAATAAAATATCATATCTAAAAGCTTTACTAAGGCGCTTGCAATGCAGACAGTAGGATTCTTGAAATAATGAACAATAACAGCATATAGGTTTATCCATTACCAAACCAGAAAACTCAGGTGAAACGATATCGAACGTGGACTGTCGCAAACCACACACCCAATTAAGTTCCGGTTAGAAGATAATTTTTTAAATCTTTCATTATCCAGCTGTTAAAAAGTAAATTACTATCCTTCAATACTTTCCAATTTAGAAGTAATTTTAAACCTTATAATTCAGTGTTACATCACTAATGAAAGAAAATCAATAAAAGTAATATGATTTAATGGAAATGTTACTGACTATTAGAAATATTGTACATGTATCATGAAACGGTATTTAATGTTTATTTGGTAATTTAATGAATTTGTACCTTTTATTTTCAATTTAAATACAGTCGATGATCTATATAAGTACTTAATCGTGCAGTCCCAAAAATTTTCATATTTATTTTTAATAGGAATAATTTTATAAGCATGAAATATATATATAAGCACGTGGAACTAATCCAGGAAGAAACAGTAAAAATAAAGTTGGAAAGTTTGCGAAAAGCAGGCATGGTGTGGAATAAGCTGATTGTTGGAAAACACCTACGAAAAACACGTTATCTATATGCAACAGGATGACATGCCTATCATTCCTTTAATGAAGCACGTTCTGCACAGAGTTCATTATGGCTTCAAAACGTTAAAGTTTTACATTAGAATTCAAGCTAAAGGTTAATCAGGCTGTTCATCACGGTGAAAAGAAAGCTGGTGTTACACGAAAATCCAACATTGACCACACAATAGTTAGCCGATGGTTGCGAAATGAAGAGGAGTTAAACAAGCTCAGCTTGCAAAGTGGAAATCTTTCTCGAAAGAGAAAGCGGGAAGGAGTGTTACCAGATCTGGAGCAACAGCTGTACAAATGGTTTGTTATCATTAAGGAGAAAAGGGCCAAGCTCTCTGGATCTCTTTTAATAGAGAAAGCTAAGTATATAGCTAAAGAACTCTATGGCGGTTCTGAAGATCTTCTACCAAGCACCTTTACTTCCTGCTGGCTACAAAAGTTCCAAAAGAGATCCAATATTGTATACAAACGAGAACATGGAGAAAAGGCGGAAGCTGATTTATCTAGGGCCAATGAATGGAAGAATACTGTTTTGCCAGAGCTTCTGCAACGTTATTCAGAGGAGGCAATTTCAACGTTGGCGAGACAGGACTGTATTTTAGGATCACTCCTGGCGGTACACTGGCCAGCCAGAACGGATGAAGAAGTTAGTGGAGGAAAAAAAGAAGGAAAGACTGTTTTGGTGGCGTCAAACATGATTGGCACTGAAAAACTAGCTCTGCTAGTGATCGGCAAGAACCGAAATCCAAGGTATTTTAAGAACAAGAAAAATAACCGTCCAGTGCAATATCATTTGAATTCCACAGCCTGGATAACTAGAGCTTTACTCACAGAATGGCTAATAAAGTTGGACGATAAAATGCGACGCAAGTAAAGTAAAATCCTGTTGCTGCTAGATCAGTGCCCTGCACATCCTAAGGAAGTCACAACAACAAATGTAGATGTGGTCTACTTGCCAACGAATACAACGTCACTTATACAGCAAATGGATGCTTGGATTATTCGCTGCCTTAAAGCACACTACTATCGCAAGCAGTTAATGAAAGAGTTGGTTGCACGCTTAGATAGTGGACAGGACGAATTTCTTGCGAGTGCTGCTCAATCTGTAACTGTTTTGGATGTCATTTTCATGCTAAAAACTTCGTGGGATAATGTGACCTCGACGAATATCTAAAATTGCTTCAGAAAATGTTTGTCATTGCATCAGGGAGAAACGCTTCAATGCAACAAAGATTTTGAATTTGAAGTTTTAAACAGCGAAGAAGGCTCAAAATTGGATGAAGAGTTTATCGAATGCAATGGTCAACTTGAATTTGATGAACTGAATGAAGCAAGAAGTGATGAGATTGAAGTGCCGGAAGATGTTGAAATTGATGAGACATCGACTACTCCACTGCAAGCATTTTCTATGCTTGACGACGTGAGAAGAGTTCTTTAAAAAAATATAATAAAACAACTCAAGAGTTAAAGAATACCCAACATGCAATTCGAAGTTACATAATACAAAACAAGTGCACGGGACTATCTTCAATTTTAAATTATTTTTCTCAATAAATACTGTGTCAACTGTTTTAATTTTATTTTTATGAAGAAATAAAATGCTGTTTTTATTACACATTCCTCTAATATTATCTAAATGAATATTCCAAGAAATCCTTTATAAAATGGATTTATCGATATAAGTACATTGATCGATATAAGCACAATTTGTGCTGGTCCAGAGAAAGTATTTATATCGAGCATCGACTGTATTTATTCTTTTTTATCCATCTTTTTTTATCTGTTTGAAAATGTTGGAGTTTTAAACTTCAAACTGTATATGTTTACATCTATTTGTGTAAGTTAATTCACTCCCTTCATATACTAAATCATCATTTTCTGTTCATCGTACCACTTTAAAGACAGAGTCCCATCAAATGTCTTCCAAATCCATTATATGTATTTCAAGATGCCAGAATTTACTCTCTAGTGCAATTAGAAAGAAAATATAAACGAATCTCAGAAAAGTAAATATATTTAAATCAAATCATAAATTGTTGGAGTGTATGTCATAAGTTGAGTTGTATCTGTGTGATTTTGAACTGATCAATTTTTGATTTTTGAGAATAACCAATTAAGTATGAAACTACACAAGTACTATAGAGCAGATTTAAATAAAACTTTACAAATCACATGGAGTGCAGCCTAAAAGTAAGCATTTTTTTAAATTTAAGATCCAAATATTCTGTTTAATCAATATAAATATATTCGTGCTTTTGTAATTATTTATGTGTAGCCTATTATGCAAGAATGGCACATAGGAATCACAAAGTGCAGTGGTAAGTTTTTGAAGTATACTTTGCATGGTATTTTGCTAAGGGAAAAATATTTCTACATGTAAATCCTGTCTGGCAAAGACAAAGAAATTACAGAATGTAGTACAATTAATAAATTACCTACCCTTAGATTTCGAACCAGTATTTGTGTTTTTTTTTTAGTTTAGCTTTAGTTTCATCCTGCTTTGGACATATTGTAACTATTAGAATTTTGCCTTGAAAATGATAGGAGTACATCTATAGTACTGAAAGGACATTTTATTTACATTATCATAAATCTTTGAATCTGATTTTGCAGCTAGGAATGTGAATGCTGTTTTATTTAAAAGTCTATATTAGTCAAATGGTAACCAGGTTTCATCAAGTACATTCTTTTTCCAACATTCTATTCAATTCCACCGTAAGATGTGGTAGCATGAACAAAGGCTTTCTGTTGTACATGCTTTTTCAGAAATATTTGGTTAGTTTCTGCTTTACATACCATGAATCGATCAAATACTGATGCTACAATCGATATATAATACTGCTCGTGCACACGTATCATTTTCACGTACTTGTTCCTGACAGTATGCAATGTAGACATCTGTGCAGTTAAATTTAATTTATCTAATTCTGAAATTGAGACAGATGGCGATTTTAAAAAAATATCAAATTATCATACGCTGCTCTTTCAACTGCAGGGGTTACGGATGGTTCCAACCAGAGGGGCCTGTTAAATGAAATAAATGTATTTTGATCAGTTGTGTGTACTTATAACAGTGTACACTGGATATTATGGAAATTTTTCATAGTAATATTATAAAACCTTCATCTTGGGTTTCCATATTTCCTTTAACCTAAAGATAAAGAAGTCAGAGTAAAAGCCAAGAACTAAAGATTTAGCAATTTAGCAAGAGTCTTATTAAAAGAACATTTATTGAAGAAAAAATTAAAATTAACACCAGAAAGCATTAAGAAAATGTGACCATAAAATACAGACCTTAGCTAAATGAATCAAAAGGCAGCTAACCATATGTTAAATAGTAAAACTAAAAAACTGCTACAGTACCGAAGCAAATTCGAACATGCTTGTTTTGTTTTTTTCAACATTGTCTTTTTAGTTTGCAGCGAGAAAGACCCGTCACCGATATACTCAGGGAATACTTCTTCAGTACTAACTCTAGTTATTTCGAATCAGGCTTTCTTTACATTGTTAAAATTGTGATTAAATTGACATTTGAAAAATATGACGTTTCTGCTTGGAATAATTCCACAATAGTGGTAACATTTTTCGGAACTGGATTAACTATATGTATTTCAAATTTGGCTTGGTAAAATATACTTTCGCATTTACTTATTCAAAATATGTCGCCCAATTATAAAGTAAACTTCTCGAATATACTTCTAAAGTCACAAAAGATCTTGATCACCTGACATAACCAGTAGTATTCAAAATATCTTTTTTTCTATTTGCGTCTTGTACTGGATGGGCGCACCTAGGTTTAAATAGTGACAGTTTAAATTTGTACATTACTGTAAAAAATAAATGCAACATGCGTTTATTATTTTGTTCTTTAAACATTTGTATTGTTATACATTTGCATTAAAAGTAATTAATTGCTTACTAGTAAGCCTGGAACATTAGTGTTTCATCACAAAAGTTAATATTTTCCAAACTTTTTTTATTGTATATTGGCAGAAAAATCATTACAAACTTTCATTTATTTTCACAGCTTTGTGGCTATATATTACTAGATATTTATGGGAAAATAAATATCCGGTGTTAATCTTATCATAATCATAATATCCTCATTGTAATGTTATTTATTTATGAAAATACAAAGTAATATGCTGATATTTTTATCTGTTGTCTATATATTAATAAGTTGGTCTTTTTCGTATTAGTCGCGCCTGCAATATGGGCAGATTTTTCTGATATGGCTTCTGGTTTAATTTTTTTTAATATTTCCAACCATTTCCATTTTGAGGCATGTTAGAGCCATGCCATGAGAATAATTTTTACTATACTAAAATCAAATGGTGTGTGTGTGTGAAATGGAAAGATAATAATAGTCAGATTACAGAACTATAAAAGTATATATAAAGCCTCCGCACTTCCAGCCAGATACTACGCCATTACCAAGTACATTTTCTTATCTCTAAACAAGGACATTTATATTTATAGACTCCTTGTGGTATATTTGATACTAGTATGAAAATGTCTATCTTTATTTTTATATAAAATATTATAATTGCGGCTTATTGACCAAAATATATTACAAAAATACATTGACCTTTTGCCTTGAATGACCTTGGATTATAGATAAGTGTATATACAGAACGCAAAAGAAGACTAATTCAGTTCATTATAATCTAGGAACACGTGAGGATTTATGTATTGTTTTTATTATCGATGATACGTATTTACAACTATAATAAAAGTAACCTTGCGTAAACAAAAATTAAACTACTTATCCATCATTCATGTACATGATAGGTTTGATGAGGCTGTCTATAAAGAAAAACACATTCGAGAGGTATCTTCCTAGTTTCGTTGGCTTCTTTAAACAAGCACTTTATCCTTCTTTTGTTTACGCTTTTTTCCGATGCAAAATTGCATTGTGTACATAGCAAGATTTCTCGTAGTGTTGTTGTTTTTTTTTTGAAGAGTCGATACATAGGGCAAAAAACTTAGAAAATAGAGTCCCGATACATCAGTTATGCGTAGCGTGTCTGTCATTCCACCAAAATGAATTTTCAGAGTAATAACAGTCATCCATGAATTCTGCTTATTTTTTACCATGTCAGATTGCAGCTTATATATGAGACTCCCGCCTCTCTGCTTGATCTTAGGCTGAAAACACAAGGATTGAAGGTCTTCGATGTGAATTAATGAAACTTTAACTCACTGGAGAAGAGTATATGCTGCAAATAATCGTGTCTTGCCACACGTCTTCTGATCAGAATTTTCGAATCGTTTTATTCGTGCTGGTCAGATGTTTTTCGCGTTCTACGACCCTCGGTAGTCAAGTCAGTGTAGATGACGTTGATCTGTTATTTGGCCACATTTTTATTACATGAACAAGCAAGATTATGTTGACGGTGAGCACATATGTGGCAAGTAATGGAAGACTTTTATCATTGAGTCACTGTTTAAAGCCACTCCTTCAGGTCACTTTCCAGCAGCTTTAGTAATATTTGCCTCGGTGAACTTCGCGATGATATTGGCCACAGCTCTACAAGAAATATCGTGATCTTTAGCAGTCTGTCGTTAATTTTTACCGCACTCTGAACTGGCTATAATATTACTTCTGGTAAAAAAGATATACTACTGAATCCGCCAATTTTTTGGCATGATGATAGTACACAGTGGGTAACTGCTTTCCTGCACCTTTAATATATACATAATAACACCTGGAATATGTAATATATGACTAGATAGGTGTATTTATAGGAGTAGGTAACCAAATTAGTATGGAAAGGTGCTATAGTAGTGCTGACAAAAGAAGCAGTAGTCAAGCTGTTAGTACTAACTAGAGATTTTATTGATATAGATGTTTAGTTAGTAGTAAATAACGGCTCCATTGCGATTGGTAGACGGAAAATTCACCTTTATTTAACCTTTTCTGACAGACAATGAGCGTAAATTAATATTTACGTTTCGTTGAAACACATTAAATATGAAAAAAACTATAATAATATCGTTCGTTACAAAACTAAAAATGACTTTTCGTCTAGTGTATAGCTGATTTACTAGGGAACACAGTTTATAAATACCGAAACCCCGTCTATCGAAATATTACTGGCAAATAAAGTGTGGTCAATTTAAACATTGCATAACACATGACGCGTTAATCCATCATCACGTGGTAACTGTTCCAACCGGTTGAAATTTCAGAATTTTCTAGTGACTCTTTGCACTAAAGTAGCCAAAGAAGAAGACAGGTTTATTGATTTTATTTGTAATCCAGCAATAAAATGTAAATAATTGAAAATTTTAATTTAAATTAAATTTATTATTATTATTTGGATGAATGAATTAAACTGTTTGGATATGAACCACCTGTCCATAACAGTGCATAATTATATATATTATTCCAAATTAAATATTCATGTAAATAATGAAGATGATATAATTTAAAAAGCATTATTATACATATGATAAGCAAATAATCATTTTAGGTCAGAATAAGTATTTACTTGTTCATTAAAGATTATGCAAAGTAGATATTTATCTATATCGACTAATGAGTTGTTGAATGCAAAACAGTGTTGAATGGAAACATTTTTTATTATTTCAGAATTTTGTATCTTAATTTCACCAGTATATATCAAGCACGCATGCAATAACTTTTCCATGTCTTAATTATGCACATATATTAGAGTGAGCGATTAAACGCACCCGAAATACGTAATTGTATGCATCCTAAATTCACCCTTTATCTTTTAAAAGATGTCTTCATGACTGTACGAAATGTTATTGAAAGAAAAGTTTTATTTATTCAAGTATACAGATTTTTTACCAGATTGTTTTTATATATTTTAAATGCTCTTGCCAGTTTCATATTAAAATGTACTTGAGTTAGTAAAAGTTAATGCTTGAAATTGAACATTGTATTCTTAATCAAAACAAAGATATTTGTTTATATCTATCACTGCATAAAAGTACTGAATTTCCTTCTTATGAAACCTATTTAAAAACTAAACTTTATCTGGTTTCCGAATAATTCCCGCAGTCTAAACCAGACTTTAAATTGGTCGTTTCTTATTGACAAAACCGAAATAGCCTGTATTTTTAGTTAGATGCTTGCTAAAATCTTCCAAAGAAATTAAAATGTAAAATTGAATAAAATTTCTCTTAACTTTTACTTATTAAAATTTATGTTTTAAGTTTAATTAATTTAGTGTTATATGCTGCAAAAATTATCATTTGTTTACCTTTTGATTATGGCTATGATAAGGAAGAAAGTAAAGTTCTTTAGAAACTAAAAATATAATATCCTGCAAAAATTATTTTAAAAAGTATTCATTTTTAGTTAGTTTTCCAAAATTAATACTGAATAAGTAAATTAATAAATAGAATATGTTTACGAAGTACAATTTGTAATGCTACAACTGTACCGGAAACTGTTTCAAGGTTTTATCAATACATGAAAAAACAATTTAGTTTTAATAAAGTCTGTTTGGCTTTAAAAGGATCATTTGATCTAACTTCGGGATAAAGATGGCTTTTTAACATGAAATAGTTCATTTAAAATATTTATGATAACTGAGTGCAAGTTCAGACAATAAATAAGGTAGTAAGTCATTTCCGTATCTTTAATATAAAAATGAAAAATTTTAATTTACAAATAAATATATGTAATGGTGGTAGAGTAGTTGTCGTAGCTGTGCTGTTATTACTATTATTAAATATATTTGCTTGTAAATACTATTGGATTGTTGCTTTGCAAATTTTGATAAACCTACATAATACTTGAAATACATTGGGTTTTACCGCGAAGACAGAAGTTTATTATATTATAAGCTAAAATTCTTACAACGATCAAAACAGGGATATTACTTTTGCTTTATTCATGCAGCATAAATACAATTTGTTTCCTAAGCTGGAAACGTATAGAATTTTTCAATAAAAGATGCCAAAAATAATCATCATTTTATGGTGTTATTTTAAATCTCCATCTAGAGAAAAAAATGCAATTAGATATAAAATCTCATTTTAAAGAATTACGAATTCATGTTAAGGAGCAGATTTAATTATATTACATATATATTAATTTCCTAGCATAATTGGAATATTCTTTTTTTATAAATAATACAATGTTTTATTTTAATAAAAATAATATATTCATATAAAGTAACATTAGATAATGTGATTCTTTTCAAACGGATTATTTCTGTTTAATTATTTCTTTAAGGGACTAAGACGTTCTGAATACTGAAATGTGTAGGATATATTTAGTACTTTTGGTGGAAATTATAGTTAATAATAAAATGTAAAATTATAATTCCTATTTACGTATCTGAATTATTTAAATGAAAACTGATAAATCATTTTAAATATGCAAATTTTATGTTGGTAGTTAGCCAAAAATATTAAATAAAGCAATGCTTGTTTAGTATTATGTTTATTTTTATTTTATTATACACTGGCATCTTTGATTTACAGAAAATTTTAAGGGAAATCTAGTTAATTTTTGTCCTTCAAGTCATCACAGAAGATACTGATTGATAACTAAATTTTGATTCAGTAGTTGGCAGTCTAACTCCAATTGTTTGACTACATTTTTTTTAAAACTGTTATTGGCAGCATTTAGTTATGGGATTTTTCAGAAACATGTGTTTCCAACCATTGGACGCAATTATAAAAAAATTCGGAAGAAGAGCAGTTACTCGAAATACCAATTCTCTTTCACGGAGACTTTTTTATGATATTCATACCGTTACATTTCTCTGTAATCTTCTTCCTGCCATTTACTGGAATTTAACACTAATTAATAAACTTTATCTTCGTGTACATTCAATAACTTGAAAATATGTGACTGTGATTTTTACAATGCTTCTTTTTTCCTTGGTGCTCGGGCGTAGGTGATATTAGTATGATCAGGGCCTGACGCCAAAACACCAATTTTACGGCAGCTCAAGATAACAGAAAAGTAAAAAAAAAAAAGAGTTGGTAATTCTGTTTTCTGACATTCTTACCAAGCGATATGACCACTGGAAATGAGCTTAGATAAGACATTATTTCATCACAAAATAACGACAAAGCGAATATCTTTATAGAATATTTTTATTACATTAATATAAAAGACAGACATGTCAAGTAAATATGATGCGAAAATTGTTTTTTGGTTCTCCATATAAGTAATTAACGATAAAATAAAGATAATTTCTTGTCAAAGTGATATTTTTCCTGAATCTATTAATTCATTTTACACATAGTTACTTTATTTAATGTTACTTTAATAAATTTTACCTGATTTATGAATTTGTTTATCGTGTTTTATTTATCAGTTTGTAACAACGAGTCAGTAGGCTTCACTTAACTGTCTGCGACTAATCAAAAGAAAATATTAAACAAATTCTTTCACTGTGTGAGGCACTGTTTCAAGACATCTCTGTTGTCATCTCGATAAATCCATCATGTGTCTAAAATGTACTGTTTTTTCTTGGTATAACATTTTTAACATACATAAATCCTTTTCAAGCTCATTCTCGTCACTATTGTTTTCGTGATAACGTTTTCCATTTATCATCACTTCCTTTTCTATACAATTAATTTATCAATTCATCAATTAGATTTCTATCAATAAAGTTGCATAAACACAAACACGATCTTAATAAGTTTGCCTTACGCTTGTTTTTTCAGACTATTATAGAATTAATTATTAATTAGTATTTTCAAATGTTTAAGTCTTCCTTTTTCTTGATAAACCCTTCTTGTTGGAAAAAATTTATCTTAAACAATAATGATAACATTGTAGAATTGTTTTCATTACCAGCTTAATCATTTTAGATGAACATAGATAATTACCACATGCTTTCGAAAGCAAAAATAATTGCATTTTTAGTTTAGTCTTCACAAAACTGTATTTTACTCTTTACGTAACATTAAAAGAATTTCATGGTATTTTATTATTTTTTTAGAAAGTTGTTTATTTTCTTGCTGCTTTTTCTTATTTTTAATTTTATATTTTTATTCTGTAAGCTTCACTTTTTTAGTCTAGTCTCTTTTTCCTAGTTAATATCCATTGATGATTCTTACTTTCTGCCTAAAATCTTTGAAAATACATTTTGTGTATACTCTGGATGGTTCACTTTTATTTTTTAGGATTTTGCTTCTTTGAACTAACTTATTACATGTAACATCACATTGGTTCACTTTTATTTTTTAGGATTTTTCTTCTTTGAACTAACTTATTACATGTAACATCACATTACATTTGTAGTCCTTTATCCAATTCAGGAAATATTTGAGTAAAAGAAAAAATACAGCTTTAAATTTTATTGTACTTGACTTATATTTTATTAATTTTAATTAAATAAAACAGAATTATAATAAATATATAAGATCATTTGAAAATATGTCAAATTAAAAGTTTTTCGTTTTTCAGTTTCACAAAAATACTAAATTGGTCATAAGAGTGTAAAAACGTTTAATTCCAAAATTTCCAGATAGCATGACGTAATAATGTTAATGATGTAGATAGTATCATCTTTTCAGAAGACCCAATAAATTAAAAGAAAGCTACCGGTAAAAATTCACATAACCGTGATTATGAAGAAACATAAAATAATGAAAGAAACGTAAATATATCTCGATTTTCTTAGACTGTTAACATAGACATAATTCTGCGATCTGTCGGGACCCAATGGAAGTGGTGTGAAAGCGGAAAGTGAAAAGAAAATGACACGTAAGATAAATTATTGAAAACACTTCTTTCATGGCACATAGCGCAAATCAATATCCGTCCATTTGCTTGTGTGCGGACGTATCGAGATGTTCAGCTTAGGATGCGGTCGGCCCATGTTGGCCACAGAGTGAGGTAATGGATTATTTTATTTTTGGTGTTGGGTAAAAGTCACTAATTAACATAAGTGTGGCACCAGTTATCTTCGAAACATGCGTGTGCAGAAGAAGCAGGCTAATGTCTGCTAATTTATGGGCCGTTATGTCAACATTCGTTCTTTTCAAGTTTTCTATTTAAGAAAATACTGATTATCAAATATGAATTTTTAAAGCTGTACTGGATAATATGTTTTATTGTCGCACTATTACCTGTATTTTCATTTAATTTTTTTATTTCTCATGATCAAATGCACAATTTGTTTTCTTTCCATAAGCAATCAAGCATAAAAAATCTTTCTTGGTGCCAGCGAGTCTTTTCTTTAGTGATACGAACAGATAAGTGGGCCAAACAAAGTGTTAAACCATACACCACCTAATCCTTCTGCTCACATTATATACCCAAATAAAAAACTGACGTTTTTCTTTACAGTTCTTTGTTTTCTGTTGCTTATTTAATAATAAATGCACTGTATTTATTATCACTTTTAGTTGTTGTTTTTTTACTTTATACAGTTTGTATTTACTTTGTCGTGTTATTTTTATCGTATTGTAATAAAACTATATTTTAGTTAAAGGTAATATTATTTTCAATGCATTAAAGATGATAAATTTAGTCAAAATTTTAAAATAAATAAAACAAAAATCTTGCTCCACGCAATTTATATTGTGAACATGGTAAAATAGTTAGCTGAGTTATGGCTCAGCCTTTGGAATGTTGGTCCGATGCTTTAAATTTAAAAGTAATTCTAATTTCAATGATATTTATATGTACTTAATTTTTGTTAGTACTGATGCTGGTGTTTACAAGTTTTTTACATAAACCATTTGTACTTATTATTTATGTTTACGCTGTGCCAATATTCTATTATAAACAGCCACCAATAGTTAAGTTTAGTCATGCACAATTAAATGTACAGAATAACTCCGAAATAATTATTGTTGCATTTTTCTGATTGTCTACAAATGGATTAGTACTGGAAAATTAAAAAAAAAACACATCTTGTTCAAGCAAGATTACTTATACATAATTAACAGCGCATTAATAAAATAATAGTACATCGTGAACATATATCTAAGATGTGTCAGCTGTAAGAAAGCCATACATACAAAGTCTTTTGTGGTTTATATAGCGATGAATCATAAATCTCTTGAAAAAGAGTTTGCACCTAAGAGCGCTCTTAGCGGGTCCAGGGAGATAGAAAAAAAACTGTTAAAAACTTATAAAATACCTAATCTCTTTAAGAAAACACTACCAACATTTTATCCATAAAGTCAAGAAAAACAAGATTAGCAACAATGATTTTAATTACAAGTAACTTTTATGTTGGATTAAAATGGGTATAGCACAAGATTTAATATTTGTATGGCAGTGAACATCAGAAAAACTGTTTTATAGGATATGTGTTCATTAAAATATATTTTTAAAAATAATTAATAACAAAGGGCCCCTGCAAGAAAAATGAAACTAGTAAACGCATATACAGTGTGAAAAACACATCAGAGTAAGATGGAAAACCATGAAGAAAAAAAAGAAAAGGGAGAGTTTGTAAGTAAATTGAATAAAATGCTGGCAATTTTCTGCCAGTTTAACCCTAGATTGTCAGGGCATAATACGACTTAAAGCATCTCAAGATTTCATATATGTTCTAAAGCATCTATTCTAACTCGCCCTCTGTGTACCTAAAAGGCAGCGATAAAATTTTCGTTTAATTAAAAGAACATTTGGAAGTACTTTAAATATGTGAGGATATTACAGGTTAGAAAAACAAATATATAACATCATAATAGTGAAAATCCTTTGAGAAGACAATGTAAATTACACGCCAAAGTCGTTAGGCTCTGTGAAGTGTGTGCTAAAATAGCACTTGGTCTGTAGTTAGGTTACACCAATTATGCAGATCTGTATAGCAGGAGAATCGTTTGAAGTGAAAGCCGAAGGTCCGTGTCACTAAGAACGTTTGCATATCGCCATGGCGATAAAAGTTACCTATATAAAAACATAAGGCAGAGAGACGGACAATATATATATATAAGCCTTCTAATTGGAGATAGAGGTTTTTCTGAGTGTAAGCAGGTATAACATATTTATTTAGTCATTATAACTTTAGACAAAAAAATAAATAAATAAAAAATACACAAATCACAGTAAAATCAGTTCATCTTAATTGAAGAAGAGATGTATTAAGTTAAAAGACACAATGATAATAAAGTGTAAATTTATTCATTTCTTTTTTCATTTAAAGACAGCGGTTTTATTGTATAATCAAATCTTTTTTATTATAACAAATTTTTGACATTTCAAAGATCTATAATTTGTATAAATACTTTATATTACAATTGTTTTTCTAACCGGACTTTTATCACAAGCATATTCATATTTTGTTCATTATATTTTTCATTTATTAGATAGTTAAAATATTATTTCATTTTTTTTGTTTCAAAAATCATATTTTTTAACCGTGATATAATTTTTCGGTAAGTTTAACCAAGAAAAAGAGATTCGTCTCTTATTATTGTGGAATAGTTTTAAAATTATGCTACGTAAAAGAGATTTTTACTTGATGTAAATCCAACCTGAGAAACATTCTGTTCTGTTTGTTTGTGGGATTTTTCAGATTCCCCCTGAACAGTAAAGCAGGAAATCTGTCAGGCAAAATGTGATGAATTAAAAGCAGTCCAGAAATCATGAATATAAAACCTAAGATCCTGTATATATTAAATAATGGCGGCTTTGTATTTGCCATTTTTTACCATTTTACTGACTGAAAAGATTTTAGAAGAGAAAGCCGTTATGTTACAAACAGAAAGTAATTTAAAAGATGATTTTAGGTGCATCGCGGTTGCCTAGGTTCACACCTCTAATGCAGAATGCATAACCACGACGAAATCAGGTTGATTTCATTGTAGAAAAATAACCGGAAACGAATCTTGATAATATAATTAGCGTCTTTTAATTATTGCGTGATTTCTTTCTACATAAATTATCCATTTGCGTCATTTTGTACTATTCTTAATTATTATTCACTTACTGTCAGTTTTGAGTGACTATTTTAGTTTATTTATATTAAGCACGTTCACAAATAAACTTTCCTATTAAACCATTTTTACAGTTTGAGAATATAATTTTTGAGGAATATTACAAAACACCAACAAAAATCATATTCTCTTATTAACTGATATCAATTTTTTAAAAAAATTCTCCTTGAAAAATATTAAAACATTGAAATAACACTGATTTTTACATTTGTACCGTTTTTACCAAATTGTTGGAATTATTAAAAGTAAAATTGCAAATTTAAGATTATTTTAAATGTATGACACAGTTATTAATTATTGGCCAACCGAACTAGTTACAATTGTACAGCACATGTTTAGGCTACCTTATCATAATAAATGAATGTATAAATAATGTTATTATTAATGTAACAGAGAAACATTTTTTAAAAATCACAATTTTAAGTTTCATATGAAAAATTGAACAAAAATAAATATGCAAGTAGGGTTTTAGATGTTACTCTTTAGCTTTAAAATGTATACATGCTAACATAGAAGTGATAGAGACGTTTTTGAGAACAAATTCAAATCTGTTTTATTCGTGTATGTTAGTATTTTAAGCAAAAGATCTCCATTTTATTCGCGACGTTTCAAATCTGATCTACGATTGGTTATTAATGGTTCGTTTGTTTTGGGGCTTATTGATAGTTAGATACGCTTGCTTTTTCTGGCGACTTTAACGAAATGCGTCATGGTGATGAAGTAATGTCCTAAACACGAATTTGCGTAGTTAAATTCATCGAAAGCGGCATACAAAAGATTCTGATTGCTTATAGATTGCATAGATTTTATCCTATTTTTACTGAATTAATAGGATTTGCATGGCATTAGCTTCAAGGTTCGACCTAAAACGCGAAACAGCCAGCAATTGACAGCGTACTTTCTGGTGTAAAAAGCTGATTTCCACATTTTATTCTGGTATTCAACATTAGGACTATAATACGAGCTCATACCAGATTAAAGCACCTATCTACGTCAGCACATTATATTTTTATTGATAAACGCCATAAAATTCAATTTAAACATGAATATTATTTTGGTCAGCAAATATAATATTGTTTAGTGTGAGAAGCAAATTATCTTTACTTTTTAAATGTCGTTGACTTCTCAACTCGCATCTTCTTCCTCAAGCAAAGATCTTTCACATCAGATCTAATTTTACCAGTTATACCCAGTAATCTTTTCAAAGGTTGGTGCTAAATGGACTGAAAACAAACTCAGTATAAATTATTTTTGTCTTTCACATGGAAATAGAGTTGCTGGAAGTCATTAAATTGAGCCAGTTCATATATTTACCATGACGTCAAAGGTAAATATAGAGTATTTATTATTTTTAATAACAATTTTCATAAATAATTGCTTAAAAATTAATATATAGTTAATTATTTATTATAAACGGGATTCGGTTAAGGTTAGATTTTTCTACTATTGCAGATTAGTTGCAGTTTTATATCTCCGTGTTACGGATACCATTTTCATACCAAGTCTTTATTAATAATTTTTACATTCTTTTTAATTATTTAAATAAAAAAGAACTAACTTTGCATAATATTTATTAGCATTTTATTCCGACAAACAGATAAAATGGGAAAAATAATCATATTTTACAGGTTTTCTTGGGTTAAATATTTTTTCAAACATTTTAAATATGATACATTTAAACGTTTCAACTTCCCATTTTACTTTCATTCATAGATTTATACAAACAGACAACGAAGACTTAATACAGATGGTACCCGCTATTCCTCCGCTAAAATTAATAATAGCCGACCATTGAAGCATAAAGCTGATAGGACGGCGTGTCAACGTGTTGATGTAATAGTATCGTGACACCATCGCGACGTGATCAAACTGTTGTAATAGTAACATTATACAGATCCATTGAGAGAGTAGCCGATGAAATAATGGCATCACCATTCTTGCCACTATTGATAAACAGCTTTTTGTCTGCCTGCGTCACCTTGACCGTTGCTTGCTGGCTCGCATATAAATTCCTCAGGGTCCGGAGTCCCTTCAGTTTACAAACGGGTTGGCGCGACACAACAAAAGCATGGAGTTTGTTGAGACAAAAAATGATGGCAGGAAGCTTCTCTATGAAGGCTATGCCTAATTGACAGAGAAAGAGACGGGCAAACTTATTGGAGATGTGAAAAACAGAAAGGCTGCAGCGGGAGGCTGAAGACAATTAATGATATCATCCAGGGTACTCTATTTGAACACATATCCACCAGATACAGTACACATTTATGCTCTAAAATCTGCACACGAAATGAAGCAATGGGCTAGACAATCTGAGGACTATTAGCATCATACAAAATAGTACAGTAAATTTCCCTTTGAGCGCAGTTGGCTCGTTGCCTAAAGGGAAACAACACTAGACGAATGATCAGACGGAAGAGGAGGACAACCCCCTGATAATGACGATATAAGCAAAGATCTGAAACTCACGAACAGAGGGAAACCATTTTTCGAATTTGAAAATGAGCAAGTGGCCAAGGCCTCTTGTCCACCAAGCCACACTGGTTTAACGATGGCACATTTTACAGCGCACCTTTAGAAACCCAACTGTATTGTGTAATGAAAGACAAAAACGAGGACATATAAATCGTAAGACACATACAACTTCATATTCAGTTACACGAAGAACGTTAGAAACATGAATCCTGAATCAAATGTATTTGACTTTGAACGAGTAGGATTGGACAGCATCAGAAAGCATTTTCTATCTACCACGGTTTTTTTACGCTTTTTCCACTTCGTTCAATATATGTGGCGCAATATTCAGTCTCTTTGACTGTGAGCGTGGTATATGGAACCGGAAAACGCTCTACTGATTAAAAATATACAGGCACTTGCATTTGTTCCACAAAATGATGTCATTCACACATCTAATGGATGATATAGTAGCAAAAATTTTGGCCTAATTTTATAGCATTTGGTTCGGTATTGATACTTGAGGGAGATGAATGCGACCTACGTTTGAGATTGAAATGTGAAACGTCAGCAGCAGATTTCAAGACAATTTTCCCAGAACCAATAATATCCTGGAGGGCTGGCACCAAGCTTTCGACCAACGAATGGCAATCACACATCCATCAATTTGTAGGCTTTTCGCAAAAACTAATAAAACAACTAACCAGTAATAAAATTTTGACTGAGCAGGCTGCGAAGGATTGAGCACAAAATTACAAAAGAAAAGTTACAACATCCTTAATAACCGCCTGAAGACATTATTTGCTAACTATACCAATGAAGACGGAGTTGCATATCTGAAGGCGATTGCTCATAGTTTGTGACTGGTATGATTTTAATTTTCTGTGATTAACTGCAATAAATTTCAATCATTAATTTACTACATTTCTATGGTTATTTCAGAACGTTTGTGTTAATATGGTGTTTGTTATAAATTTATTATGTATTATTATATTATATTTCTTATTATTGTCGGAATAAATTATGTATAATGCTACAAAATACTTGAAACAAAATTTCATAGTATACATTTATAACCTTTATGGGAGCATGTAGAAACGATGTCATGCTTTATATAACTCAAATGGATCGCATATAAAATGTTAATGCACTATTCAAAATATCTTGTTTTCATATATTTTCTGCAATAGTGCATTGTGTGTGTTATATCCTGAATTCAGAGTGAAAATTCAGCAGCAGAAAGTGCAACATTAGAGAGTAAAGTAGGAAATATCACTGCTAAGAAATTTTTTTTTTAAATATCCAATGAGCACATTTCACAAAGTGGTGAAATGATATTTTCGTACAGCACTTAATATTTCTGTAGATTACAATCGAAAAGCAAGCTGCAACGGAGTGGTAATGCTTTATATTAACGGAAGATACCAGCTGTTGATTTCACAATAAGAAAGAAAGCCAAAATACAAACAGCCATAAGTGCATTGTTTTTTTTTTGTAAAGAAAGAAGATCAGATGTATCGTAAAGCAGAAGTTTACCAACCTACAGAGGTTTCTACAATTTTAATATGCCACTTTTCCTAGACAGTCCTACTTTGAAAAGCTATCTGAAAAGATATGAAAAGCATTTGTGTTGTATCTTGTTCTGGTTAGTTGCGCAAAATGTATTTACCAAAACGTTTTGAAAGTTATATAAATAACCTGAAAGAGATGATGAATGACTTTTTTAAAACTTTTTTGTAGCAGACGAAACGACAGATGCTGAAGGCCGCTGTGCGCTAAATACTGTAGCAGAATCATGTTCCTCTTTTTCGGACACTTTGACGTCAAGCCATGAAGGAAAATAAGTTTGGAGTATAAGTTTCTTTAATAAATTCTGTTTAGAGACTGTGAAACTTTAAAATGTTAGTCAAATGTGTTGAAACTGTTTATAAATGCTGAATTTTTTCTAATATAATTATTGCTTTTTGCAGTAGCAATGATCAAAACATAGAAGAAATTTACAAAGTGACTTTTCTAAACGTAGAACATCTGAAATTCACTATACATATCTTCAACATAGTCGGTGATATCTGAAGAGAAAAAGTAGAAAAGTAAACAAAGTTGTCATTGCCTAAAATGAGCATTTACTCTCTGCCAAACTCGCTTTACCTATAAAACTCTATTTCGTGTTTATTAAAAATAAAAACAAATATTTCTTGCCAACATCAGTTGGAGGATGCACAAAATATCAATCACAAACAGTGTAAAAGTATTTTCCACTTTTATTTAAATAAATAACATGCTTAACGGATACCAAGAACGCGATCATCTCACTTAGAAAAGCTGAAAATATCTATATTTTTAATTGCTTCATTAATTTCTAATGTTTTAAGAATTTTATATTTGGCTGGTTAGTTATGAGCCTTTTTTAAAAGAAAGATCCGAATTTCTATTCACCTCACCAGAAATAAAAAATACTCATAATGACTGAAAGTTTACATTTCCATTGGACAAAATTTATCTCTATTTTAATAATTGATAAAAAAATATATTTACATGATTTGTAAATGACATTAAATATGACATATACTAAAAATAGTCAGTTAGTACTTTTTAGTCTTTAAAGATAAATAAAGGTAATTTGTCTTGTGTTTGTATGAAATTTTATTTGAAGCACTCTTTTGAGCAAATAGATTTGTGAGGAACTAACTAATTAAATCTGCCGTTCAATAATTTTACCCTTTTCATTATTTATGTTTAGTGTTGAGACTGACTACTTTTTGTGCGAAAATGCTAAGTTGCGTTAGAAAACCCTTTTGTAAATAATACATCAACAAAAACATTTTCTCTATTTCCTTTTACAAACTTATTAAAGTTACAAGTAATTTCAGAGAAATTGTATTATATTGATAATTAGAAACATCCTTAGTATCAATCCCGCAAAAATGGTTTTAACAATTCTTTCTTTTCTAATTTAAATTTCATTCTATTTCCAAATTGATATAAGATTTTGTATATAGTAGAATTGTGAATTTGTTTTAAATGAATGCCTAGAAATTAAAAGACATTAAACGAGCTATTTGAGACGTCAAAATTAGATGCCATATTTAAAATATTTTCAGATGAATATAAACGCAAGTGTTTTGATATCAAAAACTGTTTTTAATTCTATATATGCGATGTCTTTGTGGCATAGACAGTACTTAGATAGGCCAACACGTTCAGTAATTAAACAATGGAGTTGTAAGTATTTTTTATGCAAAATTTCCAATATATTTAAATATTAAACACCATGAATATTTCTACCTGATATTTAATACCCAAACCGTATTTACGAAGTAGAGGAATGGTCGTATTTTTACATATTACGTGTGAAAATAAATCATATGTTAAAATATTGTCTTCCAAAAGCACAGATAAAATTTATACTGTGAATTAATTCTTAATCAAATTTAATCAATGAAAAAGGGCAAACATTAGTCAAATTAATAAGCAAGAATACGCTTCATAAGGCATAACATTATCAAAGTAGTTAGAATAAAATATCTAAACAAAATTGCGTATTTCAATAAATCAAATGTAAACAGATATCTTAATGTGAGTAGTCAATTTTATCTCATCATAAATATGTGGTTTTACGGTTATTTTTTCGATAGATTAAAAGAGAAAAAGTAAATGACAATTGCATACACAGATAGTTTTTCGATACGTGGTTGAACAGTAAACAAACTCACGCACAAGTCACTGTCAACATCAAGAGGTTCTGACCTATTCTCGACTTCATTGTTTTAAGAGTTGAGCACAGTCTCGCATAAATATGACATCGAAAATGAAAGTAAAACATTAAAAACCTAGTCACAATTGTAGGTACTCAGTTTTCAGGAAAATAACGGAGAAGTCAGAGAATTTCAATTTTTACATGGTATCTGAAGATACTTTGATTAACATTTTTTTTTTAGAATTCAGGTCTCATTCGTTGTTGAAATTTAGATCATCAATTGCTTTGAATAACAAGATCGTCCAATCTATTCCATTTGTTTAAAGTGATGAGTAGTTTCACGGCCTTCTCTCAGAATCGACAGGTGCTCACATATTTATTTTCAACTTAAATTTGTGTCTGGTTTAAACAGCAATAGTTCTTCTTAAAGTTTCAAGACATTATCCATACTTTTCCTGTTGAAAGCCAACGAATTTCGCTCTACAGCAACAAGTTTTCGTGTTCTGGATCAATGTCTTCGCGCAGTTTCTTAAATAATCTGCATTTCACTGGAGGAGTTCTTATGTAGTTGAATATTTTGATGACTGTTGTGAGAACCTCTTCCAATTCGCCTCCATTTTGTGCTTTTTATCATAGTGCTTCTCGATGTAAAATGCATTGTATCCTAATCGAAGAGGGGTTTTCGTTTTATGCGAGGTTGAGGATTCTTTGAAACGCCTTGTTATAGCCGCTGCACCATCTGAGCAAACTAAAACGGTAAATCCAAAAAAGCATTTTCTTCAAAATAAGCATGCATTACAGCGAAAATATCGGCACCAGTTGTTGTTATTTGTAGTTCTTGACAAAATAAAAATTACTTAATAATTTCATGTCCTTCCAAAATCTTATAAGAGATTAACTGAAATTTGTCGCTTACATTATTGCTTTCATCTAATTGCAAAGGAAATGTTTTACTTGCTTGCAAATTCTCTAACATTATTTTTAATATTCGCAGACATTTAAATAATTCTTCGATGGACTGTGTCGTTAGACAAGGGCACCTTTGGAACTTCTTCTGCTGCTCCAGGACCAAGCATCACTTGAACAATTTCTTTACACGCTGGTAAAATCAATTTCTCGCCAATAATATATGTTTTATTTTTTTTTGCTATTAATTATGAAATTTTGAAGGAGGCAATTAAGGCTTCATCAGAGACTTTAAGCATTTTTTCATTCTTGCCAAGAGCCGTTTTGCGAGGAAAGGAAACGACAAAATTAATCTACCGATTCCTGGGAAATATGCTTGTGATTCTTCTGTAAATGTCTCTTATGTTTGTTCAGCACCTTAACAGATTTGACAAAATGGTGCCACGCATATGACACTGCCAGCTGAGATTTCTTCTTCACCGGTCCAATAAACCCGAAGTTTAAAAGAGTCCTCATTTTATTTACAATAAAGCATTTTGCCTCCCTTTGATTCGGTACCCGTGACACCATCTTTAAAACAAACGTTCACTTAAACATTTACATTGACATCTGATATAGCTTCATTATTAACGTCGGTTTTTCGAGTATAACATTTTTAAAATTAGAAATTTATCCATGATGAATAAAAGTTATAAAATCGAAGAAAATACAAAGTCATAAAAAGGAAAAGAAAACAAAATAAATGGGAATGAAATATTCGGACTAACAAACGACGCATGCACTACCATTGCGATAATCTCACCCGAGACTCTTGACTTTTAAGTTTCTATTTCATGCAGCTGAGAATTCAAAAATTTGTCAAATACAAAAGGCCAGACAAAAGCCAAAAAATATACATATATTAAAGATACAGAAATCCGGACAATATCGTTATATTTAAGATGCCTGCCGGACTTACTTTTTGGTCAATCAAATTTTCGCGACACATTAGTTGAGAAGCGCTTTCTTTTAATCTGTCTAAAATAAATTACCAATTGTTAACTACATTAATTTTCAAATAAATGTCATTGGAATCTTCAAGCTAAAAGATATTTCACAACTAAAAGAGAATGGAGACTTTTCTTCTTACAACTAATTATCCAAGTTATTTCATCTATAAAATATTCTTAAGATTAAGAAATTCTTTATCCATTTTCAAAGTAAAGAATACAGAAGAATAGAGAGAGAATATTAATTAAAACCTCTTCAAAAACTTGCAATTATAGAAGAGTTCTGTGGTAAGTATGTACATGACTACTCGTATACAGTATTTGAGGTGTTTGTGGTTTCTGACCAGCATTTAAATAAGTGTTACCTTTAAGGTAACCAATAGGACTTGATTGTTTCGTGAAGATGTGTGAACGTCAGTTTTTGAGTGTGTGTGTGTGTGCGTGTGCGTGCGTGTGTGCGTGTGTGTGAAGATATGTTTCACTATTAACATCTGTATGTTGAACTATGACTTGAGTGTCTGTGCACTGTAAATTATTTTCGTCAATGGACTATTCTGTTGCTTAGAATACTGATAAAAATACTGTTACTTCTAAGAACGTAAACTAGGATCACAGGCAGTAGCACGGAATTATTACAGTTAATAGTACAGCTATGGAATATTCCGCAACATTACGTTGTAAAATTATTACATTTTACAATGTGTCTCAGTGTGTCAGTTAAGAAAGAGAAAAAGAGATATAAAAAATATTTAAAATTAGATTTATTATAAATATAAAATAAATACACACGTTTTAAACTAATAGCATTTTTACAGGAATAATGTGGCATTATTATAAACTCTTATGCTCTAAATAATTCATATTTTCTTAAATTTTCAAGTTCTACTTTTTTATTTACGTGCTAAATAAACCTATCTCCAATGAATAATGTTTTATAACAATAAGTGACAAGCGCTACACAAAATCTATGCAAATAAAAATATATATATATATATATGATTATAAAATTAAATAAATGTAAATGGTCAAACGTTGACTTAAAAATAATCAGTCTGTTTAGAGTACAATTTTGTTAATAAATATTTAAAATAACTGCTTTAGAAGATGCAGTTTTTGTGAAAAGTTTGGAACGTTGTCAAATATTACCTGACGTTTTTATAAAGATCCTTTAACGTTGTAAATTTAGATTTTCAAGTCTTCTGACTTTTGCATTGCTGACAAAATATATAGATAACCCGATGATCAAAATCTGGTAAGAAAATAAACCAAAATAATGAAATAGCTTTTTCGTACAAGATAATCTAGCCTCAATCTGTTTAAACGTTCACAAACCAAAAAATTACCCGTTTGTGAAGGTGTGAAAGAAAGGTTTTCAATAAGAGTTCTCTTAGATTTTGAGTAATTAATTTTACTTTTTAAAAAAATTTAATACATTTGATTTACCGTGTATCCTATTATCTTGCAGTATGATTTAGTAAAATACAACAGAAAAACCGGTTTGCAAATGAGTTTTATAATCTAATGTAAAACTGCATAATTTAGATATAAATCGTTATTATTTTAAGAATATACAAGAAATAGCTATAATTAGGATGCCTGATATTGTTATTTTCTTCAACTACTTTGCTATTTGGTGTACAATACAATTTTTTTTTAAAAAAACACCACTGTTACATTTCCGTAATGCGTAACAGCAAACGGAAAAACACTTTGCATACCAACTTTTTAATTGTTTATTAATTCTTACAAATATTAGATTATTACTGTAAATTTTTTAAAAAAAGATTAAAATCAAAATAAATAAAGTGAAAATTTTCATTATGGAAACATAGTAATATTACTAGGTAGAAATATCTGCCTTGAACAACTTACCAAATTAATTTATACACTTTAATTTTGATGGACGGCATTAGTTAAAATGAATAAACTAATAAACTAAAAATAGTTTTAGAGTTTTACATTCTATTAATAAAATGACTAGATTTGTTGAATGGGTAAAAGTGCGAACATTATAGTATTTTTACACCCGGATAATACAGAAAGCTCACTTTTTCAACCACTTGGAGAAAAAAAAATTTTATATATTCACTCATGATTGCTATAAATAATTGAAAAAACTATCTTCAGTGATATTTATATGAGACTGAATAAGAAGAAATAAATTTCATGTAAATATCTGGTAAATCACTAGATAACCAAAAACCATATTTACCTGTTATTTTAGACAATAAATATGACAGCAATTTTTATGCAGATATGATGTAAAGATAAACTAACTTTTTTATGTCAGCCTTGAAGTAAGGAAAATATTTTGTCCAGTTATCAGTAGACCTAGAAAATATGGAGTTAGGTATTTTATGAATTAATTCCATGCGCAAACTGTCAATAAATGTACGAGCATTCTCTTCGCCTCTATTTCGGGTAGTCTGTGGTCTAATATTAAGAAGCATTAACTTAGTTTCTGCATTCAGTCAACATCTATTGTACAAAGCATATGCCCAGCAGACATTGCTCATAGCATTGAGACATAAGTTCATTATAACAATATGAAAACTCTCTTTAACCTCGAGGGATTAAGAAAAATTGATCCCAATCAGATTAAATCGTTTACCATGGTCTTGTTCTACTCGGATCAAACAGACCAGAGATTAATGTTGTGCCAAGAGGCACTTTACAACAACAAATCTAAAATGTCGATGAATTTTTAACGTGTTACATTCGGAAATACGTTACTACTCTTCGATTACAACTACGCACTGCGAAACATTTTTTTTAAAACTTACGTTACTACTTTGAAACTTCAACATTTCTCATAAGAGCATACACTGTAAAACTATTAATTAGGTTAAAGGAAAAACGTCTTGATGGCCACAGCACCTTGTAGAAATAAAATTACGATAATATATTCTGTAAAAGCCTGATAAAGTGGGCGAATTCAATATTCAAGACAATTCTACATTTATTTTAAACAATGCAATTCTTCTAAGCACAAGGAATCAAATATTTTAGCTAAATAAAGATATCATAATGTAAATTATTTGGTAATGTAAAAAAATTAAGTTATTTTTTCATTTATTTATTTTAATAGCAGCATTATAGACCTAGTAATCAAAGCAAAGAATTATATGAGATATTTCAATGAATTTCAAATAATTGTGAACCCCCAATGAAATAATCCATATCTGGTCACTTCGTCAACAAAAAGATCTTAGCATTATCATGAAACAAGACAATTAGGCTCAAAAATTAAAATTCAATAAAATGTGTATCTATAAAAGAATTAAATAAAACTCTAAAAATTATGAACTAGCCACCTTAATCAACATATCTTAACCTCAATAAGTTCATTTCGAGTCATGAAAAGAAGATTGTGTTAAATGCATCATCATTATTTTACAATAAAATGACAGATAATGTCCTGGAGATAATCTTGATGTTTAATGTCAGTGTCAAGGATAGCAGCTCCTTTTATGGATAACTTTCGCACACTTCCTCCTCATATTGTTCAAAAGACATCAAATACACATCTATGGATTATTCTTTGCACTGTTCATGCAAAGCCTGCTAAAGTTAAATAGTATAATGAACGAAATCATTTTTCTTCACACTACATCTAATTTTTAAATGAACCAGTTTCAAATATAGGCTCAAGCGGGCCAATTAAGAGTCTCATTTCTACTGACCAATCAATAGGTAAAGCAATGCTGCAGAAACAATTTTATTTGCTCTTACCTTTTTGGTGTAGTAGCAAGTGGATGTCGTCAAAATGTGGAACAACGAAAGTCCCAAGAATATATTTATGATACATGTTAACATTTAATTTTTGAGGCACAGTAATAAGATCAACTCTGCATCATAAGATAAAATGCTCATAAAATGACAAATCTGAAAAGAAAAACAACAGTCCCAACAATTTTTCCTTGATTGTATGCGTGTCCCCTATTTCGCCAAACATTTATTTCACCAAAGACAATGTGTAACGACAGAAGATAATTTCAAAATCCGAAAACTTCTCTGATGACACAATGAAATTTATTGCCTATTTCTCTTGTTTAAATGAGATTGCTGCAAGAAAAGTGGATGTGAGCCACATATTGACATCAGAGGGTGCCAATCCCCAACTGACTTCTCTTATTAATTTTTGTCTACATTCTTTGTGTTAGAATTGCTTCTTCTTTCCTGATTTAATGTTGCTTTCTACTACATTTTAAAAATGAATTCGTAATTTACATATTTCTTTTTACATGAAGTGAGATTCGCGTTGATAATTTGATGAATAAAACATTAACAATTTTGGAAATATTTTGCTTTTTTGTTACTTAGCTTTAAGAAACCACTTTACATGACATATTTATCCCGTCAGGAGCAATGATAGTATTATATGATATTATTTCGTTTCGTTTTTGTACCAAACTGTTTTTAAACACCCAGTCACTTAAATATTCATTTATATAAATATATTTTAATTTTAATATTTTTAAACTATAAATTTAGTCGTTTTATAAAATTAAAACATTTTACATGACTTAATTTACTTTAATTGATTTTTAAAACCAGGAAAAGCGAAATAAATAATATTAAATATGTCAATATTCTCTCATTTTTTTTCCTTGAAGAAATAAAAACCGATTTTATATATTCTTGCAATTGTGACTTAATGACGTTTTGTATAAAGAATTCGGATCCTGAAAACATTAGTTCTATTAAGATAGGTGATTCAACAACGCAAAAACTTATTTACATTCTGCTCTGACTATGTGCGTTTAAACCAGCACAGCAACTTTATTACTTATTTATTCCCGATCGATTTTCCTCCACAATGGTGCACCTTCCCCCGAGATCTGTGACACTAATACAAAAATCACATCAAATTTAATAAGCCCTATTTTATGAAAACTCTTGAGTAATCGCACACGTTTGTCATTTAAAATTATTTGATGCCACGTCATATCTGTCATGGTCAGTATCACTATGGTGCCAAGTTCCGCATCATGAAACGCAGAATTGATGAGTCTCGAATTGGACAAATATAAGTGTAGAAAATAATATGGAAGCTGTGGCGCACTCACCATATAATATAAGCTTCTCACCTTATTTGGCTGGACCCAAAACAAAGAAACAGCCGCCAAAAAAGTTCCAGCTTCGATGAAACATTTCAAAGCCAACAGACCACTATAGATCCTGATAATTGTTGAGTGGTCCCGCGGAGCAGCCCCAAACATCAAGAAACGATCCAGCTAGATCACAACGAATATTTTTAATCTCGGAGGCATTAAGTTTCAGCTTGGAAATGAAAACTATAGAGATCCAACTTTGCGTACTAAACAGGAGGCATTCCTGAAACCAAACGAGATTAATTACGCGTTTGTAAAGTCATTTCCCTGAATACGTGGATACAAAAGCAGCCGGGGAATTACGACAAACAGGATTCTGGGTGGATCCTCATGCAAGTGAAGCTGTTCTACATATATCCGAGGTGATTCTACATACCGCTGCTTACAGCAATGAGAAACAAGAAAGTTGTCGTCAATGTAGGAAAACAAGAATCATCACTGCCTACATTTGTTCTTTTCTATTGGCAGTTATAAATGACTTCCAAGAGAACCACCAATTATTCTCTGCAAAGGGAGATGATCTGGACTTCAACGGAGTATTCAAATCGACCATCCTCAGCCAGCTCGAGAGGATCGAGAGGCAAAATGACCTTACCATTAGTTTGCGGCTGGGACGAAGACATTACTATACACCGCATAAGCATAGCACCATTAGATATGCAACAAATCACTCTTTGTCTGATGGAGAAGAGTAGCGCATGATACTACACTTGGATGAAAAAGTCATCCAATTTGTTTATATCAGAGTACGAACTGACAGTCTAAAAATTTTTGCGAGCGTTGTCTGTGAGTTTTTGTCGGAAAGACATTATTGAGAATCACAAGCCAGACTGCAAAGGGATAAGCGATCGCCCAATCTACATCGAGATAGGCGTCTAAGAAGAACGAAAATATCCGGTGCTTTGTGAACATCACATGTAGCTAAAGGTTCCGTATGTTATATATACTGTGAGTGTTAACGTCTAAGAAAGAGGGGTATGAACTAAACCCGCAGAGCAATACTCAGAAGACACAAAAACGCTACTACTTTGGATATACTTACTGAACATAGTGAGCCCCAACTTGTCTACCGAGAGCCTGACACAGCAAAACTCCTACGTCATCGTCTCGCAGAGGAGGAGATCGTGATGAAAAGGGTTCTGGCCGATTCAATCTTAATACGGATTAAAAAAACCTGTAAGCAAAAACACCGTTATGGACTGCAAATTTTGAAACAAAACAATTTAAAGTGACATCTGTGAAAGTACTGTCAGATCTAGGAAGTAGTAGGGAGCAACTCATAACGCCTGCAACTTCAACCTCCAACTGTAGCTGAACCTGAAGAAAACCATCCTAGTATTCTTTTACAAGTAACGAGGCTACATATAGAGTATAATTATACAGACAATTTTGCAGAAGGGGAGAAGTATCTGTTGCATTTTGAACTTGAAGAAGGACATCAGCTTTTCCCTCCATCGGCTTTGTCATGTCCATATTACCCTGTTCTTATTGGTATCACTTGACAGATTTTTAGTTAGTTTTAACACGGACACAACACAGACACTTTTCACATCATCGAGGAATACGATGCAGATCAGCAGAAACTGGAGATTTTCTTCGGCAACGGTTTTTACCTCTAGGAACACAAAAGCAAATAGAAGCACTTTACAAAAAATGTCTGTCACCTCGATAGAAATTATAAAGTAAGGTCTTGGAAGTAAAATCTCTGAAGAGTACGAGTGCGTGCAGAATGTGTAGTGAAAACATTTAGTTACCAGATGATAGGTGACTTTTTATTTCAGTCTGCGAGTGCTTCTGTTTGCCAACATGTCTTAAACGTTTCGTTCGACTTGTATCCAGCAATATGGCCTTCACGCACTGCAGTACTACATTAGGTCGGACCTACACTTGGATGCATTGCTCAAGAAGAAAGAAGAACGGGGCAGCGCTGGAGTTGCTCACTGACTACAAAATGAATTTTTTTTTTCATGAAGAGGCTTCGTGGATGCATTTAAAAAGTCAGCCTTTGCTATACTAAAGAAAACAACTATCATGTAGTAGGCTAAGATCCAAACCTATGCAAGATGTAGATCTTATTTCTTAACTCGAACAACCAATATAGCTGGGAGATGTCGCAGGCGCTTCCAACTAACGGTTTCGAATAGGTTTCGAAGGCGCAGATAAATAATTTCGAAGGGAAAAGGGTGTCTTAATCAGCTGAAGAAGAAAATAGGTACATATTTGAAGTCAGCCTCGAGTATTGCAAGAAATTTACGCGTGCGCAATGCCTTCTCACTAGCGCCATGGTGTCTGAAAGTCGAATAGAAATAGTTGTCAGCGAACTAGTTTGGACTTCTCGAAAGAGTAGAAAGCCCGCTCACAGAATTTTAGGAGCTGATATAAAATCTCCTGAATAAGCAGCCCTATGTGGTTCGCCATCTCAATCTGCAGTTGAAAATGGGGCTTGGCATACAGCTCCAAAAATTTTACCATGACCGAACTGCGCTTTGACCAGAGCTGGTAGATGAAGTCTTATATTCGAATATACACCGAGTATAAAAAGCATCCTATCAGAGATTTTGAAAAGGAATGGTAAAATCCCGTCTTTGCAAAATTATAGAAAACCTCCGCAAATATGTAGATTTTAAACTTCAGTGGGAAAAAATTTACGACATTTGTACGCCTATCTTTTCGCGAGCAAAATTTTCTAAAACAACCTAATGGCTTTGCAAAAATATAAGCGCAAATTCAACTTCAATAGATCCATGTACCTTGAGATATCATCCAGGATCTCCAAAAGCATCTAATATATGATTCCTACTATAACCACCTCAACGCTGATTACGGGGAACCCTGAAAGCTCTTCTACACAGGCAAAAGCCTGCTAGTTCAACTTGAGACCGAAGGAAAGGCAAAGTGCGCAGAGCTATACAATATGACAAACGGCCCAAAAGATCACCCAATCCACAGAACCACCAATAAAATGGTACTGGTTGAATTGGAAGATGATTGCGTAGTCACTCCAAAAGCCGAGTTGTTGGGGCTACTACTTAAAATATCATCAATCCTTTGCACAGATGAGAAAACACTCCGAAAGACTAATGGTATGAAAAACTTCGCTGCGATGAAGTGAACAGTACAAGAAGGCTCTCTTTCACAGGAAACTGTTTCGCCACCAGATGGATATGCTGCGAAATAATGGGCAACGAATCTGCAGCCTCCATGTTAACTGTGCATTTTTATGCTAGATACAAATAGATGGATTGCTTCAGATGATGACACCATGCTGGTTTATGGGCACAGGTGAGTTTGGCGACTTTATTGACGAGCTTTTCTGGAGTGACTCCACCTGATAGCGACTATGTTTCTTCGTTTTGACTGGCACAATTATCAGGTCTTTGCGCGGAAATGCGTGATTAGGATTATTTAGCAGGTAATAGAGCACAGGTATTTACTTTCGTCTTGACAATCATACGATTAATCCTGTACACATTAATAGACCACACAAAATCAATACCTCAACGACCCTCACTTTCCAGCTCCACTGGTGCGTATAGGTAACGCACTATAGTGTTGACTCACGCAATGCCCAGCTGGCGCTGCTCAGGGTTCACTAATTCCTGGAAATACTGATAACCAAAGAGCCACTATGCTAGTATATGAATGAACCGCTATGCATTTGTGGTTATCAGTCTAGCCTTGTCTCACCTGCATTTTGTGTTTAGTCATGAACTATAACACGGCGACCATAAATTTCCAGATAGTATCGAAATATAAAAGCTTCAGTCGTATTCGTCCTTTGGATTAGCCGCGCTTGTAACTACCCAAAGTATATGCCAACTTTAATGCCCATTTTGTGGCCAGTGACTCAATCTCTTTTTATTGGCTAGCAGTAAGAGCAAGTTGGCTTGGCATACCTCGTTGGGCATAAAGACGTGGAACCGTGACCAAATTTTTTCACTATCTCAGAAGCTATATATTTGTTACAGCCTGCTTCTTAAGCCCAGCTTTGGTCTGGTCTTCAGAGACTTTGGGGTCTCTGTTAATATTTTCTCGGCACCGCTACCACGCCTATCGTTTGTGTTGTAGTATGCTGCACGGAGTTTAGTATTTATCGCATGTGAAATTAAAACATGGACTGTCAATCCAACTTGACGGAATTATCAACCTCAGAGAAGGTTGTTGTCTCTTGGTGACCAAGTGCTAAAGAAACCGGTACAGCCGTTTTAGTACAATCCTGTGAAAAGTTACCACCGTTTTAAATCTACGGATAGCTGACAACTGTGTGTTGGAAAAAACTTCTATGCAAACAACTATATTTTCAATGGCTACTAGATAGGATTTCTGCAGCTCTCAACTTTGTAATTTGCAATGTTTTTCAACTCTCAATATGTCTGTAACTTTTTACGGCGTTCAGTGCACGAAACGCCAAGCATATGTGTGCACATATCTTAAATGTAACCATTTGATGTTCATTGAACTATACGCTTCAAGGAAAAAAACTACGTGAAAAATTATTTGGGGGAAGCCTCACTACAACGTTCAACAGGGTCTCTTCCATTCAGGCGATGTGGAGCAAAGAAGTTTCGTTCTTACCAATGGTCGGATGTTCTGTGAGACTATCCTCAATATCGTAAAAACAGCACCTCATGACATCCCCAGTCACAATGTCGGTTTTTATATTGCACATTTTGGGCTATCAAACAACCTGTTCGCTGGCTGTTGAATTTTTAATGGCGTTGATGGCTTTAATGAGATCAATATCGGCCTTTTGATGTTCAACGATATCAAAAGAACGGCTGTAAACTAATCATAGTTGAGGCACGTTTTGTCGACTCGGGTAATGGGCTCAAGATCTAGGAATAGCCACCGATCGGATCTCTGACGTTTATCGAATTGAGTGCAGGGTCCACAGAAATTGTATCCAGGAATATTATTCTCATCTGCAAACGTAGTTTACGGGGTGCCTGCCGGCTGCTGTATGTCTTCGCCTGTCTTGGCGACGATAAGCGTCCATTTGGCTCACTCACAAAGCAGCCGCCAGCCTTACCATGCATCTGTTGGCAACTTCGCATATATGCACCGAGATAGTTGGCGTCTTGTGCTAGTGCCTCACAGTATCAGCTACTAATTTTTTTTTTATTTTAGAAAGAGCTATCCGGCCTTTAGTAGCCTGATCTGACAAAAATTAGACATCTTAGACTTCATGTTTGAACGCTAAGAACCCCATAATCTCCACTGGCTTCTTTCCTACTGCATCCACGTGATGTCTGTAGCTCCATCAAGAAGTTGAAAGAAAAATTCACTCTTAAATCTCCTCCTCCATCCTGACTGTGTTGGATAGTTAGTTCTCATGTTTTTGTGTCAAACGCCGATCAGCTAAGGGAAACCCCTTTTGGGTATTAAGCAAGGTACTTGTGCTTCAGAAAATCAAAGACAGCCTATAATACTTCAAGTCCTTTTGCTATTACTCGGAAGAAGAGGTGATGGCCTTCAAGATCTCTGTTCGTTTCGTTTAGAGCATGGATGAGGCACCGAAAAATAAAGAACAGAACATTCCGATGGCCAACAATGTCATATTTGACGAATGCATGTAGAAAGGAAGAAAAAAACGTCAGCTTCCTTATTCAACTGTGGTAAGTTCCACGGAAGCCGACGCGTTTTATTTTAGCAATATGTACGCTGGAGATGATACCCCTTCAAAGGTAATCCAAGATAATGTCAATCTGCTCCTTTTTACATGGCATAGGCGTCGATGCTGTTCGGAAGATATGCATATGCAGGATCTTTTGCTCAGACGTGAAACATTTTGATGATTTCTTCGGGAAATCTATCGCGGATGGACACTTACAGAACAGATCTTTATGCGGAAACCAATGCTGAAAAGATTTGAAATTTTTTTACTTTACTTGAGGATGCATTTACAAATATATAAACCCTTCTAAAATATTTCGAAAGATGTCAAAAAAAACTTTTCTCTAGAAAAATATCTTATGATTCATCACTAGCACCAAGAAAAATTCTTATTTGAAATGCTCAGAGACAAAACGCAGCGTTAAAATTTGAAAAGCAATTTAGGATTCCCTCTGAAGCTTATGCGAGAAATCACCAAGAGCGACCAGGAGTAGGAATTGACACAGGTCTTGTTTTGAAGGAGTCAGTGTATTTAAGCTGGAAAGTTTTAGGAGATTTCTGTTGGAAACAAACCTCATGGCTTTACAACTTGAAAATTTGTCAATAAAAATTTAACAGTCACTACCATTACCTCTTGATAAGTCTAATACATTTTACTGCCATTACAAATACTAAAGCATCAAACCACTAATACTAATTTGAGATAGTGTGCTGTTTGGTTACTGAACAATAGACCTTAAATGGGTACCAAATTAGTGAATCTTTAGATCGAAACTGAGCCAACACTTTTGTTGACAAACCTTGAACACCAGGCATGTGATTTTCTTACTTTTAGGCCAAAACGCCTAGAAAGTCTTTGAGTCTCTATTTAGAGCACAGTCTGGTTATCCCATCAACGTTATCAAACATTCTAAAACCACCAACAATATTTTCGCAATAATAGGCATTTGTAAAACCACCGCTACACCTCTACCTTTCTAGTGACCAAGATGAGGAAACGAACGATCAGAGTATAACACACTGTACGAAGCGAACATGACAACTGAAACTTGTTGTCCGAGCGGCGTGGACGGATGAAAGGAAGTGTAACGTTTTCGTCTTTGGTAAGAGTTAAATATTCTATCCTGAGGCGATCAACCAAGATTTCCACCACTGATGTCCAATGTAAACTGTTTGTGGTTGCGATTAAAGATTTTGTACGGTTTGGTGTAAGGTGGCTGCAATAGTAAACGAACTGGGTCATCTAGGACGGGACTAAAACGTGTGTCGAATCTTTGAGGTTTTTTAATGAAGACTTTCCTGTTCACTGGCCATGGCGGGGAGTTTTTGCATATAAAGTTTAGGTCGACTAAAGGGATGCAGCCTAAATCTTCGCTTTTAGCAATTGCTGATTTAAAAATATATATACCAGCCAAATGGATCCTTATGTCGTCGACCATTTCAGTTGAACTCTGGCCAACTTGTTATTAAACTGATGCACAAATGCTGAGATAGACCGGAAGTAATTTACCTCAGGATGCTGAATCCGCGAAAGTTTACAGAGCTGCTTTCAGCTGTCAAAGCGGATTTTTTATAAAACTATTTGGAATCAGATAGTACACAGTCGTTCGAATGAGTTTTCTGCCGATAAACTGCGTCAGATGTTGAAAAATAGTCGACTCAAACTCTCAAACTCTGCTCCATTGTCGTGAGCGATCGTTGCTAGTACGCCAAATGGATGCACACAAAAGATAATAAAGCTTCGGACAAATTTTCTGCATTAACATTTCTAATCTAAATTTTCTTTGGTCATTGGGTAAAGCAGTCGATGCAGGTCAGCGTAAGTACAGAGAGACTTGAGATATTGGTAGCGGTCCCATGATGTCAAGTTGAATGTACAGTAATGGAATCGGGTATTTGGAATGCCATATTTTGTCGATGACGTGAAGGTGTTCGATCGGTGGCACTGAAGACGGCTTGTAGCCTACTGTTTGATATTTAAATCGATCTTTGACCAGACGAAGTGCGCACGCGAACACTAGGATGAGCAAGCGAATAAAGAGAGTGGAACGGCGTCAATATCTAGGGATGAACGGACGGGGGAAGCCATTGAAACGTCAACAAATTTCTAACCATGTGTAAAGGCAGTGGCATTTCACCTGTAAAGCATTCGATGTTTGCTGATAATATTCTGTGCAGTCACTGGCGCTTCCATCATCGTCGTCGATTTTGTCGAAATCGATTGGTGACAGGCCAATCAGCTAACATTTAATTTTGGGAGAACGCTTCGAAAGTCGTATTGTTAGCGCGTTTGATAGGGCGAATGTCATTTGTAAATTTGCTGATGAATGACGAGTTGAATGTGCCAAAGTGCAAACTTGTTTGAATCTCAGAAGGTGCATAGATTAACAGTTTGTGATTTCTCATAACCAAAAATCAGCGAACTATGAAATAACAGAAGTAATCGATGGCTAAGTAAACGACAAGCAATTCGCGATTGAATGTGCTGTAACAGCTCTTAGTTACCTTCAGTTTCTTTTTAAAAAAGCGATCGGAAGCCAAACGTTTTCAACATATTGATAAAGAACTGAGCCAACGGAAACATTGGAGGCGTCCACCATAAATCGCGTGAGCGCATTTTTCTTCAGATATCAGAGCAATGTGGCAATGGCAAGTACATCTTTTATAGCAGTGAAGGCGATAATATAGTCGGTTTCAATTTAAAATTTTGTTCTTGCAGGAAAAGAGCTAATCGTTCAATGACTGAACAATGTTTGCGCAGTTCAGGATGAAATGGCAGAAAAAATTAATCATGATAAAAAACTCCAAAAATTTCCATTTTGATATAGACTTAGAAAAATTTCGAGTAACTTCCAATTTGTCAATGACGAGACAGATGCCGTGTCTGCCGACTGTATATCTGGTAAACGTAAGCTGCTCTACGTTGGGTTAATGATGATGCCATATTCTTCCAGGGGCGTAAATAACTGCTTAAGATTAAGTTTGTGTTCTTCGGCTGAGACACCAGCTAAAAGCAGGTCGTCAACATAAATCGTAGGAGAAATCGAGGTCACGCGAAACCTGGTCGATAAACCGTTGAAACGTCTGTGCCGCATTGCTTAGGCTAAATCGCATGCGCACATCTTCGGAAAAGCCAAAACACTTGATGACAGCAATTTTTAGAACGTTGACATGTTTTTTTCATAATATGATAATAAGAGTAGACCAAATCGATTTTCTCAAATATCTTCGCACCATAGAAACTAGCGGTAAAATCATGGATGTCCGGAATTTGGTAGCACATGATCTTTGTAATATTATTTAAAGCGAAATTATCTGCACGCGTAAATATTCTCACGTGGACGCCAGCCACCAGAGATTTTTTTGACTATATTCAACGTTGATGCTTAATTGCTGGACAAAGGACGTCAGAATCTGAGATGCAACGTATTCACATTCACGGCTGGCGATCTGCATCGCGCTGGAGTGAGCGGCGAGCAGGGTGCTTAACTAGCATATCAGTATGATTTTAGCGTGTAATTGCAAGAAATTTGGCAAGCAGATCAGCATATTCGAACGTGGTCACAAAGCAAGCAAATAATGTAATCAAAAAGTGCAACACTTCTGACGCATATCTATGTTTGTTTTTCCAGAAAACAGTAATGCTTCACGTCGACAGTAAATTCAAAATTTCGAACGAAATCACCCACAATGATTGAATGTTTAATGTCATCAATCACAAAAATTCAAATGAACGTACGTCGAAGTCTGAGGGCCAGCGTCAGTAAACGTTATTCAAAAGTCACATTTGAAATGCGATTAACGTCCTGAGGATCAAGCAGCTCGTCCATTTCAGAATATGAAATGAGTATGATCATAAATTCAGCACCGGTATCGACTGGAAAACATTGTCCAGCTAATTGTTCAGGAACAACGAAAAACAAGCGACTGTCAAGCAAAACCATGTCATATGTCGCCACTATTGACTGGCCCCATCTTTTGCTAATTTCTATAAGCAAAGCGCTTAACGTTTTACAGCTTTTTCTCCTTGTGTCTGCAGTTACCAGAAAACATGAACAGCTGTTGATTTAGGTGATCTGATCGGGCGCGGAAAAATTATTGCGATTGGCGAGGACCAAGGATCGATATCGACTGTGCAACCTTTGCGTTTTCAGCTCGGACATTTAATATCGAGGGTGTTCAACATCTTTTTTCGTTGTGGATGACACTATCGAAAAATCGGCAGAAGTGGAAAATTCCACAATTTTATACCGTTAAGTTTGATATTATCGATGGCGGAAACCAAACGGACTTTTATCAGTGACTGCTGCAGGAACTTTTCACACAGAACGGATCATCTACAGCTACGTCATTTTTTAGTTACCCAGTTCTTCACTGAGAAAAAAAGGAGGAAGGAGGTAGATGCTCTCGCTCAGACGACTTTGTGTGCTTGTAAATTGTTTCTGCCTGTCATACGACCCGTAAATCTGCAGACTGAGCAGAAAGTTCGAATTTCGAAAGATTGGAGTGACGGGATTAAAAGATTTCGTTTTTTGTGGCGTAATTTCTGTGGTTATGATCTGGGCCTCAACTTGAGAGAACATAATTTGTGGGTCAGAAAGCCAATAAGATGACAACTTAATACCTACCGCGGAAACATTGACCTAGGTAATGCGATCGCATTGTTGTCAGCCATGGTCAAAGTTCTTAAGTGTTGTCGGTATCATCAATTGTAGTTCGAAATTGAACCAGTATTTTCGCTACTAAGCGATGCACGTAAGCTAAGCCATTTTATTATTTTTTTACTCTATTGCCAAATCTCCAAGATAAAGGCTCAACCTCGTTTTTAGAGCGCATGCCAATCAACGTTCTAAAATATTTTAGAACAATAAACAATGTTCTCGAAATAATGCGCTTTCGTAAAGTCTCGCCAAAAATCCATCAAATGGTGTAAATTTTCAAAGTAAACTGCTTGGCATTTATTTATTTAATATCCTTATAATTTTGCTCTCAGTATTGAATATTTCTTTGACTTTCTGCAACTAATACTATGAATATCTACTACTACTACTACTACTACTACTACTACTACTACTACTACTACTACTACTACTACTACTACTACTACTACTCTAATGGGAGCAAGATACACCACAAAAAGACGTGCACAGAGAAGATTACAATAAACGCTGCAAGTATAGGAATGACCTTAAATAGAAACAAGGAAAAAGAACAACCTTCCTCCTTGTATAATACATTCATGAAAAGCACATCAGATGTATGGAAGGTGTGACAGAATGATAGGCCTCTCCTATGTAAAATCAGACCTTAAAGAACAGAAAACGGTCGATCTGCATGATAAATGGAAACAAAAACTATGCATGGACAAAATCTTAACAGGATGTAAAAAGAAAGGCACTGATAAGGACATATGCTAAATAAGGTTGACTATAAGTAATCTAACGGTCAATAGACAAAAAGGATTATTGTAGTGATACAAAATCAAGCAATTCCTACTTGCCACTACATCAACTTTATTTGGAAAAAGATCAACGACTTCAACTGCAGATCTTTCCAAAACACCATGAAAACATCGATCATCTTCTAACAAAATGTGAAGTCCTAACAAACAGCAAATATCTGCATGACCGCCTTATTATTCTCGGTTTAAGCAAAAAATAACTTAAATATCATGACCAAATGGTGGTGACATACACCACTCTATGACTACCCGAACAAACAGAACAGTTCGTCACAAAAAGTCAGACATTATCATTTTGAGAAGAAAATAAAGGGAATAGCCTTCTCGGTGATCCAGACAGAAGATAGGGAAAATATCGGAAACAATAGCCTGCTAACTGCTGAATTAAGAACTGGGGTATTTCAGTGATTGTTGGCTTAGTTAACATGGACCTGAAACAATGGGTGCAAAAAATTTATGCACAAACCGAACTCAAAAAGTCAATATAGTAACAATAACAAAAAGCATCCCCATAATCCAAGAATTTATACAGATAGAAGAACAGTTTAATTAAAATCCTTTCGTAAGAAGTTTAGTACTTGAACAAATGGTTTACGACACCCAGGTTTTAAGGCTTTCTAGTTTGTGGAAAAAATGTCGCTTTGTGTTGACAGACAGAAATTGTTTCAAGGAAATATACTTTAGAAATAAACTCTATTATACACTTCTACATTATACCTAAATAATAATAATTCGTAATATAAAGAGTTAAGGACTGGAGAATAAATAAAACTGAATTGAAAATTGCGCACTCTTAAAAAAAACAAAGTTTCAATCTGGAAGAAATTAATTGTTGCAACTCCTTTGTTAAGGACTTAATCTGAAATTGGGCAACAGCTGCGTTGTAAAGCCAATACTATCCCATTCTCAGTTTTCTATTTTTAGTATAGTGGGAGTGTCAGTCAACGAATAATTAATGAAATAGTTACTCTCGTTCGCGACGCAATCAGTAGCTGAAAATAAAAACACAACAGTTAGGAGACCGTTTAAATTAATTCCAACCAAATCCTCTTTAAAGAGTATACCTTACAGTGTTATTAAAGAATTAAAATTTCATAATTACTCAGTAAATTGGAAATGTCAGAAATTTCGGAATATGAAAATAAAATGTATTTACAAATTAAATGCTTATGCACTCTCTGAAAAGTGTGGAAAAACAGACTTCAAATTAACTAATTCACTAAAGCGCTTCACAATTATGACACAAATGCCCGGTGTTCTGATGATATAAATGCTCGTTGAAGTCGTCGCCGTACAAATAAAGTAGACACTGCTTGTGGTTTTGGAAATATTTGTGCCTCTCTACCTAAGTGTTTTGTTCCGTTTGAGATTGTAACAATAGATAAACAGCTGATAAACTTCAAAAGTTGCTATTATATCAGGCAGTATATGCCATCAAACCGACAAAAAACAATAAAAGAGTTGTCATTATGTTCTGACTCTAAAATGATGTATATCTTGAATGCTAATATTTTCGGAAGGAAAGAAACTTTTGCACCTGCATTACCTGGTTTGGAAAGACAGGTTTAATAAAACTGGTTAAATTTTAAGAGGAAAAAATACGAAACATCATCCCTGACAACCTTTCTTACCAGCATAAAAAATGCCATGAATCTGCTACAAAAGAAATTGGCATTTGTTGATATCCTACGTAAAAATAAGTCAGGGATTCCAGCAGTGTTTCTTCCAAATCGAAAACCAGAAGTCCATAGTAGCTAATTTTATTTTGAGGATAATGTTACGCATCTTAGTTATGTTTCCAGAAGAAAATGTTCTGTCATTTTTATTTCATCAATGCACGTAATGATTCTGTCTCTAGAGAAAAACCGAAACTTGACATAACCTATTTTTACAATTACAATAAAATAAAAAGTGATGTAGATGCGTGTCGCCAAATGATAACTGCATTCATACTAGACAAACGGGAAGAGGTTAGCCTGTGTAAATGTTAGTTATCTTCCTTTAATTTGTAAGATTTGAGTTAATATATCAATTTGTGAAATTCGCAAAATTAAAAAGTTAAGAAAATGTAACAAATAATAAAACAAATAAGAGTATTTGAAATCTTTATCAACCTGCATTCAAACAAAGTTTACTCCTAGATTAGAACCTTTATTAATCTTTTATGAAAAGTTATGGAAAAAATTGTCAAAATGTTTTCGCACATTCAATGAGCTTGCAAGTTTACCATGACAACCATACAAACGAATCAGTTATAATCCGAATTTCATGGATGAAATAACATGTATATCTTACATTTGTTTTTGTGCGGGCTTTTGAATGCAAGATTTGAGAATTTACTGTAGAGCCTTAAATATAAATAAGAATGCACTGTTGAGAAGTAATCTTTTGTAAATTATGAAACGAGTTCAGACGCCGCCTAAGATAGTCAACAGTTATATAAGTAAAAGTTTAAGCAATTTAGTTAAAATAGCCTTTAACAAAAAGCAATTTTATTTATACAAAGGTTGGAATTTTGCATTTTAAAATTTTATATTGCAAGAATAAATAATTGGGATAAAATAAAAAAATGATAAAAACTTGTTATTATGCAACTTATATTTTCTTAGGAAACGTTAATTTGAGTAAACACCAGCTGTCAGTAGAATACTCTCATAAAGTACTTGAGAGAGTCGGCGGGACAAATTCTTAGAAAAATACAATGGCAAAAATAAAAAAAAAATCTAGACTACAAATTTTATGATTCTGTTTTCAATTTTTCAAGAAATATAATTAGTTGCAAAAATGGCTAGATTATCTCCGAGAAACTCTATTGGATTTCAAACTGTCATACGGTGGGAAAAATTCAATTTCTAGAGCAGTAACTATGTTATAAAAGAATTTTCTTATTAATACCAGCTTCAAAATACTTCTAACTTTATGGTGAAAGAAAATAACATGTCTATGGTTTCTACCTGATGGTTGCCGTTTAATTAAATGTCTGTTTAGTGGTGACAACAAATATGTTTCTATTCTTGTTACTTTACTTTCTGTAACGTGGATATATGATACTATTTCCTTTCCAGGTCGTATAATACATTATTTAAAATTTTAAAAGGTATATATATTTTTTTTTCTTTAAATTTGGCGGTAATTTTATTAGCAATTACTGATAAATATAACTGAAGAAATACAAAATTACAAATGATGTTTTCTGAAACAAGAATATTACTTAGCTACATGTGATTAAAAACACATCACAATGTGTAAACAATGCTTTCCATAACTAAGCTTAATATAACTTTATAGATATCGACAAATGAAATTAATTCTTACTTGATAAAATTTTTTATTGTTGCTATTTTTAAATTTCGTACCATCTTAAAATCGATGTCCAATTTTTTTTAATGCTCGTACATTAAAAGTAAATACATATGTAACAAGTTGTATTTGCTAATATCGAAGAAAATATCTTCAACGTCGAACTACTACAAAGCCGATTTCCGCATGGAAACAATTTTTTTCTCATTTCATATTGTTAGAAGTATCGCATTTGCACGCACGATCTACTTCAGATAGTCTATCAGATCTCTCTTCAGACATCTCGTTGAGTTGTTTGTCAGCTTTCGTGGTATTACATGTAGAGACGTTTCCTTAATTGTCGACAGGCTGAAATAAAAAATCAAATTGTTTTAAATTCCACACATTGCACTTTAACTTATTAGTTTTAGTTTATTAGTGTTTTTGTTTTAACGGATGCTGCGTGTACAATACGCATAACTCATTTTACCCTCACTTTTACCTAAGAGGAGAAATATTAAGTAAAAGAAAACTGTTATAACCAGGGTTAGGGTTGTCGCATTTAGCGAAGAAATGCAAATGATCTCTTTGTTGCATCTAGGCCGAGAATAGTACATGATGCCTGGTTCATTTCTTCAAAATTGGAATTTTGGACAGTAATATAACCAACACGTTTTTCCTACTGAACGAAACTAAAAAGACCTTACTAAAACATTTCATTTTAAATATGGGAAGAAACCGGAGCACACGGAAACCCCCGCGGCCGGCTAGAGAAGAAGAGCGAAACGGAAACATGTTAGGGAGATTTTAAAAGCCGATTCGATTCCTATTGAGATTAAACATTTTGACCTCACCTTTGGAAATCCAATAGTCTCAGAGCTACTTGTTGCATTATTAACGGCGACACACTTGTGTTGTATCTTACACGCAGATCTCGCCTATGACCTCCGGTTTCCAAATATCCGCACTAAACATGCCAAAAGCTTATACCGGTTTCTTTTTTTTTTTTTAATTCACATAAAATTTACTTTTCGTTACTTTTTTCAGTTTTCATAAATACTATAAAGGATACTATTATTCAAAATGCCCTATTTAAAGCTTTATACATAAGCAATGAAATGTAACTATACACTGATCCAAACATTTTCAAATCTTTCAGTGAACATGGCGAGAATTCTAGATGTTGAACAGCTACACGAGTATGGGTATTTTTCGCACATATTTAGTCAATAAATATTTAGTTATCTTGATATTTTTACGTGATTTAAATTAAATTATGTTGTATAAATTCTATATCGTACTGATAGGTGCAGTGAAGATAATTATTGTCGTAATTTTAAAATTCTTCCTGCAAGTTCAAGCCTCTGAATGATCTATTTTTCTCTAACATGTGGACAAAAAACATTCTTTTTCTTGATCCAAAAATGTTACAATAACGTTTCTATTTCTGCTGTGTAGTTGTGCGAAAGTTTTTCAATATGGAAAAGTATTATAACTACGTTTTAATGGTATGCGGCAACTGAGCGCAGTTTTATCTGTGAGTCAAAATGTATTTATCTACGCGCATTTTCTAATAAAATATTAATGTCTGTACAGAAGCAAGCTTGTTTTTCATCAATCCGCATGTAACTTTTTTTCATTTGGCTAATTAATTAATTGGTTGTTAACAGTGATGATCTGCAGGTCGCAGTTAATCCAGCACTGGTTTTATAACACAGAAAATTCAAGCGGCACACTGGAATATCTGACTAAGCCAATAAACAGCATTTCCACAAAAATTCCAGTTAATAGTATTGCTGGCGACCTGTTGGATTGCCTACACTAAATAATGTCGCTGGTTTTGTCAATAAAGTAATTTTAACATCTTTTTTGCAAGTATTAAATTATGTAACAATTAGTTTATTTTTGTTGTGTTGATTATTTTGGCCCAATAGCATAAAGACAGATAAAAATTAATATACTCAAACGATTATAATAATTACAATACACAAGTAAACTTTAGTCAAAATGTCTGCAAACTCAAGAAGATAACTCCAAATTAATTGCAGTGAACACTGCTCTGTGCTTAGTTAATATTGGATTATCGTACTAAAGGATATAAATTCCTCCTTTAAGTAACATAATACAAACCTTAATATGCCTGATATAGCTTTATAGCCAGATACTTTATGAAGTACTTATCCAATTTCCAACCACAAGAAGAAAAATGCATTAAAATGGCTTTAATCAATGTCTCCATTTAGTTTTGTCCTACTTCGCGCTAGTATATCTTTATAAGCAATTAACAGTAAAAATTGTTAGATAATTGGTTAACTTTACCTTTAATTTTCCCAAAAGAAATTCTGGAAAACAAGAAAATATACTATCAAAATCCGAGTTTAAATAACGTGGCATTTAATTTCATAGACAAACAATAATAGTTTAAATACATTGTATCATCCAGAATTCATACCAGGGATCTATGCTTTAAACATGTCTGATTTATACTATATGATGTACTGTCCATAAAACTGTCAAGGACAGTTCGCTACCGATCGTTTTTATACTGGATTTTTTGCTCCCGCTAACTTAGATTCTGGAGATTTCGCTACTAGGTCATTTCGCACTTTAATGTTTCTCATAGATGTAGTTGAAGTCATCGATGAAGTGACTAGTAGAGGCATAAATGAAGGGGGGGTATAAAAATTGATTATTTCCAGAATTCTGAGAAGAAAGGAGCAGTATACACGCTCTTTGACATACAAAAGATAACTACCCAAATCCGGGAATAAAGTCAGTCGTATTTTTTTTAGGAGTCGAAAAGCGGTGAAAGCGGAAGTCGGTATTTTGTCTTTGAACACAATCCCCATTACGTGATATGTATAAATTTATATATTTACGTATCTATACTATTTCATATTTATATATTTAACATGATTGCTGAAAAGTAAAATATCAATAGTTCCTGAAGTAAAAACTCTTACGGAAATGTCCGGTCACCTCATAAAACAGCTACGACAATAATTAAATAAATAAATTTCTCTCTCTCAGAATAAATAGAGTAATACCATATTAGTGGACAAATTTATCTCATCACTTTTTCTTACAATTTGAAAAAGTAAAAAAAATATTTTCATACACTGGCCCTGGAAAACTCAAAACAGGTTTGGTATTTCACCATATGATCATTAAGATGGTGAACTTACTATTTGAAATATGTTTTAGTGCTATGTGAACTGCTGAAAGAACAAAAGGATTATCATTACATAAAATTTACACTATGTTTACTACCTTTCATAATTAATTACACGGAAATTACACGTAAAAGGATCTTTTTATACAGAACAGTCATTAAAGATAAATTATAGTCAAATTTTTTTTTATATTATTATCAAAAGCAGTTCTTTCTCTTAGTACTTTTCATTCTGTTTTTTTTTTTCATTTTAATTTAATAACCTATAAATGTCTCAGAATAATGCAATTTCATGGCAAAGTTAATGCAAAAAAATTTAAGTTGAAAAAAAATTTAAAAAGTGAGTTAACTTTAACTCTGCGCGTTTTGACGTTTGGAGCAATAATCTCAATGATAGTTTCATGAAAAGTCTGATCTATTTAATAGTTTCTTATTTAATTGTCAAACAAAATGAAGAATGACGACGTAAACTAAAACATCAGCTGACAAACAAACCGGCAGAGTGGTGATACAATTTACAGAATAAATAAAGACCAAAACAAACATTAGCCAGTCTCTAGCAGTCTGACGCCATGCTTTATCATGTTTGAAGTAGAGAGGTTATGAATGGGTATTAATGAGCTGTCTTCGCTACCATTTCTTCAACTAGCTACCGGCTAGTATTTTAATGTTTTCCTAGATATTCTGTGGTGCATTATTTTTTATGTGATTAAATTCTAAAACTTATACCCTGATATTAGTTTTTCTTATACTATATGAGCATCGTCAAAAATATAAGAAAGCTCAACACATTGGCAAAAGGTCTATCATCAAACCTTAGCCATATTATAATATGCAATAAAATATGTAATCGTTACTTGCATATACCACTCTATAAACAAAACATTTTAAAGGGCACCAAAATGTCAGTAAAGTGAAGTACATTAAGAGACAAAGAAAAAATTTATGTTAAAAATCTTCATGAATATCTAGACACATTGAAGGGAAGAAAGGTAAATAACTTTCACCCCAAAATTATCTGGCCACTAATGATTTATTATTGTGTGTTCGTCGGATATATTTGCAAATCTAAAGTATTGATTATTTGTAAATACTGATAAGAAATTCTGAATTACAGATTCATGTGATCTTAGAATTGGTAACTACTATTTTGACAATTATTTATTAAATCCATTGACCAACTTAGAATTTCTTTAGAGCTACAACAAAAATGTGATTAAAATACCCTGAAATTCGGTACACTAAGATATCTTCTGAAAGTTTTCAACGTAAAAAGACTTTTATGAATGCATGATTACCATTAATTAAAAAATAAAGCAAATTAGATAGAAATAAATTAACGAAAACTTTTCCGTTAAATTATTTATTATAAAAACAAAAATTTTAAATATTACAAATTAATAATCATATTATTTGGAATCTTAGTGTAAATTGTGTAAAATTAAATGCTTGCTTTATATATCAAATCTAATTTATTTTAAACACTGAATATTAAGACAAGTTTGCTTGTTTTTTGTAAATTTTATTTACTTCTAATCAAACTTTGTTTGCAAGTGTAAAGTAAAGTATTCTTCCACCGACACGGTAAACAGTTTTTTTTCCTTTTTAAATATAATATAATTCCATTAGTTATGCGTTTAAAAAAGTTAAAATAAACAAACTAATAAGAATTTGATTCTTTTATTCTGAAAATACTCGAAGATATCTCCACGGCCTGCGTTAACAATTGTTGAGGTCAGCTGCAAGATTGTAAATCATGGTGGAGACCAAGAATATCGTCATTAGCAATCAGACCTAAGGTCACGAGCATGATAAAGAGAGCGGTGTGGCAAATATGTCGATATTTGAGGCTGTAGATCAGACACATGTCAATAACACACTGGAGGACCGCTCTACATCAGTTCTGTTAAGGACTTACTGTACGCACTCTTTACTTCTGCTCGGTACCGTGCTACGGGCGACATCGATTTGCAAATAACTAACACGGATTTGGGTTACTTGCATGAACTTTTAAGGCCTGTCAGCAAAATAAAATAAGCTGATTGAGCCTATTCAATGGGTAAAAATGCGCTTTTTATTGATGAAAATTATCCGTTTGTTCTAACCTGCTTCATTCTAACAGACTCGAAACCATTGATGCTTTCCTGTTTATTGCTGAGTTTTAGTGCTATTTTCTGGCAGGTTGTTGTAAGCTCTTAAATTTTGATTAAACACTGTTAGGAATTTTACGGTTGCTTTTGACCGAGGTGGTGGGGTTCTTGATTTCATTTAGTTAAAAAATAAAATCTAATTATGAACATTGGTAATATATGTTCAAAGAGTTTAGTGTTTATCATATATGCTTATAAATTTTAAATAATTAATGTTATTTTTCACTGAAAATATAGGTTCAAGAATGAAATATTAAATGTCTTATATATAATCAATTCGTTAGTTTAAGTAATTAAATTTATATTAGTATGACTCTGATGTATTATATACATTAAAAACGTGCAACTATTTTTTTGTAACTCTGGTCACAAAACTTGATGATTAATTTATTCATTCCATTTTTATTGGCCGGACTACAATTATAAGTGCCCTCAGTCTTACTCCATTAATTGATTTTTGTTTTTGTTTTTAGCGAAAAACGGTCCTTCTCAAACTATTAACACTTTGATCATTGCATTGAAAGTCTGACATTTTCTTAGAACAAACTCCATTAACCACTGTAATGATAGATACGCAAAGCAAAGTTAACTTTCAAAAAACATTAAACTTACATTTGTTTGCATTCATATTTTAATTTTACTTTAAAAAATTGTTTAGTTAACTCGTGATGAAGATGTGCTCTTTCAAGCAACAAAACCATACCAGACAGAATGCCGTCAACTCTAAGCAGACAAGTTTACCAGCAGAGACTTTGTGCTGTAAGTTTTTTCTCCGCTTTGTGTTAAAATTTTACGCGGTTCTTCTAAATTAATTTCTTTGTCCAGGGTTTCTGAGAAAGACGGAGTTAAATGTTGCGTCTTAATTTATAGTACTTGCATAAGCTATCTGCCATGAGTAATTGCTACGACCAACATATCTTGTACCTACACTTTATCTCTAAATGGTATAGTTAATTTCAGTCACTTCACCAAGTAAAAATAAAGTTTATCAACGGAAATTGTATAAGTAATTTTAAAAGGCTGAATAGCATCTCGTGTCAAGCTTATAGAAATGTTTAAGTGAACTAAGAATACATACAAACATTAACTGTACATCAAATCTTTTAACTGATTAAAATGAGTGCCACTTACAACCAAAATAATAAACAGCAAATGCTGAATCACGTGTAAATACCATGTAAAGGTGGCCGTTTACTTTTTATGGCACACAAGAATAAAACAGACCATTATCTAGTGTACCGCGATAAATGCTCCTTAATGCAAACAGAATTTATGCCCAAAACCTAAGATGGTTCCTAGTGTGTCATTAAATATCATCATTGGACGAAAAGTTCATCTTCAATTTATCGTTGATCACTGCGATAGAAAACCAAGTGGCCATCTTTGTGACCATTACATTTGTTTATATTTAGCAGCATAGTCACCCGTCTATCCTTTGATGACTTTACTGCATTTGTCCTTTCGCTTGTAGATGTGCAGCCCCATTTACGAGGCGAATAGTGAGCAAATGTTGCTCAGAAAGATGAATCTTTTTTATATTTAATTTCTTCAAATATTAGCTACCGTCTTTGCTAGTCTATCTCTACATAGATTTTTCGTTGGCATTATTGGTGTGGCAGGTTAAGTTTTAGCTTAAGGTTGTTTTTGTTACACTTTTAACTGCCACCCACATGAGCTGAAATTTCTGTTCACCACAAAGGAACCCTTTTCGAACATACATGTAGTATTTTCCATTCCAATTACGTGATCTGTCCATCTCAGTTTAGCTAAATAATAATTTTTAAATGCTGATTGATATTGCCTCTTCTATAATATATTATTCCCTCTGTCCTGCAGTCGATCTTTGAAAATAATACTAAAAATATTTATGAAGAATTATCAAGTTGCTTGATGTGCTTCTGATAAGAGTGTGTAAGTTTCACAGTTGCATAGGAAAGATGATATCATCGAATTGTAGATATTCAGTTTCTATATCAACCTGATGCCTTGCTATTTAAGGATCTTAAAGATGTGCGACTATCCTTCCCGTTTGAGACATAGGGTTAGGATTAAGTTAAGACTTTGTTCTGTATGGATTATAACTATTATTACTCATGATAAATAAAATATGAAATTATTCCCTTCAAGAGAAGTGAATACTGTGTTGTTAGATCTCATAGATATCAAAGGTTTGGATTACACATAAATAGACATAACTTACAATTACTAAATAAACAAAAGGAAACCGCTAGTATAACCTAGCTTTCTCCAAATATTGTTGGAAAAAAATAACTGACTTGAAAATGACAAGCAATTATGCATCAGCATGATATTTACTTTGTATAATGTCATAATTTACCTTTTGAAAACAATAAAAAATATCCATTATGTTGTAATTTACTTGTTATGATACACCATAATAGAAAAAATGAATTTAAAATATCCTCTAAATTAATTCCACTTTTGAACAATACAATGATTAAGCAAATGTTTATTTTTGTGCTAACTGTAATTAAAGTAGCTAAAACAAATTTCTAGGTACAACCAATTAATGCCATTCATTTTTACGTTAAAGTACGTGAAAAATTATTTACACATAAAGACAGAATAATTGTGGCTTTGTTGTTTTTTAAAAAAGAAATTATTCTAACATCTTCATTACAGATTTTAAAAATTTTCAGTTTATTGGTCGTGTTTTAATTATTTAATTAAAGACTTTTTACAGGTGTATGTATACTGGCTGATAACTGATAGAACAAAAAATATTTTGATTTTAATTTTTGTGGCGAAAATTTTTAAATAAACATTTTTATTATTTGCATATAAATTACCAACACATATTTATGTCAACTATAATACATGTCTAAGAACACCTTAAAAATTGGCATGAAGTTTGAAAATCCGTGACATGTCAGATCTTTTGGCTTATGTTCACATCTTTAAACGATGTAATGTCTCACTGAATTATGGCCACCTCTTGTTATAGCACAAGTATATACTCTATGGCTCTTCAAATGGAAACAAAATAGTTAAAACTGAGATGTGAGAATTTAAATATCTACTAAAGCATATTGATTTTCTTCTGACTTTACATGATGCAGACTTACTGCAATGTGACAAACAATGATCTCCTGGAGTATTAAGTTCAGTCTATGTCGCTATAGCAGACGCAAAGTTTTGTAAACTAATGCTGCAATACCATATTTTAGATCACTAAATGAAAGGAAATTCATTTTAATAGCAGCTCATACCACGATGACGATTGACACAACCCCCTCTCTAGGTAAATGACCGTAATCTTAGACCCTCGCATCAACAAATCACTACTAAATTCATGATTTCACTTAAAAGTGTATATTATTTATGTTTCTAATCTATGCCCCAGAAAGATAAAGAGTTTATCCATTAGTATTCCACGTGATAACATTCACTTAAGTATACTGAGTTTCTTTCAGTTATTTCGGCCTTTGATATTTTGTATAAGACGTGTTGTGGCTATATTTGTCAGTCCTGACGGTAACGTGGAGTTTCCAAGACCTAGTTTATCTCTGTTACAGACTTCATATTTGTGACGAAAAAAAGCGATATGCGTCCAGAAAGGTCTTCATTCAGAATAACTTGAGCGAGGTTTTCATTTTTTTCATCCGAGACACCATGACCCTTTTTGTTAAAACGTTGAAACGGTTCTCACACTTTCAAAACACAGAAATATATATAGCTGTTTTTGAAAACAAATTCTAGTGTGCATAAACTGTTAACAAAGGTAAATGATAATTTTTTGTTTCTCTCTGCCCAATCGATTCAACATTATATCTAGATGAACTCGTATAACGTTGTTGACACGTTATAGAAAATTTTTATTGTCAACATATATATCAAAGAAAGCATTTTGTGTTTATATAAATAGCAATATAAATTTGGTATTTGAAGAATTTCAGAATAGGAAAAAAATGTTTCTGACAATTCAATTTTGCTAAATTTTAACTTTTAATTTTTCTTCGGTAGAAAAAGAAAAAAATATTTATCGAGGTTTTTATTATAAATCTACACTATAAGAATCCAGTTATCAACATAGAATCATTTTTACTTAACGCTTTTTACATGTATTAGTTTTACTCGATATATTGGTGAAAAAGAGAAGTTTTACTTAGCTTTCAGTACAACAGCATTAGGTTAATATCATTTAAATATTATTAAATTAAAGTTTTCACGATGTAGCTGCTTTTGATAAAATAAGTGAAGATATCGATTCATTATTTTCTGCACAATAATTGAAAACTAAAGTTTTGGAACAGTTCTCATAGTTTATTTTAATGAAAAGTAATCTTAGCGGTGAATTTTTTACCTTGCATTTTAATGACATCACCAGAAATACTATTCGTTGCAAATGAAATCACTGGACAAATGCCTGCATGGCCACTCATTAAAAATACCACAAATTTTCAGATATATACGCAATTTTTGATAGTCGTACTTTGATGTGAAAAATATTCAGACTATCCTCCAGAAGTGGCTTATAAATCACATTTCCTGTAATTTTCCAAAAAAATACCTTGTCTATCTGACATTGCTAAGAATAACACAAAGGGGAGGATGCAACCTAGGTTTAACTGTCTTAACGTCGCTGCTAGCATATATCTACAAATCATCCATAAACATATTGTGAGACTAATTTGAACCGGGAACACCAGTTACAGACGAAGGGCCAGTTTGTGATGCCACAGGTCAAAGATTTCATATGGTTTCGGAACTTGAGGGAATTTTCAAGTTTTCCACTGCCACCACACTTGCAAAATGTGTCCTGATTTCAATCGAGCTTTTTGATTAATACGTACATATTAAATATAAGTGACATCATCCTATCAGACAGAGCTGCGCCACATTGTCAGACATTTCGCCGCGATTATTGGGTGGCTTTTCACCTCACACTTAATGAGTTATATTACCATCCACATTTATGGTTTTCTTTATGAATGTTAAAATTACTTTTCCAATTTATAATTTTCATTTTAAAATGTACCAAAATTTTTGGTATAATTTAAAGGAACAATTGTAGCACTAAGAGTGGTAGATGTAAAACTCAAATTATGTTATAATTTAAAAGAATGGTGTTCCTAAACACTCATGTGCCATTTGATTTTGGTTTATATCTATCCAGTAAGTATGACTTAATCTGTCATGCCATAATGAGTTATCTGAAGATATTACTGTATCTGCAACTAAATTTTCCAGACTCAAATTTTGAATAGATTTATTACCACTATCCACTATCCCAAGCAGGAAATCTTGGTACTGATTGTTTTAATGTTAAAATCTGAATGTACATTTTAGTTATTGCATAATAATCATCATTTTTATCACAATGTGATGGTGATTTTACATCTATGAAACATATTTGGTGTATATCCTTACCAAACAGACAGATAGTTGATCCAGGAAATTATAATGTATATATTTTATTTGCAGTACCTGATCTATATTTCGGCGCAGCAAAATTAAAAGTTTTTAGTGTTTAGATTTACATTATTTTCTGATTCTCTTTAACAGTATTTGTTAAACTATAATTAGCACATTTCTTAGTTGTTGCATCATGAATACTAATTAAATTTTCAGTATTTATAATTTTATTTTCTATTAAGTTTCAATCCTTCATTAAATATTTAGTGTTATTATCATAACATATCATACGTAAAAATTCATAATTATCATGTGGTATAGAAAATATTTATTTTTAAATTTCTGCTATATTTTAAACGCTTTTAATTTTGCACAAAAATTCTATCTAAAATTTAGATCTGCTTTTAATATTAAAATTTACATATATTTTTTAAGGAAGCAAATATTTTTTTTATTTTTAAATTTGCTTTACTTGTTTAAGAACTATTGTGCTTTCATTTCGATTTATTAACTTATTTTCTTTATAATAAGTTGAATGTAGAGGATGTGTTTAAAAATTAACTACGATTGCACATTAAAAATCTGATTATTTTCGTCAAAAGTTTAAAATTAATAAATTAATAATAAGATTACTTCCAGAATATCATTATCCAACATATATTTATTTGATTACTAACTTATATAATAATGTTCATTATTATTAGAATTAACAGAAATAGTAATATTTGTCTATCTAAATGTACATTTCCGACCATTCAACAATTTTGGTTCAAAAACTTGATATGCTCAAACTGCTAACGAATTATTTTTTGGCAAAAATCAAACGTATTTATACTCATTTCATACTTAAAATCAAATATAAATTTCTTTGATTCAATAGACAGCTTCTGTACATTTAATTTAGTATCATCTGGTTATACATGTATAATTTTATCTGTCATAACAACTACAAAAGTCTGAGTCTTTGCATGGCAATTTTAGCAAAAAACCTTAAATTCTACAAAAGCTAAGCTATTTACACTTCTCTAATACATAAATACATAAAAACAATCAGAAAGTATAGGATTTGCTTATTGGTTATTTTCTTCATCAGTTTGAAATCCTAACACAATATAATCTATGATTTTCTGTTCCTGCTGAACCTATCAAATTAGTACTTTGTGGAACTGCAGTTGAATCACAATGTCTATCAGCATAACCAATATTATGTTACTTTTTTCAAGCATCTTAACAAATGTTAGTTGTTACTTATTAGACAACTCTATATATAGCACTATCTTCATCAAATTAACTTTACCAATATCGATTGTTTGCCTAAAATTTTCATCATTATCTACTTTACTCATTAAATCATTTTATAGTCTTCACAAAACCCAAAGATATTGGTTAGGGGACAATATACAGAAAAGAAAACTTTGGAATTTGTATTTTATCATGTAATCATATCTTTAAATTTTTATTAGCATCTGCAGATGTTTCACTCTTGGCTTTATAACCAACATTTATTCAATCCCCGGGACTTACTAAAATCATCTAAATAAGTTATTAATCTTTTCACAGTTGTTACATAATCTGAATAAAGTATTATCTAAATTTATTTACGGCCTACAACGAAAATATGGTTAATCTGAATAAATAAATAAAAAATAGCATTATTTATTAAACTCATTATCATGGTCTGCATATTTCGTATTATCATCTTTTAGAACATTGGTTCCCAATCTGTTTGACATAAAAGCCCCTTTTGATGTTTATCAAACCGTCATGCTCCTCTATTTATTTATTTAAATAAATTTAACAGTTCAATTATTGAAAAATACGCATAATGACATTTAATTTTGTTTATTTAAAAGTTTCAAACTAGAAAATATATTGCCAAATAAAATAAATAATGATTTAATGAAAATGATGATACTGTTTATCTCACGTAAGCTAATAAAAGTTAAGTTTTAAGGATGTAAGAGCACAACACAAGTCACTTTCCACTTCAAGATGATTGCGCTGTTTTGTTTATAACAGAGTGAGAGTTGAAAACCCAGCATCACAAAGATAAGTAGAAGAAAATGGAATAAACAAACACAGCACTTCTTCTGAAACTTGTGTAAATGGTGAGGTATTTTACCTAAAACTCTTCTAAACTTATGGTTTAAAAATTATCTTTGGAACATAAATCACACTTCAGTTCGATGGCCTTTTCTTGCAATAAGTCTAGCAACGAATCTATATCAATATTGAATGGATTTCACACCAATTTTCAAACAGAATTATACAAGGTAGAATATGTAAAATAATGCTTGAACAACTGAACAAAACAATCCAGATGAGCATAATTGTGGGATTTTATCCAGGTAATGCTTATCAAGATCTTCCTTTTCAGCTAGGAGTTCGTTGAGATGAGGGAACAACGTAAAGTTCTCAGTTTGAAATCGTCACTTCCAAACCTGAATTTTTTCTATAAAGGCTCTGACTTATCGTAGTGGACAATGATGTTTACACTTCTTCCTTGCAGTTTCAAATTTAAGTTGTTGATAGCCTCAAAAATGTCCGCAAGTAAGCCAATGAAAACTGAAACGTTTCGTCTATGAAAGAAAAATACATTTCTTCATTATTCTGTCCCTTGAATAAACTTTTCACTTCATACTTGGATTCGTAGAGTTTGCTTTCGATAGCCAGCGGACTTCCGTGTGAAACAAGAGAACTTTATGATCAGCTACCAAATCAGCACAAAGAGCTGAAAATCGCCTTGTAACTAAAGCAATCCTCTTTACAAAATGAAAACTTTGATTGCCAAGTTAAGCGAGATACATAGGTCATCTGAAAGTGTCATAGCGGCCATGACTTGTCTATGGATGACGAAGTGATTCCTTAGTATGACTGGATTCCTTTCTTTGACCAATGTCATGAATCCAGAGCGAGAGCGAACTATTTCGAGGAAACCGTCAGTTCAAACGCCAAAAAGCTTTTTCAAAGAAAGAAAATTTTCTTGGAGAAAGTCTGAAACTGTTGCCAAAATGTCGAGAGCCTTTGATGTGGTCTTCAGTGCTTTTGAGAATAGCATTTCTTCTTTCACATCTCCATCATCCACAAATCGAGAATAAACGAGCAAATGACAGCAATGAGTTTTATCGGTGATATTTTCGCATTGAATTGAAAAGAAAACCAATGTTTTTTTTTCCTTTTACCAAAGTTCGTCCTTTTATTTATTTTGCATGTCCGTCAATGCCGCGCTATACAGTGGTATCAGAGAATGAAATTTTTGATAACTTTTTCTGGTCTTCGGCACCAAACAATATTCGCAGCACTCAACAAGAATGTTTTTACAAGAGTCTCTCCAATTGTGTGAGCTTCCTTTATTTTAGCAATAAGTAGTGACAACTTGTCAGATGTTTCCACCAATTTGACAGTATCCTGATGAAAAGCTCCTATAATGTCCAGCTTAATGAGTTTCAAGCACTGAAATTTGGCAGCAAAAAATTTATTGGCTTGGCTTTCAATTCCTTATGGTTTGTATGCATATTTCTGTCCAGACAACCAGGTTTTAAGTCATCATTGCTGAGAATTGCATGACATAAAACGCACTTGGGGAAGGTGAATCCAATTTTTTTTCATTGACGGTAAAAACCAAACTTGGTGTATTCTTCATTATACTTCCTTTTCTTTGTCGTAGACATTGCTAAAAGAAGACGTGAAGCTAAACAAAAAACAAAACAAATTATATATTTACTTTTATAATTTATTGTTATCAGATGTACAAAAACAACAGACTTCATTTTTTAAAACTGTTATGTCCGTCGACTCTCTCTGTGAAAAGAGGTCAAATTGACCTAGGAAGATCTGAATGATTCAAGACAATATTCCTAATTACATTAGCTTATTGCGTTGCGGTGGTGTCACGGGACTATTACGTCGGCTCGTGACACACAGTCCTATCACCTCCCCCTTTTGAAGAAAAACAATAAGACTTGAGTCTTGGAACCAATTCAAGACGTTTGGCCTCATTTCTCTGGCGTAGAGACAGCCATCGGGATATAGCAAGAATTCTGTCAACGTCTTCGAATTCTATAATCTTCTAGTCATCAGCAATTAAAAAATTGTCTCTTCATATTTTCACGCCCCACATGGAATTTAGGTCTCCCCAGGAGATGCGATCCCCAGTTCTAGAATAATTTTTTGGAAGGTTCTCGTTTACACAATAGTTAAAATTCATGTAGCAACAAATTTACATCTTGGTTTTGAATTTTAATATCAATTTCTGCTCCAGAATTATTTATATTACTCCTAGTTCTAGTTTTATACTCATCAAACGCATGTTTATATTTGGTTCATCAATAATTAAATCGCTTTCCATGTCAATAATTAACATTTATATACAAAAATCTATAAACCCAATTAATTCAGTAAAAACTTTGCTATTTTATAGTAGCTTTAGCTTATTTGCTTAAAATCTTTTCCATTCTGTAAATTTTTTTAGTTCTAGAACAAGCAAATAAAGAATTTTTGTGTTTACTTTTATAGGAATCGTCAGCTTTTTGCACTTTTTTGTAATATTTTCAGAACTATCTCTAATAGCTTTCATTGTTTTTGGATTATTGAAAATATTTACCAATTCTATTCAAAGTATCACTTAATTCTGCTTTATCAGATATTTTCTTTTATATATATATTCTTTCTTTTAAGAATTTAATAATAATTAAAAAATCAAGTTTTAAAAATTGTTTAGACTTACTTTAGATGAAATCAAAGTGATATAAAATTTTGGAGATTCTTGCTATTTCCAACTTGATGTGTAATCCAAATATAACTGCTGGAAATACAATTTATTAACAACTTGTAAATAAATGAGATATTTTTGTTTCTAAACTGTTTTATACCTAGGCGAAACATTTGAAAAAATAAATATAACGTTTGAGTACTAAAGTATTGGAAATAATTATCAAAACAGATGAAAAACTAGATATAAAAATGCAGATAACACGTGATAGAAATGTTACAGAATATATTTATGTCTTTATCTAATACACTGTGATTGGTTGTCATGCAAACAATCAAACAGTACAAAAACAGACTATAAAATTATAATCAGTGATATCAATATAGTATGGTGAAAGTCTACTGAATACTATGGCTTTTCAAATGGGAATGCCACAATGTAAGCGTTTAGAAATCAAATTCATAGCTACTGAAAGCTGCTTCATGCGGCAGATTGCAGCTCGACTTCATGTTTCAGAGAGAGCTGTATGAAAGGCCATAAGAACGATACACGAAACTGATACTGTCTACAAGAAGCGCGGTCAAAGAAAATATGCACAAACTCTCCAAAATTTGAGGTTAAGTTCCTCAAGGTATATTCACTATGTAATAGATGACGAGCCAGTAGAGATTTTGCGAATGACCAAGCTACGAGTACTAATGTCTCTTCAAGAACAGTAAGATACACACATTAGCGCGAAGTAGGTTCAATAGATGTGTAAGTGATCGAAAACCTTTGCTGAGAAGAGGCAACGAAATAGCAAGGCTGACATGGGCAGCAAAATTAAAACGGTGGAATGATCAAACCTAGAAATATATATACTCTTTACAGATGAGTTTATGGAGTAGTATAATATTCGGTGAACAACCAACAGCTACAGTGAAGTATAAGGATGAATCAATATAAGTATGATGCTGCATATCTGCTAAGGATGTCGGATACTTGGATAAAATCCGAGGTTATACTGGCCGCCGAGAGGTATAGGCAGTTTCTTATCCATTATGCCACTCCCTCAGATAAAACATCTCATTAGGCATGAATGGATTAATTTTCCAACATTACAATGACCCTAGGCATACAGTTGATGTGATCAAAAACTATCTCGAAGGTAACTTTCATAAAGATGCCTTGGTCGGCATAAAGTCTTGATATAATCATCACTGAGATAAAATGGGGTTATATGCCTACTGAGAAAGTCAAACAACAACCAAAAGTCAGATGAAATGTGAATAGTTCTGGAGGATATTTGGAACAATTCCACGGTCATACATTAATCACCTGTATAGGAGCATGAAAACAAATTTAATGCACTATTCACCATTTTTGTATATTTTCAATGATAATTCGTTGTGGTATTTATTATATACATCTCTCAGTTTCAGTTACTTATTATTTGTGCATAACTTGCGTGTTTATCCGTAATTATTTACAATATTATATGTCCATAAATATATTAACTTTTCATTAAATTACAGTACAAAAATGTAGAATTGATTGATAAAATATTAAATAGATTATCTTTTAATTTAACCTGAAGATAAAATCTTAATATTGAATATTCATAGAGTATTTCAACTATTTTCTCGAAGAAAATTAACTTTATATTTTAAAGTAATAACAATGATAGATTTGAGAGTAGCGACATTAGCATTATCAATAATATACTATTTTTATTTTAAAATCTCAGTAGTTGTTATTTTTCATCTGATTTTGCATTTCGTTGCTAATCTGCTTGAGTTCATACGCATTTGTATCTAAAGTTATTGTGGTATCAGTAGTTTCATGATCAGCACTACAATTAAATTATTATTTGTATTATTCACATTTGAAAAAGAGTACAATATCTCAAGATTAATTGAAGTAATTTTATTCTGTTTTCTATCATCTAACTTTAATGATGGATAAAAATATGTCATAAAATTTTTAATTTTTTGTTTATAAAACAAAACTAAAAGAATCTATGTATTTTACTAATTGCAGTGAGTTTTGCTATCTTATACAATAGTTCTTTTGTAATTTATAAAGTTAAAATATTAGATGTATTTATTAAACATAATTTAAACAATTAATTAGCCGTTGCATTTATTTTATTAAGAAAATTATTTCTAGTTTGTTTAGATGCTAAAATTAAAGTAAGTCTTCAATAAATGATTTGCATCTAAGGATTAAAAAAAACGTATACACCAGAATATGCTTGCTTCACCTCTGTAATCTATTAAGCTGTTACAAATTTTTTCCGGGTTTTTCCTGCATCAATGAAACTTCATATCGTTGTTGATGGTGAAGTTTATTAATCAAAGTTCCATTACAATGAATGTACTTCTGAAAACGAGTTACAAGCATATTTATACCATTTTGAAAATAATCTGGATTACTAGAGGAGATAAATTGTTAGAAGTCGCTACTTGGTTGGAGGATTTCATATGGAAGCTGTCGACGTGTGTGAAAAGGTGGAAATCTGTGGGAGAAAGGACTGGTAAATAGGCTGAGCGAAGGAGAACTTCACGCCCCAAAGTGTTCATTTTTTGAAGAGTCACCATTGCAACATGAAGGGCAAGCGTTGTCCTGGAGCAAGATTGGGCCTCTTCGATCCACCAGTTCCGGCTATCGTTCGGAGAGTTTCTGATGAATATCGTTTAATTCATGACAGTGTCTTTCAGCTGCGATGGTTTAGCCAGGTTGCAAGAATTTATAGTGGATGACACCAGTTGCAGTTAACCAGAGAGTGACCATGACCTTCCTTGAGTGGAGGCAGGATTTTGTAATGTGGATAGGCGCCTGGTCTCTGTCGACGCAATGTGCTCATCTTTTCCGATTGTTGTAAAGGATCCATTTTACATGACACGTAATGATTCGGTCAAGAAATGAGTCGACTTTGTTTCTTATGACAAGAGAATGGCAGATCTCTAATCGACGATTTTGTTGTTGTTCATTCAACTCGTGAAGCATCCACTTGTCAAGCCTTTTCACCTGGCCGATTGCATCAAGATGCCGGGAAACAGTTGCAGCGCTTACGTCAAGCTCTCCTGCAATTTCACGCACTGTTTTTCTTTGATAGGCTTCAACTGGGGCTTTCAGACGGTCGTCAATACAGCTGGAAGAACGTCCGCTACGTTCCTTATCTTCGAGGCTCAGATTTTCTGATGGAAACTTTGCAAACGATCATTGTACTATGCTCTCGTTTGCTGTGCCCTCGCCCCATGCTTGCTTAATGTTACAAGTTGTCTAGCTCTCCTTTTTGACAAGAAAAACATTTCTATCCATTCTTCACTCAGAACCCTGAAACAAATATCCATTTTATGATTTTTAATAGGTAGGTTTTGCATAATGTATGCCAAAGCACAGGCTACAAAACGATATATAACTTTAAATACACCTTTACATGTATGCAAAGAATGAACCACAAATTAACATAATATATAAACCGACGAAACGTTTGCAACGGCTTACTAAATTGTCATATAGTTTAGATGAAACATTCTGATAGACTTTCAATCATTCATTTTCGCCTTAGCTCATGACTAATGTATTTAATCTATAATTTTTACTTTTGTTTAATTTTGTGTAATACCATTGTTGTAATAAATAGCTGTATTGTATAATAAAATCGTAACATAATTTTTAAATGAATGATAATATTTTTGTTCGATTGAGTTTTTTTTTAAATATCCCATAAATCACGAGTGGTAAAATTTTATAATCATCAATATTAAACTTACTATGATTTGCCTCGATGTTCAATAATGTAACTGAATACTTAAGAATTTAAGTGTTGTAAAGCAAATGTACACTGATCATTATCAGAAGCCAAATAATCTACAGTATCTGCATCTAATCTATTACTAGATTTTGAGGAGCTAATTTTGTATTTACAATCGGCTGCAATAAATTATGTTGATTTTGTGTTTAAATTCACCTATTATTATAAAAAAATTTTCATTAACTTTTTGAGATCAACTCCTTAAATTTTTATTTCTTTCTAATTTGCTGTTTTTTAATATCACATTTAATATATATTAAATTTTGATCAGGAAAAACGTCTTACAAAATATGTTAACAATGTTAATAAACTTTCAAACATGAAACCTACTACAGAATCGTTAAATAAGATAACTAAATTCATCATCTTTGGACAATACCGTTTATTATAGCTATTCAATGATTGGTCTATAATTAAATCCTCCTAATCAAATTTAAAACAGTTTTTCAACGGTTTGAATTTATCAAAAGTCACATGTTATTATTGAAGACATCCAGAATATGTTGGAGATTTTTTTTTTAATAATGGAAAGAAAATAAGCATGTTTGGATTACTGCTGATAGTTTGTCTGGAATGTTTTTGTCAGTTTTGGGAACTATAAAAGATATGAATACTATTATGCCTACTTTTCGTATAAAATTATTCGGCTTTTATTTGATTTTTTCACATATATGGTTATAAAATTAAACAAATTATTAAAACTTTAAATTAATTACTTTTTGATCAAATATATCATTTGAGTCTTTGAAGTAATCTATACATGTAATTTTTGTTATTTTATTATTTTGCAACATGTTCTGTGCCTAAAGTTTTCGCTCCATAATGCATTTTTTATTTTTAAAAATATTCATTATTTGTTAACCATTAAGTTTGTTAGCATATCCTCTTTTTATTATTTGATATTTAGGTTGACGTAATGATTTTTTCAAATCATAATTTAGACAAATCTAAAATTGTAGATCTAATAACATACGAGTATGCACGTAGACTGGTTTTGATGCATCCATTTTTTCTTATAATCAATTTACGTATATTTTTTCGAAATAAAAATAACGTTCCTTACTATTTTTATGCTTAAAATATTTTAATAGAAGCAACTTTAAATGGAATAAAATTTTACCGTACATGGGATGAAGGTAAAACAATTGTAGTTCATAGATTTAATAAAATATTTACAAAATTATAATATTAATGATATAAGAATTTTAGAAAAATAAATTAATTAATGTAATAACAAAAACATAGGTGCACTGGTATGTCACCAAAAGAAGCAAGCGAGAAATAATTAAAATGCAGCACACAAAAATTTAAATAAAGATCTTCAATGAAGAATGGTTTGTAAAAAGAAAAATCTTTGTAATTTAAAAAAATTTAAACTATAAAATTATATACATAACCCATATAATGCAGAAAAATATATTAAAATAAATTTAATTAGATTGCAAAAACGTCATATATATGTAGAATTTATCTCAGTACGTTTAGCTTCTTTCATTATGAATATAATTTGTATCTACTAGATGATAAGATATTAAGCTTACCTTATGAAAATTTCAGTTTTCTTTGATACAGTAGTAATTAGTAGGCTTTTAGTTGGAGATTTTCTTGTAACTCGGACTTATAAAATACTCCTAATATTTTCCATCTATGTAATGCTCTTAATTTATATATCGGAAAAAAGTGCTATTAATTTTTATAAGTTAAAATATTTAAATTACATTTTCATCTCACAAAAAAAAAATGTCCATCCAATTAATTTGTTTTCTCAGTTATGTCAATGGCTATTATAAATTTTATAATAGTTAATCCAATTCATTTTTAAATGTTACACTGTGGCTTATGCACATGCTACATGGAAAAGAAATACCCATCAATGCGATTCTTAAATCTACGAAATTATATTATTTTTTTCCAATAATTATTATTTATATTCTTAAAATATCTTTTTATATATAATAAAAATGAATTATTATTAATCTGTAATTGTAACCTAATTGTAGATAGTAAAAAAAAATTATTTTCACTTTACAGACGCTCCAAAACTTTATTACGTCTCCTCTTAAGCGTTTAAGATTCACGAAGAAATTATACATACATTTTTTTGTCGAATATTTTCTATTTGGTTTTAATGAGTGTTATTCTATTATCTTATTATCTGATTTTGTTTTATTGTTTGTAGATCTGCTAATTGTTTTTTGTTTATAAGTTCCACTGTCAAGAAATTCTGATATTCCTTTGATTCTGTCTAATTGAAGCAGAATGTTTATCTGCAGTAAATTTTCATTAGTTATAATTCAACACTAACTTATTTACTGTTACACTAATTACGAAAAAGTTGCACTGAATGATGCGTTAAAATATATTACTTAAAACAGGCTTTAAAACACAATCTAGTAATAATCAGTGTAAGCAACGAATGTTTGTTAGAAAGATTCAGATCAGAAAACGATTAGAGAACAATTAATTATTAATGTAAAAACTCTGTATATTATGGAAATTTAGCTATTAACAATAAAATTTTATATTTTCTCCAGAATCTTATACAAAATTTTATCGATGTTATCTATAGAATGAAAAGCACAAATACTCAGCTTATTTATTTACCGCGTTATTTTGTTTGTAATTCTCTTGTTTACTGATTTGGATGTTATTTAATCACATAACTTGTTTCGATGTGAGATCGATGCATCCCGTCGCCTGCAGAAAGACTAATGATTGACGTGTTGAATTCAAGATTCAAAATGAATGGTTTTGGCGTCTGCTGGTTATCGGGAACTATTCAAACTTGCCTGCAAGAAACTTCTCAGGGTGTGCGCTTTATCTACCAAACAATGATAATTATTGATCACTATTACTAATTAAGAAATAAATTTATCTTGCTTCAATGGTTAAATAAAAGTTTCAGTTACCAAAATATCTGATAGAATAAAGTTGCGTGTGGCAATGAGTTCGTGAAGCAGTTTTTTGGTGAGAAATTTTCTCTAGATAAAAAAGTGCTATAACTGTCCTATTAATATTTAAAAGACAGTAAAATGATGCATAATGATACTAATCATTACTGTCTTTATATTAATAATATGATAGTAATAACGAAAACAAGAAAGTTTCTTTATTCTTAAAAATTTTAACTACTGAATAATTTTTAAAATTGTATTTTATGGATTTGATTTATATGAATTTAAACTGAATATACACAACATCTATGAAAAAGAGCCAGATAAACAAAATAAAATGCTAAATATCTACAACGATCAAAGAAAATATACAACAAAACAAAATTAATTAATTAGATTTAGCTCTACGTTAATTATTTAATACATTAAAAGTGCAATAAAACGTGAACACCCTATATCTTTGCGATAATAAATTTTTAAGTGAACTTTGTTGCCTTACATTTGCTTATTAGGAGAATTTCTTAAAATGTAACTTTATTTATATAATTAAAAAATATTTTAAATAAATTTATTTAATAATTTTTATGGACGAAATTTTTAAAAATATGTCGGGAAGCAAATTTACATAATAAACCAGCAAAATTTACTTTTATCCACACAAGTGTTTGTATATCATAAGATTTTATTAGTACAATGTGGTCCTTTGAATACTACAATGTTTTATAATGCGTTACTGCATTGGTGAACAATAGATAATGAAAATGGGCTGATGTTTATTTTTTACTATTCTAAAAATGCACATTGCTGTTAAAGCTATAATTTATTCATCAAAATAATTTACACTCAAACTGAACGGTTGTACGCTATTTATTATTTTATTATGCGTCATAGGCATTTCAGAATACATTATTGATCAAATAAATCGTATAAAGGTATCTTTATAAATTAAAAACAAATTAAAGAATTAATTAACCTGAAGTATGCTTTCTTTCTTTTGAAATCATTACATTTAATGTTAAACAATTCTGCATCAGCAGTCACATTTTAACATGTTCAACAATTTATACTTTCTTATTGAAATAAAACGACTCTTCTTTCTGCCAGTAAATAAACTAGTAAAAGGATCTTTTTAAGTAAATATCTTTTTTGCAAACATGTAAATGGCACATCTTGTAGCACAGGAACAAAATAAAACTACCAAATTATTATTTTCACACTGTCTCAAGTTGTGTAAGAAATGCGTTGTTTTACCTCTGCTAATTAACTTTCATGTGATTTAAACAGCAGAAATAACAGTATGCAATAAATTACCAAAACCAAAGGATAAGTGATGCTTACGTGTTTAATATGCTATTAATAGTAAGATATTATTTACAAGTAAAGATAGTAAAATTTTTATTTTACATAATTTTACTGACGAAAATCGGATTTATGTAACATTTACTGGTCAGGATTAAATTAGTGTTCTATTTACAGCTAATAATAAAGTTTACATAATTTTTACATAAAAATTAATTTTCACATACTATGTATTAGTAAAATTTGAGTTTACCGCGTATTTAATGATAAATAAGGTTTTCATTGTAATTACTGGTAAATAAATAGTGTTCATCATATTTACTGATAAAAATCGACTTGTATAATATTTACTGGTAAAATGGAATCTCCTTGGTATGGCATAGATGAAGTTTGCACAATATGTATTGGTGATGATCGAATTTACATGTCATTTACTGAAAACAAATGAGTTAACATGAATTTACTTGGTGAACATGAATTTTACATGAAATATATCTGTATATACACTGACACATCTAAAAGGTATTTTTTCCTGGTAGAGATTTCTACAGAATCATTTCAGCGATGAATTTAATTACGCCAAATTATTTTATATTGAAGATTTTAATTTTCTAATAATAATTTCAACAATGCCGAAGAATATAGAGATAATACCTATTAATACTTGTTTATAATTAATATCCAACAAAAACATTGAAAACAAAGTTACAAATGTTCTAGTAAATGCACATTACCATTTTCAGACTAAAAATAAAATATCGTATCACATTTAAAATTATTAAAAAGTAATACAAAGTTAATGGATAACAAAACTAACATATTTAAAAGCAAAAGTTACTTGTATATTTGGGATATCAATATTTGTTTTCAAAAACGTAATCACCAACATAAAATATAAATCTAAATAGTTTGCAATTTTAACATATACAACAGAAATATACAGAAGTATAAATATGTAAATTATATGTATATAAAATTTTTGACAAAATCATTAATGTAACAAATATTTTATTCGTTTAATGTTGCTTTAAAATCATAAATAAATAAAGTTTTAATATCTAATAGTTTCTAGTTCGTAATTCCTGTCCAGTATCATTAACTCCACATAACATGCCCAGAATTTCTAGAAATACGGTTAAGACCAGACGTTTACTTTTGACACTCATTCTTTATACATGGTAAGACATCGATATATGCAGCTGCAAATATCTGGAATTTAATAAAATTAATTGGGTGCTATCCGTTTGTGTTGACAGTCTATCCAATTGAAAAGATACACTTAAAATAATCTTCTACCTATATATATTTTGGTTTTAAAAATAAAATTTTAATATAACTCCACAAGAAAAAAATCAAATTAACCAAATCTCCAAAGATATGATAAGTATTAAAATCTCATTTTCATTTTTCAGACAAAAATCAAATATACATTAAAGGCAAGTGATGAAATAATGGATATACGTTCCGCTTTGGAAAGATGTCTGTATAATTCATTTTAAAATTGCATTTAACTTTATAAGGAAAATTTATAGATGGAAACTTTTAAAGAACCACTGTCTATACTTTAATAAAAAAAATTTTCTAATTACAGCATTATGATTATTTTCAAAATGTAGATTAAAATTTTGGTTTATTTTTAACCAAAATTAAATAGAGAACCAATGAAAAGTAAATTTACTGATTACTGTCTCCTAATGATATTAATGAACTCGAAATCTAAAAATATATACTGTAAAACAAGATGTACGTTATTTCAATGTTTTTATTGTAATATAACAGAATTTTGTATTATAAAGTTCTTTACAGATGCGTTAATACATTTTAATAGAACATTACATAATGTCGTACTGTGAATATTGACAAGGCAAACAAACATAAATGTTTAAGCATCAACCTCTTTAACTCTTTCACAAACAATGAAAATTGTGTGAACTAAGTTAGCCAGATACTTTAAATATTTCTTCGTGAATTATTTTTTCAGTCATAAACATTTTGAATGAGAATTTAGAACCTCGCTGTCGTCTGCAAAAGTACAAAAAGTAAAGAAATAAATTGTATGCTATCTCAGTGTTGTTTAGTCTAGCATACTCGGAAGTCTTTTTACAGAGTTGATATAAATTAAAATAAAATGCATACGACATTTTAAACGTTTTCAATCTACTTAATAATAAAAACATTCAAAATTCATCAAAATTACGTTATTATTTTAGCACCTCGCAAGTCATTGATATGTTCCTGGTGCAAGTCGTTCTTAGCAAGATTCCGTCTAAATTCCACTGTCACCTATGAGTATGTTAGCAAAAATCAAAGTAAATAATTTCCTTTATTTTTGTTAGAATTATTTGTTTATAAACAAGCAGTAAAAACCGGGGTCAAATACTTATACAGAAATTACTTAATGGCATAGGTGAATCTATAAAGTATGAGGTCGTTTGTTTATTTTTGTCAAAGTTTGCACTAACATTTTTGGTAGTCACGACATCACATCGTAAATCTCTATGAGCGCAAGGTATATATATATATATATATATTCATATCAGAAGTTATCATTAGGATAATTTCTACTGAGCAAAACCAAATTATGAACATTCAGATACATTTTAAAACATCAAGGTATGCCTTTGAAAAGAAAAAGCTTATTAAAACAATCAGATTAAAATTTTCATTAAAATCACTCTTTTCCTTTCATAATCCATGCATTATATAATTGGTCACCTTTATCTAATTCTTTCCAAGAAAGAAAATACTATAATTGTGTGACAATCTAGTTTTAGCAAACTCATGCATAACTTAAATTCATTAAACAAATAAAGAAGAAATTGTAGAGAGTAAATTTTATGTACAAAAATAAATAAATATTCAAAATTTTCTAGATGGTTTACTATTATTTTTTGTGGCAACTTCCCATTATTTTACTTTGGATTTTAGAGAACTCGCAGACATAACAGACGTGCACATTTAAAAATTCGAATTTTGTTTTTTTGAAAATTTTTGGCCTTTTCTTTATTTTTGTGCTTTTTTATAGACTTAAATTTTTATGGAAACTACAAAACCAAGTAGAATTAAATATTAATATTTATTCAGAACAAACGAAATATTTCTATTTTGTTACCAAATTAATCCGTAAAACGTAAGTTTATTTTATGGATTTATATTAGTCAGTTGTGCTTTAAGCTCACTAAAATGCTCACTATAAAATTCTACGTTGGCAGACAAACAACCTTACACTTTTTAAAATAAATAAAGAAAAGAATACAACATCAATGTATTCTGAAATTCCAATATCTTTCGTACCGTGAAACAATTGCATGATGTAAATGGAAAAGACCAGCAGGTGTTCTCAAACGGTGCATGTAACCAGGATGTGCTAAATTTTATCTACGCAGAACATCAGATCATAAACGCCACTGACATTTACTATGACAGTTAAACAACAGCCCTTTTTTAACAGAAAGACTTGGAGGACTATTAATGAGAAATAACGCAGCAATAAGGATTTTAAAATCATCGTGTTTTGACACCATTCGGACAAAAAGCAATCCCTGTTTCCTTCCAACACTGTTAAAAATACTACTTCAGACATTCTTAAATGCAGGTCTTCGGATTTATATATCTTGCATTTAATTTTTTTTCTCGAAGCATGACTAAAATTTTATCAAAATTATTTGACTGATTCAAACATTAAGCTATGCTAAATTTCGATCCAGAATTAATGCTCACAAATTAATGTGGCCTAGACCTAGTAATACGTAGCTTTCAAACACAAAATCAAGCATTCACCTATTGCTTAAATCATTAAATAAAGATTATTGAAAAGCGTGCTTACTCATTTGAGAAATGAAAATCGTTGCGACAATAAAGAAAAACGGGTAGATTAATGTTTGCTTTTTATAATTTATTTTGATTTCTACTAAAAGTATATTTTTGTGCCATTTTCATATGTTTTAACTTTAAAAATTTGTTCATTTAATAGCTATTTAATTTAATAAAATAGATCATAAAAGAATCTAAAAGTACTTGTGATTTCTTAGTTATGTAGTAATACTAATTAACAAAACAATGCTTAAGGATAAAATATAATGATGATGACAACAGGAAAGGATTGGTAAATAATATAGGTTCATAAGCTAGTTGTTTTACTATTAATAAGGTAATCTGAAAACCCCATACGACTCTCCAACTACTAAAAAAATGTTTAAAAAATCAGTCGCTCAACATCAAAAGGGGTAAAATTATTTTGATAAACACTAATATATAATAGATTTAAAGTAAAGATAAATATTCCATTATAAGTGACTTAAATAAATCTAAACTAACCGCGTACTTAGCAGTTATGCTTGGTGAAAAATTACAGTCTTGCTTGCTACAGAGTAGCATTGAACAATTATCAATGGTTTTTCAATACTGAGATTAAACCATAAATGTTTAACCATTTTCAAAACCTGTTCATTTATGAATAGTAGATAGTTTCGGTTAGAGTAATTGGTCCATTTTATAGGTTTTCATCTCTATTACTGTAAAAAATTAAAGAACCAGATTATTTCATTGACGCTTAAAATATTAATATTCATATTTTACAAAGATCAAAAGTACATATTTTACATACGTCCATTTTTCTTAGATTATAATGAAATTTCATTTTGAGAAACGTTTAAAAATCCCAATATCAATTGCTTATATTTGAAATTTTTCTGGACAACAGATAAAATATAGTAATGCATAACTTTTTATTACTTTTACAATTAGTATAAAGCCAATTTAAGTCAAATGTGCTCGGATTATGGAGATGCTCCAGAAAAACCTTTAAATTCTGAGATTACTACTCTAGGAGAGCAGTAAAACAACTTTGTTTTTTAGCCGCTAAGCTGTACGAGTAAACAGTCAACTACATCGAACGACATAAAGGTGACATTCTCAAAAACATGTTGCTCAGATCGATTGGAAAATTAAACAACTGTTTAAAATGGCATATGACGTCCGTTAACATTTTAAGGAAATTTGGAGAACCAGTCGACCTCCACAAAAATTATCCAAAAACGGCTTTATGGTTTAGAAATAATGGACATGTTTCCAGAAGAATATCGTTTGTTTGTTTTAAGAATAAAAAGAACTGTCTTCAGTTCGCCAATGACAATCTTTACTGGGCTCTTGGAATTTAAGGCAAGTGCTCTGGTCCGATGAATCACGGTTCAAGATGTTTAGATCAGATGTTAAGACTTATATTTGGCAAAGATTTGATAAAGCATTTTATCTGAAGTGTACTTGGGCAAATTTATTAAGGTATGGGTCCGTTTATTTCAAAAAAGAACAGTTCATATTCCTCGTAAGCATGCACTGATGAATCGGTTTCTTTACCTGGACATTTTGACCAATATATTATATAACCATATTCTGACAATTGCTTCCCTCTTAGCTAGACGTTCCAACATCCAAAATATTTAGTAGCCATCATTAAGCACTGTCTCAACAGATTAGAAAACTCCAGTTCTAAAATAATCTGCTCAAAGCTCTAATTTGAATCTAATAAAAACTCTATGAAACGATATACACGAAGCTCTTTAAAATGAAAAGGTAATAATTTGGAACAATTTTTTTTAAAGTATTTAATCTACTCTAGCTGATATTTATACAGACAGGTGCATTCGGTTTGTGGACTTCATTTATAACCGTTCTAAAACTGTAATTGTTATAATTGTTGTTTATACCTATGAGACTAAATACTAATAATACTTTGATTTCTTCATCTCATTAAATTTTTAAGAATTTGATTTTTATGATACAATTTTGAGTATTTCATTTAAATTTTGTCGCTATGAAATTTTTATCAATGTAAGAAAAGTGAGGGTTTCCAAATTATTTATTACCAATAATGTTAATTAATGTCAAACGGAAAAAGAACAAAATGTTTTTTCTATCAATACAATTGCCATAATAAAGTTTATTGTTATATATTTAAATTGACAATTTATGTTTGTTCTGTGATCTTTCTTAAATTTTTATCTGCCATTGTACATCAATAATTTTGTAGAAACACGTATTTATTGCTTTGTGACTGAGAAATTAAAAGCTATATAGCTACAATAAATTTAAAAATAAATTATTAGCAACAATAACTAGAAAAAAAGAAGCAAAATAGTGGGTGTAACGCGGAATATGACTTTTTCAGTAACAAATAAACCTACAATTAAATTTCTGTTCGTGATTTATTAAGATTTGCATCCTTTTTTCAAATTGTAGACATTTCACTTTCGAAATATTTACCGCTGTTCGTTACTGTGAACAGACCATCTGTGGATGTAAAGAACTACTAGTATGAAATTTGCGCCAAAACACCTGCAGCTAGCATTTAAAGCGTAGGCTCAATTAGCGGCGGTGTGCAGTCCAATCCCAAGAGCCGCAGAATAATCGCAAATCGTCTGCCTTCTGGAAATAAGGACTTTTGCCTACTATTGATAGATGACCACATGCCAAAGAAAATCAACTTATTTATGAATGTCAAAATACCGATCTAAATTAGCCTAGTAGAAAGAGATAGCTTAATACATTTTAATATTACTGAAAAGGATTATCTAAAATGAAGTAAATTTAATAGAATTTCTCATATTATTCATTGTCTGTACGCAATAGATTTATGGTCGTTTTAAAAGGTAAATCTATATTTTAAAATTTAGAAAATATATAACAAAACTTATGTTTTTGAAGTCAGTATCAAAAATACAGTCAAAAAATAAGTTTATAATAAGTACATAACTGTAGAGAGTTTAAAATCTATAAGAGTACAGAACTATGTGAAAATCTTTGGTTACTCTAATCTTATTATGTTTTATATATAAAAATATTTGTAAGATACTAGCATACATTTATGTATTTCAAATCATGCGTAGTGATAACACACAGCAACAGTATTGAAAATATGATGGGCTTGAAATTTTATTATTAACAAACTTATTTTGTTTTATTTTTCTTGAATAATTTTACAATTCAGCGCTATTTATTTTAATGTTAATTGAAACACTTTTTAAATTGTAGCAAAACATTCTTTGGTTATATTAAGACTTGTTATACAAAAAGATAAATGTATTACTTTGTTTATTTTCCAAAATTATTTAAGTTAATAAACATTAATAAAACTCTATTCAATGCTACGCTAGAATGACAGGTCTTCAAAAACATTCAAAGTGCCCTATAAGCTGAATTTTCACCTATTGTATGCATCCTTTAATGAAGAAATTTATGTAAACTTTTAGCTTTGTTAAAAGATTATAAATCCCATTCCAAGCACATTAAAGAATGTAGCAAGTTAATTTATTAGAGGAACTTCACCATCACAGAAAACGAAAACTTTACCTGAAGATATACTACTTATTAAATTGTATTAGTATAAGTTGTACTGACAATAATTTAAATCAAAATTTGTCTAGGTAGTGGCCACAACTTGTTTGGATTTAAAACTTCAAATTCATAAATCATTTTAATCAACTATCTGAATTCTACTTTAAATGAAAACAAAACTTCTATTTTTTAAATATTTTTAAATTTTTTCTTTTTCTTTTTTGAACGTTAAAATGTATGTGTCGGGGTACACTTTTCCTGTTTGTCGGATTTTATTGTACTTTTTGTGCCGGGGTCCGGATATATTCGGTTGAAGATTAACCTGGGATGTTTCGTATGTTTATTTACCACTTCTGATATTTTAAATTTTGTTGAAATGCAAATTAATATCTGTTAATTTTTCTATTATAAAATTTAATAATGTGTAATAAGTTAAACATCTAAAAGAAAAGAAAATTTGTCATTCTGATGTGGCTTAGATTGAAAATCTAATTATTCATTTCATATTGTGAATCTGATTAGCATTATATTCATTTAAAATTGACCGTAATCCTGCTATATAAAAAAATAATCAAACGCTTTGACAGAAGCTGCAGTTGTCCTTGTTTTCTTCTACTGTTTAAGGTACATAATAACTCTATAGAAAATTAGATATTCTGTTTCCAATAAACCAGGAAAATTTTAAAATCTACAAGATTCATGCGAATAAAATTAATGAAGGCCACACTGGAAGTAGTCGCTTTAACTTGTGAAAGCGCCAAACTATAAAACATAATACGATATTTTTATATTAATGACCAATGGTATGTATTAAGAACACTGGGAAGTTAGGAGCTTTCAAATTCAGTCATAACTTGTTTTGAAAGGTTCCTAAGAGAGTGGATAAGAAAATCCGTTGGATTTGGGTGTTTAACAATAGTGTAATTAGGTGAAAGTAAGAAATTCCGTCTGACTGCTGGTTAAAACAGTGATTGAGTTGTCCGACCATGAAATAGATGAAAAGAGTGAACCTGTGCTGACATGTAAATATTGTAGAACCGCATGTTATTTAGGTATTTAATTCTAAAATCTGGTATTCAAAGATATAAAATCTGTTTACAGTAGTCCTATTCTATTTTAATGTAAATTGCATAACGTTGTAGTATAAACAATTATTTAAAAAACAATTATGGATAACATTATAAATTATTAAAATAAAATGCATTATTATTTAAGTAATTTGCATTTCAAAGCTATGTTCCAGATGCTTTTTTAAAAAAGGATTTCGATGAGGATAAATACGGTAGCATTATCTTTAAAATAACGCATTTAACAGCTCTTTTCTTTTGTTCAGTGTAAACTCAATTTACCTTTCACACTCGTTGACGAGAAACTTATTTAATCATCATTTTATTTAAATCTCTTGAAAACTTAATATTTTAAGAAAATATTTGATATAGAGCTGCTTTAAAAATTTTAATAACCAGTAGATTTTAGATAAGGTTAACTCGTTTCACTTTACAGTCTTTTTATTTATTATATTATTATGTTAATGCGGCTAAAATTATCTTTTAAGACAAATTCATTTAAAGATATCCAGATATTTAAAATCTTTAGAATGTACTTAAACGAGATAAATCGTCCTCGCCACCGGTAAATCTAAAATGGTTAATGTCAATAAGGGACCTAAAACACGTGATCGGAAGCACCCTGCGGCTGCAGATAAGTGTAGGACTAGAGAATTGCCTTTGGACTGTTATCCACACAAAGAGCATCGCTGATTAGGTATATCGAACGCAAGCAGGTTCACGACCTTTGCCAAGAAGAAAACATCAAAGAAAAGAAAGGCTGCTGTGAAACAGAGCCCGGCTAACAAAACAACAGCTGGGGCAGTAATCTACTCTGCAAACAGACTACTTAAGTAAACAGCTACCGTGTTTCCATTATGGAAGGTTAATTTGTATGGAACATCTTACTTTTAGACTTTTTTATTTATATATAAAATTTACTCTGATTGACTAAACAAGGATTTTCAAGATAGCGCTTCGTTAGAAAATTTCAATCAATTAATAATTAACTCTTTGAAAAGTATGCCCTCATTTATTAAAATGTTAATCTAAAATGCTTAAAATGTGAGAATGAAAATCGACATTATTATTTTTATATACATATTATTTTCACAATAAGTTAAGCAGAGTAATTTTTGATAGCATATTTTTTTAAGATAAGACGAACTCTCCTCATTCGATTAATATATTAGTAATAGGTAGACCCAACATTCCCATATCGCAGGGTCTGGACTTTGTAATGAAAAATATCGATGAGGCTATTTGTCACTGCTTGGTCCAAATTCTTCCCATGAGTGAGTGCAGCCTTCAGTTTAGATAAGCCAGACACCGATGTTTTATGAAGATGTTTTCCGACTGTGTATATGTTCACGTCCCGGATCTGTAATGTATGCCAGATTTTTTGAAGGTTTGTCACCACTTTCAGAGTGTGGCTTTGCCAAAGTAACAATTTTCACATCTTACTACACGAGAGTGTCGCGAATGGAAGACAATGGTGAAAAATTGTAGGATCTTTATTAAGAGAGAAGACAAATGTGTTTTGTGGCGCTGAACCTCCCAGCGTTTAATACCAAATTATGTTCTGTGGCTTTAAATATAGTTACTATATTAAACTGTCATTTGTGGAAATCGGAATCAATGAACATCCTTGATTTCTCCAGTTATGCCCACCTATCTGATATAAATGCTTAACTTTAATTCGTCAACGCATAGAGGGCAATTCCAATAGTGTTAAGGTTTCTGAGTAGTTTTGTGGCAGAATCTTTGATGAAAATGTTTTTAGGTTACTTTTTGAGGCCTTTCTATGACAAAGTAGTTAAAGAACTAGCTGCATCTTAATCACAAGATCATCAATGCAATGCATTGTCATCTGCTTCGAAGTGAGTCATAGCATACCTGGCAAGGTGCGTAATGTGACAGATGACGCTTTTCCAGAACCATGGTTAGCGGCATACGATTATCCTTATATTATGCAAAGATTCTGTCTTACACAAATAGCTAAGAATCTTATGCTATTCTGATCGGTTACTAATCACACATTGTCTTCGGGTAAAGTGGAAAATATCACAAAACCCAAAATTTCTGCTATAAAATGTGTGCAATAAGTATTTCCACAAACGAAAACGTTATGCTATTTTACAAAAATAACAAGAGTGCATCAGTCGAGGCATGTAACATTTATACTTTCAACGTAGAAGCTATCCATAGGTATTAATTAAATATATTCATTTTGTCACAATTTTCATAAATATATAAATCATAGTAATCTCCGAGAGCATTTCTACATCTTCAAATAAAAAATTTAAGTTTTTTTATTACTTCGTAGGCTCGTCTTGTGCCCACGTCACTGTCTGGCATCTTTCGTGTATAGTAAACATCAGGATATAAACTTTTCCAGTTCTTTTGTTATAGTTTACGACGTTTCTTTTTTAGCAGAATGATTACCCTGATGTTTTATTTCTTCCCAAAGATGCTTTACTTATTTATTTTATGATATGGAAGAAAAGCTATCAAGCATTTGCCTGTTTCTTATCTAAGAATGCCTTCACTCGCTTTGATGTGTGCTTTGGATGACAATAATGCTTAAAGGTATACTTGTGACCTATTAGTTTCTTGGCAGAAAGCATTATTTTATTCTTTAGAATTCACTCATAAATATCGGAATTTTTATCCCTTTGATGAAATGAAGGCAGGTACTACCACTAAAATGCTACACAGTAAGCTGCAGTCACTTTGGCAGTATTTCTCTGCTGACGTGAAACATGTGACATTCATCTGAGTCGATTTTGTTGAACTCTTTATTGTTATTTTTCTTTTCATATTCTTATTTCACTCTAAAAGATATAGTGGAAGTGTTAAACACTTAGAAATGAGATATTTAAAATACATAATTACCAACAAAAAGGAATTCAAAAACGTTTGAAGTTTAAAATATTATTAATTCTTGTCCATACCATAAATTATAGTTAAGATGTCTTCTTTAATTCAAAATTACAATTTTTATACAGGTTAACGCTTAACTTTTAGATGTTTACATAATTCATAAGTTTATATTCAGTTCTTATAGTGGAACAGAAAATACGCGTGGTGAAAGGATAGATTTAACTGAATTTTTTCGAATATGGTATTATAAGGTATTTAACATTTTCAAGCATACCTAACTTTGCTCTATAAACAAATTCCTAAAAATTTAGAATTAATTCAAAAATTTAAGAAACATTTTTTATCAATATCATATTATATGTTTTAGGTAAATATAACACATGCAATTTCAAAACTTTTAAATTAAAAATCCTAAAATAATACCGCAAAATATATGCAAAATCACTAGGAAATATCATTCACTCAAGTCTTATCTTAAAATTAAATAAAAATAGGTATGATAACTGGTTAAAGCGTAAACTGTACTAAATAGTTTTCTGGTATGCACTGACATTGCAAAACTTTTATTGCAACTATACAAATAAATATTTGTGAATCCAACTTTAATATTATTATTTATCATAAGAAAGAAATTATATTGTCTACTTTGATAAATTTTGACTTGATAAATTGCTCTTTATCATACTAATATATTTTTATTAATCACTTTAACAAAACATCAGTATAGTCTGCAATAAATAGATTTTTAAATATTCAGCTGTATAATATAGTTTTTATGTATTTCAGTAAACTGATTATATTAGTTTTCATGTTATTTATTTCAAGAATACATACTGAAAATATTTAATTTCTATTCCATTTAAATTATGTAAAGATGTATAACTGCATTTTCATTATGCTTTGAGGTATTTTTCTTAAGAAGTGACTCTAATATATTATTTTTATTTTTATTTACATACTTGTGTTCATAAGTAAAAGCTAAAGATTCTGACCCGTGATGCACTTCTTTAAATCAATCCTAGTACTATTTACAAAAAGAATATATATATATTTTTGGTTTCTATTTTGTTGTTTTTCTTTTGCATACTCATTCAAAAAATAATCTAATGTTTTGTATTCCACTAAAATCCAAATTAAAATGCTTCTATCTTCAAGCATAAAAGATGCACATTATGAAGCAACAAGAAACATTACTCATACAAAATTAATTTTGAGAATGTAAATTCGTACCTAAGAAAATTTAAGCAATAAATAAGGAAATCATAAATCAGACCTAAGGAATCTTTTCGCTGTATATTTGGAGAAGAGTACTGAAAAATGAAATAGCTTAACATAAATATAAATACATTTTTTAAATTATTAAAATAAAATAATTCTAAGAAAACAAAAAATAACAAGATACCGATAAAAATTTTAATAATTTATATCTGTTATGTCTCAAAGCCTAAAAACTAATAATAAGTTTAATTTATTTTAATTATGTATAAATACTGTTTACTCCGATCATTTTATTCGGCGCTTGAAATATTTTCGGTGGATTTTGTTAGGTATGTTTGTGATTCGAATTTAATAACAAAAATTTTTTTAAAAAATTCTGTTTGCCAGAATTTTGAAATATCATAACCATCTAATAGACTGAAATTTTTGGAAGCTGGTGATTCATTAGTCAGGCTACTTGATAACCAAGGTTGGGGGTCTTGAGTTCGATTTTAAATTTTGGCTTGTTCGGTTTGTAAAACCTTCATGAAATCGTTTCTTTCCCCGCTTCTTCACTAGTTGGTCGTGTTGGCTATATCCGTGCACTTTGATTTACTAATACATTTAAAAATAAAGAGATTTAGTGGTGATTGCACATTTTAAATAATGAGCAGGATAGGAAACGCTTTCTAGCGGCTAACCACGGCACTACGTTTTCTCCCCATGGTTGTCTCCAATGTAGAGATTGGTATGCTTCACAACAAAATTTATGATTTTGATTTAATATAAGCGGTAAAATGAGTTCCTGTTATGTGAAAAATGACAAAACCTAAATCTTTTCTAGTTATTTTCCATGAAGGCAGGCAACCAGTTTTGTCTAAAATATCGCTCATTAAAGCACTGGTAAATTATTTCTCTTTGCTTATACAAGTGTGTGTGTGTGTGTGTGTGTGTGGTGTGTGTGTGTGTGTGGTGTGTGTGTGTGTGGTGTGTGTGTGTGTGTGTGTGTGTGTGTGTGTTTGTAACGTGCAATCTGTTTGGTGTGCAGGTACTAATCCAAGAAGTTGGAGTCAAGAATTAGTGAAACAGTCCCAGCTTAACTCCGGGGCAACCTTGGCCAAAGTCATGATCGGCTTGCCCCACCAGACGACCAGCAATAACAACACGCTCCGTATTTGATCTGAGTTTTGCAGTACAGACGCGCCTTAATATTAGCCAAAACGCCAAATATCTCAGTATAATATTTGCGTAGTACAGATATTTCTAATGGCAACGACCTCTTATAAATTGTTTATTAAAAATATCAAGATTACCTATGCTTTGCTTTGTAACTGTGCAAATGATTAGATAAGAAATTAAATTACACCATGTGATAAATATTTAATTCTGTCAAGTATAAGCTAGCAGAGAAAGATAACCGAATGTGGTATAAAGCGTTTTTTTTTCATTTCTTTATATGTTTATTAATTTATATACATTTCGTTTTTTTATAATATAGAGAGTTATTTTAGATTTTTGTATTCAAAGATATATCCCTATACCTGACAAAATTAACAGAAGCAAAATTTAATATTAATTTACACAAAAAGCAATTTAGGTTTCACTGTGCAGTTAAATGTAAACAATATTTAAAGTTATCACTGGACGCTGTGAGCCCATTAAAATCTAAATAAATTGAAATCGTGGATGTTTCATAGAGTTTTAATTAAAAGTTCACAATGTACCGCTTTGCTGTAATTCACAGTGAACTAAACGAATTTTGTAATGCGATCAGTGTGGTTTATATACAATGATGACCACATTATTAGGACCTATTCTTAATAACAGACCTGAATACCTTTTTTCCGAATAACAACCAAAACAGACATGGCATAGAATCTGTAAGGTGCCAGGTGTTCTAAGTGGCATTTACCCATTCAGTCATTAGTATTGTACATGATGTATAGTGCGAAGTAAGCATTGTATCGTAATGAGAATGCGCCTTTCAAGTTGATTCCACAGATGCCCAATTATATTTAGAGACGGAATTATGCTGGACATGGAGAATGTAAGAAATCCCAATCATGTTCCAAAAACCATGAACGGACAATATGGTCACAGTGTATAGGAACATTGTCATCTTGAAACTATCAACCTCTATTAGAGTACAAATAGAGTATCGCTGGATGCACTTGATCATTAATGCTGAGTTAAGCTCTGCATTCATTCTGACTTTAAAAAAACCAAGAAACCAAGGATATGCTAGAAACATATATACCCCAAACGATTATTCTACCATTAGACAGTTGAATTACTTACGTGAAGCGAGTGATTCGAGTGGTTTTCTACAACTCTGTCTTATTTTATATGTGCAGATCACATCACTTTTCACCAATCCTTCTCAGTTCAATGTCTGCGCTTCATACCTCACAAGAGGCATCTTAGATTTTGGCGACTGTTATCAGTAGTTTACACAATGATTTTCTACTGTCAAAGTTTATTCGTTTCCACGTTCTTTGCAAGGTACAGTTGGAGATGGGTGTGGATTGTCTTTGTCAGTTAGTCTAATATTTGGTGATTATTAGACTTAAGTAGCGTGTCTGACTATCTTTGTCCTCTTTCTTTGTTTGCAGCCACGATTCTCAATTGCAGTAAACATTTTATTTACCTTTTTCTATTGGTGATAAAGTCGAGTGAACGATATCTTTGAACAGTTCATTAAAAGACTGTCTTAACCACTGAGGCACATGCTAGACTTGCACCCACTATCATGCCTTGCTCAAGTGCTGTAACGACTTTGTCTTTCCCAATATCTATACAACTGTAAATTTTTTGTCAAAGTCATATATAGTGCTGTAGGGATGTCGTGTTATCATGGGACGAACCTATTTTGCATCTGCAGCTCAAATAAGGCACATATTTAAAGGAAAGTAGCTAACCCTTGTATATATAAATAATTATTCAGACGTATCCCTGTACTATCTCAACAGCTATATAATGTTTGTTGGCATGAAACCTGCAGCAACTGAAGTATTCCTTAAGTGACTATTTTAAGACTGGATACGATGTACGTATGTGGTATTGATGTGGTTCATATTTAATTGTGCGCAAGAGGATGGAGATATAGCCATTCCCGCTATTCATTTAAAAAATGTTTTAGCAAGAAGATAAACAGAGAATAAACTAAAGAGCTTTATAAGGGTACTTTATGTATTTCAAATAGAGTTATAATCTTGTTAAATATCAAACTTTTTTCAACTATACTGAAAACGTCTTTAAAAATTTAAGCTTTTTACAGAAAACCTTACAAGGAGCCTGAAGTGAACATTAATAAACGCTTCGAAGCAAATAGCAGAGTTGGCAAAAACCAAAAATTTTTACCGCGGCTCACTGGCTTTATCCAATAATTTATGATTAATAGCGATAGCTTTGAGCTATCGCGCCATGATTATCTGCAGATTGGCAAATACATTTTTTTGCTGTATAGAAATTTAGAAAGACTGTGAGCATGATTACTCTCTTAATTTCTCTTTCTTTTTGACGTATCTGACAAAATGTCCGAGACATGCGTGAAAAAAAAAGGTTGTGAAGGCGAGTAAAACTGTTGCCACCGACTTGGAAGAGCTGAAGAAGAAAGAAGAGAGGGATAAAGAAGATCGTTAGTAATGTTCATTACTATCGGAGAATCAATACGAAAATATTATACAAATTCATATTTTAATTATTATTTGGCATTTTATAATTATTCAGAATGCTTCAGGAATCAAATTCGAGAAACTAAAAACATAAACAATTTGGTCAACTAAATACAATTTTCAGACCTTTAAATCTTACAGAAATAGAATTTCTGCTTTTAAATTAATTATATATTTATGTGGTTTTGTAGGTATTTGTCTTAGCTCAGGTTTGACTCATTTTGTCTTGAATTTCTTGAATGTTTAGCTATTCAAATTACGGAATCCCTTAAATACATATAAATTGAGGAAAGGTAGTTATATTTTGAGTATTAAATGTGCCATTTTAAGTTATATCATGCATTATACATGCTAGTAAAGAGTTTAGTTATATGGTAGATATAGAGGGCTGCTTTTTTAACAAGCTGACAAATGATCACAACGGAACACGTCTATCACAACAATGACAGCTTACAAAAACGGCTTCAATAATATGTCACCGATCCGAAAATGTGACTGAACAAAATCTGGTCTTCATTTCATCTTTAATGACTACAATAAATAATTAAAATACCCTCTTTACATGAAATTTTCTGTTTTTCTTTTAATTTGATTTAAATACCAATTAAAAATCTTATGCTTTTATATAGTAGCCATTAATTAATTAAATACACATTTTCATCTGTTAAGTGCTTCTAATTATGTAAGCATTAAATGTAAAAGCAATTTTCAGACACAACACATTGGTTGTCAAACCAAATCTTTGCACATAGCTGCATACCGCTAAAATTGTTTTACAGAGCCAGACGGCACTGTCAGCCAGAAACTCATAATTTTGTAATAATTATGAGTTTATAACAGTTTTGATCTTTTCGAAAATAGTATTAAGTAGTAGTGGTAGTAGTATAAAGAAGTAAAGCACTGATTATTGTAATGCCTTTCTGACTGATTTCCGGTGCTTAGGGATACAGGACCACCAGAAACTCCTCCCTAAATGCTGGAAGTCTCGGTGAATTGTAATCGAAACGATAAATCTTCAAGCAACTTTTAAGACATCTATCAGTTCCTGAATAATAACATTTTCAGAAAAATTATCAGATATGTTGAATGCACTTGTGAGGTGGGCGTCTAATGGCTGAGTAGTGAACAATCTATAATCTGGTTTGAGCAAGACAGAATTTAACCTTAAACAAGCGAGTGTCTGACTGAACAAGCGAGTTAATGATTGACATGTGACAAATACCTAAACACGTTACAAAGAAAACAGAGCACACAAAAACCATAGCTGATAGTTACAAACTCAGCAGCTCAAGTTCTCTGCGACTCTTCGATAATAACAGAGCTGCACCTAGGGGTATGGTGGAGCCTCGTCTTCACACTAGCAAAGGTTTATATGCTGATGCTGCCCAAACCAGTCACCACACCTGTTTTTACGGACACATTAATGAATCAAATAATATTGTACATGTTAAGTAAAATTAGGATGGCACTGATTTACTTTCTAACCAATGTCTTTCATTTTATAAAACTTATCTTCACTTTATTAACGACCGACATAAAGAAACCAAATTCAATCTTTACGTTGTATTTCTGATATAAAGATATCATAGTTAGTAAATATGAACAAATTCCTCAAAAATCTTGTCATATGATTCTTTGTTCAGCGCTTGAAATTTTATTATCGATCTCCAAATATTGCATTTTTCCTATATTAATGCCAAAACAAAGCGATTATTATTTTGCAAATTTAATTTTACTTAACAAATATTTTATCATAGAAATTTAATTATATTTTAAATTAAGTGAATAGGAAATGAATATTATAAAATATTAAAACTAATTAAATTATGAAAAAACATGTGCATGCAGTTCAAAGATCAAATTTTCAAGTAGAAAAATGAAAAATATTTATACGCACCTTAAACTACTACTAATGTCTCTCTCACATGGGCTCAGATTTTTTTATTATACACATAAGCTCCTATTAACCTTGAAATATATAAGTAGCTTCATTACAGTTTAAGGAAATTATTTTAAATCCTAATACGTTTTGCAGCGCTTTTGATTAGAATGTTTTGAATGTCCCCAATTTATGCTTCAGTTGAAGTACATAACAGCACATATATCTAATATCTAACGGTTGCACATTTTGCAAATAATTTTTAACTCATTTTAATGCGACGTATTTTTACACTGTTAGCCATTACATTAAATTAATAAATGCGTTATTTAATTATTCATAATGATGCTGTTTTCCACATAAACTAAAATCGCATTTTCAGATAATTTTAGTGTGTACAATGTAAGAAAAGTACAAATATAAATTTCAGATAATCATAATTTTTTTCAAAAATATAAAAGATGCATAAATCTTTATGAAAATATCAACCTTAAATTAAATTGAACTAGTGAGAAAAGTAGGCAAACCAGGATTAGTTGATATGTTATACAGCGGTGGGGAAAAGTTTAAGAATTATAGGAGAACAAACATAAATTGATACTTGAAATGTGTAAAAATAAATATTCTAGCATGGCCATTGTACTGATAGAAAAGCAATTATCTATTTTTTCGATTAACATATTAATTAATATGATCGGTACAAAATAATTTGTATACACTCACTTTCCTCACAATAAGAAAAAAAATATTTATGTCGATAAAAGTTTAAAAACGAATCAAACATTCGAAATTTTGTCATAAAAGACTAATTTTTTTATAAAGAGCATGAGATAAAGAAATCAAACTAGGATTAGTATTTAGATGCATAATTATAAACACTAATTGTAGCAATTACAGCTTTAGAACAATTATGTATGAAGTCCACAAAATGAATACACCTGTCTGTGCAAATATCAGCCCATCTCGACTGAATAATTTGGAAAAACTTATCTACATTTCTGAGCAATTTCATTTTAATAGCTTACTTTAGAAATGAAATATTCTGATCTGGTGACACTACTTTTTGAAGGCGGTCAAATGTTTTGAATTGTTATCATGTTGAAAAATCCATTTGCGAGGGAAGCAGTTCTCAGAATAGCATTCTAGTAAATGTTAACATTCTCGGGTAAACATACTAATCCATTATTTCCTAAAGATGATGAATATAGTCTGTTCCTTTTAGAGAGAGAGAGCACTCCCCACCTTTGATCGTCGGTTAAGTACACTTCGAATGAAATGCTTCATCGAACTTTGCTGTACATAAGTCCCACCATCTGATTCATCGGACAAAACCACTTTGGTTTACATTTTCAGAATCCAATGGAAATGGTCTTTGTCGAACAGAAGTCCGGTCCTTTCATTCTTCAAGCAAGCAGAATTTTTTCTTGGAAACATGCTTCATCAATTCGAAATTACAAAGTCCTGTGCCTGTGTCATTTCGGATGCTTGATTTTCTGATCGTTCTGACCGTCAGTTTTTCGTGGTTTGCCACTTTATGACGTTCGATGTAACAGGCCGTTTTTTCTTACAGCTACCAGGCCAGGTATCAAGCTGTTTTACTGTACTTGATTCGTTTAGCAATTCGGAATATGAAGGTTTATCCATGCGCAAATATATCATCCGAGCGTGCTTCGTAAAATTTTAAATAGCTCTTTTACTGATTAAAATTGTTTTTAAGGTTATAATTAAGTTTACTATTCATATCGGTTTTGGAAAAAACAAAAATAATTAGTTGACATTTGCGATTTTAAACTTTTTTTTGCTATGAAATTTTGTCATAATGTAAAAAAGCGAGCGTATGCAAAATATTCTTTACCGATCATGCTGATGCATTTGTTAATTGAAAAAACAAGAATTTTTTCATCAATCTAATGACGATGGTGAAGTGTTTATTTTTAAATATCATATTTTACGTGCAATTCATATTTTCTTTTGCCACTGTTTTACAACTTTTTTTCGTTATTGTACATGCTATTCTTACTATAAGCAATATCTGACTTAATTAGACAGGCTTTTCAGCTATTTGAAAATATTCTGGTTTTGTATGTAAATGGAATCTTTGCATGTAAGAAGGGATGGAATATTAATTTTTGCTTCTTTCCACCGAAGAAATTGAACAATATATAATTTTATTCTTGTCAGTAATTAAGTCAGTTAATTTTATCATTAATTTGTCTGTTTATTTATTAGAATTATTATTGACTAAACTTTATGTAAAGGAAGGCATTAAAATCTAGTATTGATTTTGTTAATTAAAACTACATAAAACTTTTATAAACAAATCGTTTTGAAGAATGCTTAGTTTATTTTGCTAATTTCCACAGAAAATTTCATTTCTGGTTTGAAATTGCCTGCTTTTAAGCACGGATGATGAAAAATATAATTTAACATATCCCAGTTGTTCCTGACAAAATGCCTGATTCACATGCTTTGTTGTCCTTATGAAAAACAACAGCACAAGTAATTTATTGCATACGTTTGTGATAATGCGACTAATAAATAACAAGGGAAATCTGGCTATGGGAATGCTGAATGCAGGCACGGACGTCAACAACGTTGTCTACTGATTTAAGATGCATCCATCATTATTGCACCATCTGCATTTAAATATAATAGCAATGGATCCTTAAAGACTCACCATAACCATCTGTTGTAAAAGTGCTCAACAGACGCCATGATGGTATTATTACTTTTAATGGGAGACTAAACAATTACAAAATTGTTTATGGACGTTTTCAACAGAGCATAATTGTTACCAATGCTTAGTTCCTTTACAATATTGAGATTCTTAACAGCTCTTAACAAGAAAGTGATGGGTCTTGAAATCGGAAAAAAACTGCTTTATTGAGATTAATAATATGTTATTTTAACGGTTGTTTTTTTGGATGGAACAACTATTTTGAGAAGTTTGTACAGAAATTTGACATTGAAAATAATCTATTCGGCAACAGTGGTGTAATGTTGTAAGCTCCCATTAATTCTAGATTCCGGATCCATGTTCTGATTATAAATTGCACATGAACACTGGGTACTACATAGGCAATGTATTGCAACCATGGTGCTCTTTATAATACGTAAGAATGTGGAACCATGGTTAGTTAGTAATCCAGTATAACTTTTTTCGCTCTTATAAAGACAAAATGACAGGGTATATCTAGAGATCTAAGCCCTTGAACAAATTTGGAATGCGTTAAGGCGCCGAGTGCGACAGAAACTTTACCTATATTGAAATGATAACGAATTCAGGCAGGAATTGAAGCAACGAAAAGCGGTCATAAAAGCAGCTTAAATAACACAACTGTGCCAATCCATATCTCGACAAATACAAGCGATCTTTTCTGCCAAATGACACACCTTTTATTGAGAAATAAATTTTCCTTACTCTCATATTAACTAATGCACCACTTACATCGTACTAAAAATCGTCCATCTTTATTATAAGATAAATGTTGTTTATTGCGTATGTACAACAAATTAATGTAACATCAATACTAAACTGCTTTGTATACTTAAGGATTTTAATGAGTTTACCTTTCAAAAATTCCAAAACCAGCTATACTTATATCTGAGCATTATCTGACGTTCTATCATATGAACAACATTATTCTTAAGAAAATTTATGTTTACCAACATTTCGTTTTATAATTTAAATACTTAAATCAGTAACATGACTATTGAGAGCAAAGTGGTTATGATGTTTGCTTTCTAATTATTTTTTGTAAAATCACCGCTAAAGTAATGTTCAGATGTTGCACATCACTCAAGTTATACTTCTATATTATGGTATACTATTTGCAGATAAGGTAAAGTAAATAATGAAATTATAAGCGATGTACTTCAAATGTTATATAATTACGGAAAATAATAAAAATATCTGATAATGCAAGTTTCAGTTGTACGTATAAATCTAATGACAACAATATCTTAAAGGAAGGCTGGGGGATAGTCAAATCAGGCATTTCACACCAACATAGAAATAAAGATACATTATTTACTTGATTCTAACCAATGATAAATGAGTTTACATTTTTATGGTTTGCAAGGTAACTCTGCAAGAAAAATAAATATGCAAAAATATTCTAGCATTTTTTGGTTAATCATTTATTAGAATCTACTCATTTTTTTAAATTTAGAGATAGCATTGATTCCACTGCAATATAATATGGATTTGCATATTTCCCTTGTTTTTTTTAATGAAATTTCCATTATAAAAATTTTAAAAAAATAAATTCAACCAAAACTTACAAATTAACGCAGATAAGAAAATTTTATTATGATATAGCATTTGAATTATTATGGTCAAATCATGCTGCATTCAAAATTTGAAAGCATTTTAATAAAAAAGGGTAGTTGTCAGTAAAAGCTCAAAGCGTTAAAATACGATTTAAGTGGAAAACCCACTAGAAAATACAAGAAAACATGGTAAGAATGATTTAATACTTTCTTCCTAATTGATATTCTCTGCCTGTTCTAGTGTATTCACTTAAAGATCAAATATACGTTTAAAACAAGGGAAGGTCTTTTGATAGTTAACGTTTGTTCATTTAAGTTTTAAAATGTATTTAAAAGAAACCAAATGAAAAACTTCATTATTTTTCTTGCAATGTTAGTATCCAAAATGGAAATTAAAAATAGGTAGATGATACAGTAATTTTCTCGATCACACTCTAACCGCTTCAATAAACATAACAAGAGTAGTAGAAGCGTGAATTCCCTGTCAAGCTAAAGCCTTTAGTCGTATCGTTCTGAAAGCAATAAGGGAATTACACATTAGAATCACTATTAGGGCGAAAAAGATTTTGTTCTGAAAGCGATAATGCAGTTGCAATATTGTGCATTGTCTTAAATAATAAAAATATATTTTAGACTACGTATCATTTAAATTCTAGCTAAACAAACATAATGCAATACAACTTTGTTTTTACTTAACTGTATTTACAAGGAAAAATGGTAAAATACTTAAGTTTCAGTTCATCCACAGATGATATACATAGTAGAAACGTTCAGAAAAACATATATAATTGGGTAACATATCAGCTTTAGCGTATCTTTTGTACATCCCAGCAGATATGCCAAACAACGAAAATGACAACTAAAATTGCCAGTTGGTTTAAATACTGCACTGCATCAAGTTCTTCTGAAAGAAGATAAAAAGGCTGTACGTAAGAACGTTCGATGTTTGTGTACGTGGGTTACAAACTCCAGATCTAATCAGATACGAAAATACTAAACAAAAGGACATTTTTTCTTTATTTCTAAGGGTTAATATAAAGAATCAAGCGACAACTTGTATGTAATATTTTCTCACAATTAAAGATGAAAGAAGCCAAATTTAAGTGATCTTTTGGAACTTTTTGTCATTCAATAACTATCAAATAAATATGCTTTTCGTCTGGTGAATAAAACAAATTATCCCAACCTTAAACTTCAGTAAACAAAATATTTTAAAGTGGTCGAGATGATAAAAGTTTAAAGACGAATTCACATTAAAGATATTACCTTATTCATTGTGCGTAATTATTTACACATTGTCTCTGTGATGGAATTCGTGAACTGAATAGCTGTGAAGAATATACTATACAGTGCAACCATCAATGCAAAAAGTCACACTACAAAGATGTAGCTGTTTTCCTGTCTTTTAGCAGATAATATTCAAAGCTAGATGAAAATTTATCATTATTTCATCTCTAAAGACTATCATAAATGAGAAAAAGATCATATTCATGTAGTATTTTGATGACATTACATAGTATTTAATTTTTCACATTTTAAGACACTTTCTTTCAGTCATTAAAAATAATTTAAAGACATCTCTACGTGCAGTATAGCAATTAAAATGAAAAACGTTTTCTTACAGCACGATGATGTACTGTTTATATTTCCTGTTTTATGTTGATTGGATTCAAGGCTGCTTTTATTTTAGACAAACGTTTTACAAAATAACCCATTCATAATCTTAAAGTAAAGGTGTCAGCAACTATATTACGAATGAACTAAATGAATTTTATAGTCCTACTTTGAAATACCACACATAAAGATAACCTATGCAACTCTCTTTTGTTGAAGTAATCCGTGTTTCCTCACATCCTTAGCAACATTTGCGTTCAATTTGTGGCAAAATTTCCCGATATGATTATTCAGGGTTTTTACTTATGAGGATCTGCTTGTATAATATTTGGAAAAGTTATGGAAAAAATCTACTTTAATATTCTTTGTACGGTCAATAGTAGCAGTAAAATTGTTTAATTTGCATAGTGACAGAAACTTGATAAAAAAATGTTTTATCTGAGAATAAATTAAACTACTTAAGTGTTATTAATCAGTAATTTGAGCTTAACTTCTGTACTTTATATTTTAACTATTTTTGTTGACTGACAAAATTACTAAAAATTATAGCTTCACTTGTTTTTTCAGGGTTCATACTGCTATTTTTGCGCAATAAAGTTCAGTTCGGATCTGTTTGCTATGTAATTTATCACATTTAGAGCTCCCCTTCCTTTCGAAGAATAAAGCAAATACTGTTTCACCAAGTTAGATTATACTCTGGATAATTTTTTATGAAATGTATAATATATTAATTAGAGTATTGGTTACCGTACTAATCCAGTGTATATGAGATATTTCCATAATTTTACTTATATAAAAATGTATTAACGATTTAAGTTATATGTATTTGTGTGTAATTTTTTTGTAAATTATCCACATGTCTGAAAAAATAATAAAAACAAAATTTTGATAAGCAAAACATAAGCGAGAAATATATATACTAAAACATTTTAAATATGTAAATATAATATATAATTTTAAAGAACGATTTTATTATTATAGATAGAGTGTCATTCACTATAAGTTTTATTTTGAGAGGTTACTCTTTCTTCTTTTGTTTAGGAGCACCATATCTCTTCATTGATTGGCCATTTGGTCCAAAATATTAGGCGATAGAGTCATCGCACTGTGTAACAAGTATGTTGAACATTAGTTCAGGCAGGCTTGAAAACTTCATGCGTGATGGATCATGTTTAGCAGTTGCATATATATTCAGAGTACGATTAAGTCCTCTCTGCAGCTATTTGTCTTTAAATAAGGCTTGGTGACACATCATCAGTTTAAGCACTAATTAGACGGCTCTGTTTCATATTTTACTCTTCATTTTGTTGTTCGTCTGTCTGTGTGTCTTGCATTAAAATATTATCTGCTGTTTCGTGCTAATGGCCACACCGTTTGTGAACTTTTATTGTAGTTTTTAGGTTATTAGTAGGTTTTGTTTATTGTAGTTACGCATAACTTACAAACTTCCTATCTTTTCACCATAATACAATTTCGTGAAGATAAGAAAAATAAATGCTTTTCATTGTGTCTCTATTGAAAAAACTAGAAAAATAAAAACTCAGAAATTTGCTGGATAATATCAAAATTTTAACAGTTTAACAAAAGGATTATTTGCTCATAATATTTCAAAAGGTTGGTATGGTATTTTTAAAAAATTGTGATATACAAAATCGAAAATATCATTAGTTTTTCGATTCTTTAAAGAGGTTAAGTAGATAGATCAATTGACCATTATTTGTATATTTATTTATGCTAACCATGAAAAGAGATTTAGAATAAAATGTTGAAGCCTTGAATTTGTAGAGACAGAAAGAGATCACAAACATTCTTTAATCTTTTCACGAAAATTTGTTCTATTTCTCTAAAATTAAAAAGCAACTAATTTCTAATACCTGCATACATCTAATTTTATTGCATGATTAATTTGACAACTAAACAAGACATCTTTTGACATCATGATTTTATTTTTATTTTTCCTTTTCGTATTTAAAAGAAAAATAAAATAAGAAAACAGTAAAATTATAAAAATAAATAAATACAAAGCGAATTTACCAAGATAATTTTGCTTTAGGAAAATCTCTTATAATAAATAATTTGTTTTTGAAGTTTATTTTTTTAAATACTGCCATGACGATCGACTTAAATAAGTTATTCAAAGAAAAGGTAGCGACTACATGGTAAGGAAATCAAAACAAATACTTCAGCAGAAAGTTTATCCGTAACAAAAATATTAACAGTAGCAATAAATGTTTAATATACATTATTCACTTCATCTGAAATAAATGCTATAAACAACTAAATAAAAACTATCACTACGTACAATTTCCATAAATACAACAATGTAAATAAATTTAGACTTTTGGATTTCACAAAATAAAGATAAATTTGACTTTTGTTTTGCATAGTTTTGTAAACTGTAAAAATATATTTTTCTATGAAATCGAATTCATACAGTGTGCTCTGCCATGTTAATTAAAAAATTTATTAAACAAAGATTCGAGATATTACGAATTTCTAGTTTATGGTTGCTGCCTTATCAGTCTCCTTCAAAATACTTTTCAGCAAAAGCAGAAAAGTTTGTTTGTCAGGTAATGAACAATCATAGTTTTTAAACCATCGTCATTGAGTTAATTTTCAGGACACAGCAGCAAAAATAAAATTAAATCGTAGACCAAATAATTTATTTATTTCATTTTCATTTAATATTTTTGTGTTTTATTTATCCCTTATGATAATCCTTTCAATTTTTTACTTATTTCTTTTTCTGTCATATACATTGCAAACTAAATAAACTTTTCAAAGGAAAATAAGGAAACAACATAGCTATACCTACGTAAACTGTTCGCTAAATATAGTGGTTTGTCTTAATAATATCCTTATTGCAAACCATAAATCTCTCTCTCTATATATATATATAATTACATATGATATATTTTATTTTCTTTAGATTTTAAAGTATCTAAGGAAAAATTTGGTATGAAAATAACAAGTAATAAATAAATATGTTTCTTGCAATTGTTAGAAATTGTTTGAATATTGATTAACAACACAGTCCAGTAAACTATTTTTCAAATACTGCAAATCAAGATCTTCATATTGATCTCTTTTCTTTAGTTTCCAGCTGTTAGGAATCTTCTCTTTCAATCTTTATAGCTTATTATTTTTCATATTGATTTCACACTGTCATTAAGGTCACATGTAAGTAGTTAGAGATATAAGAAATTGCATTGTTTCGTGATTAATCTTTGTAGACAGCTTCTAGAGCATATTATTACACCCAACTCTCCACGCGCAAAAATAAATTCTTATGTCTTTGACGGCTACTGATTGGGATATTTTTGTTTACGATTTGCGTCTTTTGAAATTCTGTTTTGTTTAATTTCTTTGTGTTTTTTAAGTTTTTTCTTTACATATTTTATTTTAGTTTTATTTTATTTATTAGTACTATTAAAATTATGAAAAATAACGATAAAATTAAAATTTCAATTTAAACGGTTTATTAAAATGTTTCAGAAACAAATAAATACAACAATGAAGATTATATATTGGGACTGATTTTGAAAGCGTTATTGTTACTTATTTCTTATTTACACATTGTTTAATTTCAATAAACTTTTCAGAAATGACTAGTGCATCATCACTGCATATATGTTGTTATGCTGTTTATTTTTCTTTTTTGTTTGAATTAACTCTACATAAAACATATTATTACAACTAATTAATATTTCTGTTTTTAAATATTTATTAAATGTTTTTATATAATTGATTAAAACTTAAAACTTGTCAACAATTGCATTTTTGAAATATTTCTGAAATTAATGAAATTACATCATAGTTGGAATATTTTTAAATAATTACAAATTGCGGAACATTTACATTTAGTAATTATATAATCATAGCCATGTTTCTGTTGATTTATATAAATTTAATTAAAGACCATATAAAATTAGAGTTTTGGTTTGTATTTTTGAAGTGCACAGAAATCTAAAAGCAAAATGCAAAATAATTAAATGCTGATTCAAAAATTAATCTAACTTAAAGGAATTCTTTTGATTTTATTAATTATTTACTTTATTCATTGTAAATTAAAAATTACATACAACTTTTTTAGCACACCATTAAATCTTATATGTAAAATATAGAAAATTAAACTGTATGGAAATATAAAGTAATAACAAAAATTAAAAGGAAAAAATAACTAACATTAGTCAAATACTTAGATTAGAAATACATATATAATATTTTACTGAGTGTTTAAGTGCAGGAATGGCAACTTGATACTCTACAGATCAATGATCAAAGTGTAAAATTTATTAAACAAAGAAAGTTACATAGGGGAAAATATCCCTGTAGACTAACATAAGAATTACGAAGGCCACCGTTACAAAGTAGTTCATATTTGTAAATGTTGTGTAAAAATAAGTTTTTTTAAAAGCACTTTGTAATGAACAAGTAAATATTACTGCTAATGGAAACTGTTCGCATGACAAGTTTTCCTAATCCCACTAATCAATCAAATACGCCTAAGCTTTGGAATAAACAGTGAAAACCAGTTTAGAATTTCTTTGAAAAACAGATGTTGGTCAAATAATCTTTCTAAAATGTGATATTTTGAAGGTTACTGTTTAAATAATAGTTATATGTTAAGAATATCCGTAGTCTCAATGATAGATCAGAGGTCACCAAATTGTACCATCTATACCGAATTTCCCAATATGAGGCGAGAGGGGAAAAGTTGCAGGAGATAGAGATAGGAAAGTGCACAAGAGATTTTCCCTGTTTTAAAATGAGTTTTAAGTGAAATAGTAAAAACTGCAATAAAACAACTAGAGATTGACATAAATATACCCTACGGTCACGTAAACAAATGACGAGATGCACACATAAAAAATTTTAACACACACACACACATATATATAAAGTATTTTATTTTAATGTGATCAAAAATGTTATTAAATTTTAACAATTTTAAATACAAAATAAATAAATAAATAAGGTAAAATAAAACATGCATGGGATAACAATATCCTTTTAAGTGATGTTTTAGGTAATTCCAAATTATAACTTAAAGTCAACAAATATGATTTCCATTTGTTGCCAAGATTTACTTGTTTAAACATTTTAAGAAGCTGCATAAATTGCATACTTATATTTATCGATAATTTCCATAATTCTGAAAAAGTGACGTTTTATGACAACCATTAAACTAAATATATGATTAAAAATTTTAGATAACGCTTTACAAAGAAAATAACTACACGAACAGAATAACATTTTTTTTTTACATCTGAAAAAAGTGTTCTAAATGAAAAAAAAAACTTGCAAAGAGCAACCGTCAGATATATGTGGGGATTTTCTGTTGGCATTCTGTGTGTTAGTTAGTTTTGCATGGCAGCTGAGAACATGAATATTGGAACAGTACAGTCAATTCTTTGCATTTAAAATCAGTTGCGAACAACCCCAAGATGTGCTGTGAAATTGAAAACAAAATGAAATAAGAAATAATATAATTAATATCGAATTTAGTAGATTCCTAACTGGAAACTAATGTAGAAGACATTAACAATAAGGTTATTATTTTACTGGTGTTCGACATTACTTAATTGAACTTTCCTTTTAATCGATAGTCCTAGAAATGCCAGAAATTGCTAAATGGATGCTTATTTATCTTTTTCATTCGAATTATTGCCTCAGATTACTTTAATATTTTAATAATTTAAAGTAGTATAATTTATTCTTTCTCTCTCCCACACACATAGCCATGTATTATAAAAATATAGATAGATATAAGATACTATATCGTTTTAATATGATTATTATTAACATCAATATCTTATCTAGTTATTTTGTACGGATATTAAATAAATATATTTTGATTTTTATTCTAGAGGGGAAAAAAATGAATAAAAAATGAAAAAATAGCAAAACGTAAATTCGATTGCCTTTTAAGATGTTTAGTTATATCTGCATATCGTACCTGCTTAAGATTCTTATAATCATCTTTTTTTACGTAAATTCGATTGCCTTTTAAGATGTTTAGTTATATCTGCATATCGTACCTGTTTAAGATTCTTATAATCATCTTTTTTCTAATGTGTTTGAAATCTTTAATTGATTATAATTAAGATTATTTTAAGTGACTAATAACTATCGATACCTAGAGAGATATTATTAAACCATATTTATTTTCATTTGCATATAATGCTTTAAAATCCAAAGATCATTTTGTACTAAAAAAAGAATACAATGACTTTAACAAAGCATATTCTTGAGCTATAACTAGAATCTACTTACTCAAGAACATGCATACATTCAAAATAATTTTGGTTGGCTTTAACACAAACTGAAAACAACCTATTAAGAATGACCTCACAACATGCACACTATCCTACAAGTAAGATCCAAAAAATCAGTAAGTAATAGAAAAGTACAACTAACGTGGAAGCAGTGAAATGTTATTCCAATATTTAAAAAAAAGTTTTAGATGTCATCCAAGTAATTACAGATCGAGAAAGTATAATAAAAGTTATTTTGGTTAATCTAAACAAAATAACTTTTTTTTCTTTGAGGTAAATCCAGATTAACCAATTTGTTAGAGTTTTTTAAGATATCACCAGTAAATTGGACTAAACTAATAACACTTTTTTTAAATTTTAGTTTTCTTAAAACATGTCAAACGATAAGGCACAGTTGTTTAGAAGATAAATATAAAAGCTTTAGCATAGATGGTAACGTATTACTATATATAAATATATATTGAGAATTATTTATATAACAAATTGATAAATCAAAGAGTTGCTATAAAAATACTATACCTAAAGTTTATCAATGTCATTGATCATTTCATAAACCTTCTCTTTAACTATATGTTATTGATGCCGGAATCGCTTATAATATCATGAAACTAGTCTAAATTACACGGAGGAAACGTCAGCAATGGTGTAAGATTATACAAACTGATTTAAAGATGAACAGATTACCCTAACAGATGGAAAAGGAAATGTAATATGTTCAACTATCCCACTCTGAAAAGTCTGAGATAAATTATCATATAAACCAGACGAGATAATAACAGTGGCAAAATAGAAAATATATTTGGCTGTCTTAAAGATAGAATAATTTTTTATGCAAAGCAATGTTAGAGTTTATATCTTGAAGCTAATAGGATTTTGTGTCAAATAAATTGTATTAAATGGAACAACTTCAATATTTCTAGTTTTCCTTGTTATGCGTAAATACACCCAATTTGAATTAAGCGTGTCAACCATGAAACTCACAACATAAAGAATTAAAAAGAGCCTGGAAGTAGTTTGAAAAATATTTGTCAGGATTATTATTAATATATAATAATGGTTTGTATTATACTGTTACAAACGTTTTGTCGGTTTTTACTCCAACAATGAGACTTCATATCGTTGCTGAACGTGAAGTTTATTAATCAAAGTAACTTCCATTACAATCAATACACTTCTGCCAAAGAGTTACAAGTGCATTTATATCATTTTGAATAAAATCTAATTTCTGAATTCGATAAAATGATGGAGGGCAGTTTCACTTCCAGTTTGATTGGAGAAAGCTTTCATAAGGAAGCTGTCGAGGTATTTTAAAAAGTCTTAGTCTGTGTGACAAATGTCTGGTGAATAGGCTGGGTGAGGGAGAACTTCGTACTCCAACGTGTTCAAATTCTGAAGAGTCGCTTTTGCAACATGAAGGTAAGCGTTGTCGTAGAGCAGGATTGGGCCTCTTCGATTCACCAATGCCGGCTATCATTCGGAGAGTTTCTGATGAATGCCGTTTAATTCATAACAGTATCTTTCAGCTGCGATGGTTTAGCCAGGTTGCAAGAATTTATAGTGGATGACACCAGATGCAGTTCACCAGACAGTGACCATGATCTTCCTTGGGTGGAGGCAGGATTTTGTAATGTGGATAGGCGCCTTGTCTCTGTCGATGTAATGTGTTCATCGTTTCCGATTGTTGTAAAGAATCCATTTTACATGACACCTAATGATTCGGTCAAGAAATGAGTCGATTTTGTTTGTTATGGCGAGCGAAGAGCAGATCTCCAATCGATAATTTTGTTTTTGTTCATTAAACTCGTAAGGCACGCTCTATTCAATGCTTTTTCACCTTGCCGATTGCATCAAGATGCCGGGAAACAGTTGCAATGCTTACGTGAAGCTCTCCAGCAATTTCTTGCACTATTTTTCTTGGATCATCTTCCAATAAGGCTTTCAGACGGTTCACATCACAGCTGGAAGGACTCCGCTACGTTCTTTGTCTTCGAGGCTTACATATTCTACTCGAAATTTTGCGAACCATCGTTGTACTGTGCGCTCGTTTGCTGTGTCCTCGTCCCATGCTCGCTTAATGTTAGGAGTTGCCTTGCTCGCTTTGTGGCATAGTTTTAATTCGTGAAGCAAAATGGCAAGAAAAAATTTTCTATCCATGCTTTACTCATAACCCTAAAATAAATACTCATTTTATGATTTTCAGAAAGGTAGGTTTTGCATAATGTATGCCAAAGCAGACGCTACAAAACGATATATAACTTATCTTCATACACCTTAACAAACTTGCAAAAAATGAACCGCAAATTAAGATAATATTAAACAGATAAAACGTTGTGATTACCTGATAATTCGGTAATGTTTCTGTGGTTATGTGATTGAAGATTTTAAACTTATTTTTGAAAAGAAATATGTAGATTTAGATCGATGTTTTGTGTAGTTACCCACAGTATATTAACAGATGACATAATTATATAATAAATAAAGAACTTTCGACTAAAAAATATTCTTTTATTTCTCTGGAAAAATCTGAGGGAAAGGGAAACAGCATCGTAGTGAAATATTTTACAGCTAATAAAATGAATGTAAACAATAAAACTAGCCATAACCCTACTTCGTTTTTTTTTCAGTGTTAAAAAACGCTTGAAAAGTTACACTGGCATAAAAAGTTCGTCTTGGTTTACTAAATACTTTAGTTCTTTTTTGTGTTTTCTACTAAAAAGCTTGTGTATTCACCATGTTTCAATACAATTATACTGATATTTAAAGGAAAATTAATAATAAAATTAACATTTTCAAAATAAAAATAAACCTTACCTTTAATTTTTCGTTTTTCTTTTTTGCACATCTGATGATTATAGCATAGAAATATTAAGTAACACTCGAGCGATGTTAGCAACTGTTAGCAGTACAGTATGTTTACATATTGTATCAAAGGAATCACCAAACATGCTTCTAAATAACAAAAAATGTAGGTCTAAAAAATGTTACTTTATAATTATTTTAACGTTATTTTTTCCTATTATTACATTCATAGTGTAAATAAGATTACTATATTGTAACAGATGTATTCGAATAAAGCATCAACGCAGTTCTCTATTAAAAGTGGAGTTTTCAATTATAAAAATGGTTAGCAGGTAATTTCCTCCATTTCGTGTTAAAACCACACAATCACATTACAAGTAATGAATGATTTAATAGTTTATTCGTTCCCTTCTCATTACTATGAATAATAAATTATCTATCTTCCTCTGAAGAATTCTTTATACTGGGATTTTAAAAGAAAAATCAAAGATTTAGCTATTTTTTCCCGCTGAGACAGTAATTAAAAGGCATTAGTTTTAATTATAATTCCTATTTACTGGAAAACGATATAAATATTGCACTATGCACACCCTGAATGGCAGCAGTGTTTAAAATAAGGCACAGGAACTTATAATGTAAAATATACTTATTCATAAATATCAGAAACTTTCAACAGCTGCTTTTTAAAATCTATTTCTCATTTTTTAGAATTGTAAATTTGAAAATAATAATAAACTTAAGAAAAGAAAATTTGTTTTTATTTTATTTCTAGCAAAAATAATTAAATATCTGAGTCTCAAAAATAGAGAGCGTTAGGCACCTGTAAGACAGGTATATAACTTTATTTTAAATGATTTTTAGCAGAGTTGGTAAGAAATATTTGTTTCATTGAAAAAATAAGTTTTCAATGGGTTTTCAATAATATATTCTTAAGTTTTTTTAAAAGTTCCTTTGTTTTAGTTAAGAATTTGACTCAATGAATTTACTAATTTTTGTTTTTTGCGTGCACTGTTTTCCGCCAATCAATAATTTAACTTAAATTTGCATCTAAAATCAGACTTTAATGAAAGGAAACTCAAGAAAACAAATATGACCAAACTTTCAAGACATTTTTTTGCGAAAGAAAACTAAATTGTGTTTCTATTTTTCATTAATGCGCATTTTAATCATTTTAACATTAAAACAACAAAAAAACAATAGTATATAAATGTAAAAGCACAAACATTCATTGCTGGAAAATCTGCAGCGTAAGTATAAAAGAGATTTATCCCACAAACGAAATATAGTCGCTAAAATGAGGTAATATTTAACCTCGGTCACTAACATAAGTTTATATCGAGACAAAAGAATTTCTCCCCATTCCATCATTCTTCAACGAGGTCCGTCGAAAAAGGATCCGACTTTATTTTTTCCCGTGGGAAGTAATGACGTTAGGGAAGCAAAAGTGTGCATAGTGGAGCCGCATGCCTTTATGCGCATGCGTGCTTTTGGCGGGCTTGCTGGATGCGTCAGTCGCTGTCAGGTAGCCATCGTGTGAGGTGCTGTACTACTTACTCGTCGCATTTTCATTTTGCTGTGATGACGGAACGTGTGGAGCAACGATCTTGCATCGGGTTTTGCCAAAAGCTTGTAGATATCCAAGCGGAAACAATTCTCAAAAAAAAACAGGCTTTTGGTGACAATGCCATGGGTGTTACCCAAATAAAAGAATGGTACAACAGGTTCAAAGATGGCCGCACATTGGTGGAGAGTGACCAGCGTTCCTGGAGTCTGTCAACAAGCCGCAATGCATTTGTTATCGAGAAAGTGCGGACCTTGATAATGGAGGATCGTAGTTTGACGGTGCGGGAAATTGGTGACGAGTTTCGGATCAGTAAAGATTCTGCACATACAATTTTAAAGGAGGATTTGGGCTTGCGCTGTGCCCAAACTGCTTTCTCAGAAACAACAACTTCGTCTTGAGATTGCGCAGGACCTGCTGTATACTGCCGACAGGGATCCTGAGTTCCAGAATACCGTGATAACTGGAGAGGAGATGTGGATATATGGGTATGACGTGGGAATAAAGCTGAGTCGTCAGAGTGGAAGTACACAAATTCGCCAGGGCCCAAAAAAGCACGTCAGGTCCGGAGCAAAATCAAGGTGATACTGACTCTTTTCTTAGACTACTGAGGCGTTGTGCATCACGAATACGTACCAGAAGGACAAACAGTTACAAAGGAGTACCATCAGGAAGTCCTCCGACGTCTTCGTGATGCAGTTCGGTGCAAGAGACCGGATCTGTGGGCCTCGCAAAACTGGCAGCTGCTTCATGACAACACCCGGCTAATTCGTCGCAGCTGATCCAAGCTTTCTTGACAAAGAAAAGCATTTCGCTCATTCGCCAGGCTCCCTACTCTCCAGACATGGCTCCTTCTGACTTCTGGTTGTTCCCAAAAATGAAGATGCTACTGAAAGGCTCCCGCTTTGAGAGCCGAGAGGACATCATGCGGAATGTGACGTCAGAGCTGAGAGCAATTCAGGAAGAAGCATTCCAGACGTGCTTCGAACAGTGGAAGGGTCGCTGGGCTAAGTGTGTGGAGGCACAAGGGCCTACTTCGAAGGGGATTAGCAAATGGACCCCACCAAGTACGTAATTTTTTTTCCCAGCCTAAGGTCGGATACTTTTTCGACATTCCTCGTATATTTAACATGATATTTAGACGCTTCATAAAAGTACTATAACTGGACCTCTTGTCAAATAACGTTTGGTATTCTTACCACTCTTCAACGTAAAATGCCGTCTTCTAAGTTTCAGCTATAATTTTCCTGAAAACAAGAAAGCGAAACGCTACGATATCTTTCTATTTTTCATACTTTTTTCTGCAATTGATCTTAAAAGTTAAACCATTTTATTTCACTTCGTGATACTGAAATATCTTAAATCATATAAAATATGGCGATCATGTATCCATGTTAGTAGTAAACTTCAGACTGCAGTAACAAGCTAATCGCTGACAAATACGTCTACTACCACCTGGTAAATTTCTCCGCCGATTGCACATTAAATGTACAACTTACTACGCATCACAAATTGCAGATAGAGTATCATTCATCAACCGCTATGTTATTATTTCTTTTCTACCCATTGGTTTTCTCTGTGTAAGCACGGTCTACACTACCATCAAGATAATTTATAACCATTCAATTGGCAAAATCAAGAGCCTGGAGCGCGACTGCAGCATTTATTTCTCCCACTAACGAACTTCTATTTTATACGCCTTTCAAAGAGACTCCAAAACACATGAATCTCAAGAGGATTTATTAAGAAATTTAATAGTTTATGACCGCTCATCTGTGATCTGAAGCAAGACCTTCGTCTTAGCAAAAGTCTTTTTTACCGTTTTAAGAACAAACTCGCGATGTTCCATTACAATGACTGACTGTTCGCGTTTAGTCTGTGCATCCACTCTAGAAAAAATCAGTAATTATTCATCACTGTTATAAAACTACTTTGAAGTTATTCATATTCAGAAGTTCTTGCTTTCCACCCCGCTTATATTTCTTTATCATCTCTTGTTTTATAGAATTATCAATACTAAATACAGGGATATAACGAAAATATGAAGCTAACATTTTGAAAGCATGAGTACAATTTTTCTATTTGATCTCAGGTAAAGATAAATACCTTTGAATATTTATCAGAACACAATACATCGCGGACGTAAGTCACGTTTTGTCTTTTTACTGCAAGACATGTGCGCTCCTGTAACCCTGCTTACCATATTAATTTGGCAACCTCCAGAAATGAGTGTAATGATGCCATTGATGTTCTCTGGTTATCGATATCAAACCATGATGGGCAATAGGGGATGAGAATATTCGCCGCAGCCAGTTCGCCGCAAGTTTGTTCGAACAGGACGTGATGGCGTGTGGACTTAGAAGCGAAAGAAAATGGATAATGGAAAGTAAATTAAGCGTGAAAAAGAATATGGAAACAATATATTTAGCCACTTTATAGAGTATCTTTTACAATTGGGGACACTATGATTTTTAGGCGCCATTATATCTTCGAGGATTAACAAACTTTTACAGTATGGAGTAACATTTGTGACTTAAATGTATTATATTAAATTATTGTACTGACTTAAATTTGTAGAAAATTAATTTTAAAATAAAATAAATGCTGTAACTTTGAAATTTATTTATTTATTTAAATTCAAGCACATTTCCACTATTTTAAAGTGACCAGAAGCGTAGCTAGGCATTGGCACACTGCATATATCGTGCATAGTAATCCTTGCGAAAAACTGAGCGGCGGCTAAAGGGCTTGCGGCGAATAGTCTTTGACCCTCAACAACCATCTTGTATATGTTTGGAAGCCTAAGTATGCAGATTACCAGTAAGTATTATGATCATGGCGAAAACAAGCGGATGCCGCAATATTTTTCTGTTTACTCAAAGCCCGGTTATAGATCGCTCAAAGTGTGGCCAAAGTCGATAGATTGCAAAGGACATTACATCTTTCCTGAATCTGAATAAAAAATTATCTCAAATTTCATCGAAGCAAATTCTAGTGCCACGAGAAAGCAAAACATGAGATCTATAACAATGCCACCCGATAAGAACCAGCCATCCGTGCCGCGTTTGCATTCACCAAAAAGAGTCTGAAGATGACATCTTCCATGCAACAGAAATTAGCCAAAAGAGGAACCAACATCTTCCACCAACATGCCTACAGAAAATGTGTGGTATGTTAAAAAACCATAAGTTCAATAGCGGAAAAACTATTTAAAAGGTCTGGTCAGAGGACATTTGGCAAGATTGGTGAATACTGGCAGCGAGTATGCTTTTCCAATCAATCTAGATTAAAGCAATTCATGTCTAAAGGTCACATCTGGGTTTATATAAACCTAACAAAAGCATTTATTCGTCTTTACTGTTTTAGCCCACGGTCGAATATGGAAACTGTGGTGTCATAGTATGGATTGTAATCTGGCATGGTGAAGAACAAAATTGGTGTTCGTCGAAGGACGTCTAAATTCTGTGAGATAATTGACATTTTAACACATCTTCTATTGCATAAAAGATGGAGCTACATACCTATTCTCTCATGTGACCACAGTCTTCAAAAGGAATCAAGTTATGCAAACCCTTTTCCCTAACTTAAATTTTTCATATTTTCATATTAGTTTGATCGAGTACCTGCAGAAGTGAGCAACCCATCGACGTCCGCCAATACGATTGAACAAAATCAAATTCTCACACAAATATTTGGCAGCGTGGTTGTCCACTTGTTGGACTACTGTAGTGATAAGTTTGAGCCTATAGGTTATTTTCTTTCTGCAGCGTCTCAGCTTGAAAGAGTTCTCTCACGCAGTATAACAAAACAGATATGTAAAACCTAGACCACACTATGATTCTCCTTGATTCAATACCAAATGCTGTAGAGGCTCTTATCTTTAAATGGTTCGCTCAATTTTTATCAAAACATAGGTGGAAAAATTATTATAGCAGTGCTTGCTTGCTTACTTTGGCATCCGGCGGTCTCGGGAGATGATAGAGTTGCGGACAGAGTCACGATTTTTTATCCGACGTAGCCGCTTGGCATTTACGGCTGTGGCTGTCCAGATCTAATTTAAGTGCCGCGATGGCAGACTTTCTAAATATAGAAAACGTTCTTTTGCAGATTGTTTTTTTGCGGTTATGTTTAACTTCCTGATTTCGTTCTCTTCTGTCATCATTAGTTTTTATTTCTTGACAGGCTTCATGACTCTAGGATTGTTTCTCCTTTGCACGGAACTTCTAGTTGTTTACGTCAATCACAAACTCCCGTTTGTGAGCTTCCTTGTAACAGGACTGTGGGTGACGTGCTGATCTCCTTCCTTCATTCAACGCCATAGAGCAAATCATTTGGACTATATTTACACTTTAAAATTATTCTCAACGATATAAAACTCACATATTTGTTGGTAGGGTATTCTAAACTATCGTTAGTTATTCTTCATAAAATGCTGATATTTAAAATCAGAGATACTGCTGGAAAACATGCATCAGTGGCTTCTGAAAAATGAAATCTGGACAATAAGTTTCTTTTATTAAACTAAAATCTGAAATAATTCTAACAGATGAATATGTGACGTCAACCTGAATTCAATAATATTTTGTTTTAACGATGTTATTTTAGATAGAAAAATTTATGAATAAATTATTATTATTATTATTATTATTATTATTATTATTATTATTTCATCTTTAGATTTATTCTGTATTAAATATTTTGTACACGTAGAACGAAAATAAATAATCATATCTCATTTATCTAAAATCTTCATGATATGTTGTTATAAAAAATACATAATTGTTTTTTCGGTAGTTTATTATTACTATTCGTTATAGATTTTAAAAAATAATGTTAAAAATAAAATTATTAGAATTAAATCTCTATAAGTGCAATTTATATCAAATCTGATATTGCACATTATTTTCATTCTTTCTTTGAAACCCCCAACCGTGACTTCGAATCTCGAGAATATTTTATTAAAGGAAGCTATGAAGGGGAAATATACGACATCAGCCTTTGCTGACTAAGCAAGTTACTTGAATATGTTTGGTAGCTTTTGAGTGGTGGCCAGGGTGTAGTCCAGTCAAGGATTACCTGCGGAACCTCCACCCGAAAAATTCCTAACAGATCTCTTATATCTACTATATCTAGTTTGGTAGTTTGGGGAATAAAATTGACTATATTACTTAAGAAGTGAAAGTAAATAGCTATTTGCAGAAAGTCAAGAGTCAATTCTGGCATTTTATGTCATTGTTTTAGCAAGGTTAAGTTGATAGGAAATGCCCTAACTGCTCATGTAGTTATTTGTAAAGGTATCTATACAGACATAGATAACCTCTCTCTCTCTCTTTCTGGAGTTTAGGGAACATTATATCAAAATTATAACGAGAAGCCACAGTGTAGACTAACTTAGTGTTGTGAACCTGGTAATCTAAATTTTGATGTAAAAAACACGAAAAACACTCCCTGACGGAACGATATCATGACAAAGCATGACCTGGCCTATCTAAAAATCATACGGTATGTAAAAACATTAATTTCGAAATGAATACTTCTTTAATGGTTATAACAATTTGAGTATGGTGTAGCGAACATCAGATGTGAAGTAGAATCTGTAATAATAGTTCGCGGGCACGTCACGTGAGTAGTGATTTGTGTCATAGGTTACTTGCAAAATAGCGCTAAATAGATTAAAGCTATTGCCAATTTGAGCTTGACACAGTCATTCATCAGCCAAAGATAGGCCCGGCAGTGGCCTATCTGTCTGAAAGATGCTCATTATGAACAGGTGATCAGAGGTATGGGTGGTTTCTCGGATTCAAGAGCACTTGCTGGAAGTCAGAACCTCATATTTCCAGACAAACTTTCCAAAACCGATTTCGTCAACCAGGATTAGGGCCAAATTTCCATTTTCTGGTCTCCCTTTCAGCAACTTTAAGGTTATACTCGATTATCTTGGGCACGGTTCCATCATCTTTGAATAAGAGTGGGATAGCCGGAAGTTATGTTTTCCAAAAAAAATTTATGTAATTTTTACTTCTTTGACCGAAGGTTACATGTATAGCAGCATCGAGAAAAGCGATATACTACTGCCAATGTTGTGCAGCACGATCGCTATGACAATTTCCTTTGTTATTGTTTAAAGTTACCTGGCTAGTCAAAGATACCTGGATGAGATCGAGATTGATAGTCCCGCCTGTTCCTCAGCAGTTGGCACCAGATTCGTGCTTCAGGAGAGCAGCGCCAAGCCTCACAACGCTGACAACCGTTATTGTGTTCATTAAGCAAAATACATCACAACAACAGCCAGCCATATTCACAGATCTTTCAACCATTGAGCAGTGCTGAGAAGTCCTTGGTAGATTATGAAGGCTAAGAAATGCTCTCCAAGAAACAAATAATCTGAGCGAAACTTTTACCCAGGACTAGCGAGCAGTACAACGTACTGTGATCAGAAATTTTATTTTCAGCATGTGGAGACGACGTGCCAGCTGAATACAATCTTGTTGCTATTGCAATAAATGACTATAGTAATAATCTTTGGATTTTTAACACTCCGGATATTGATATAACCTCTGTACTAAGCATATTTACGATAGTAATTTCTATGGCGCAAAAAATTGATATTTTGACAAATCTAAGAAGTTTCCAATACATATTTTAAAATTACAGAAAATTTGAACTTATTGAAATTATTTTAATATTAATAAATTAGGTAAGTTGATACAAAAAATATGTTCAAAATTACAACTGCTAATTAAGAGATACTTTTGCTTTAAGTAGTTACAATTAGTTTTATCCAAATACTATAAAGTATATATATATGGCAGATACCCACACAGTAATAAAATTTTTAAAAGTTAAATTGCCTTGCAAACGCTAAATGAAAATAAATTTCATTTGTGTGAGCCTCTACAGTACTAGAACTGGTCACTATTGGATTATTCGCATAAAACAAGTATTATGTATCACCTGAAATTGATTAAAACCGAAACATCAGGTTCATACAGTTTGAGTTATTACAGAATTTTGTTAACGGAAGATTAATCCAAAATTATTAGTGTTGCTTTAGTTCTTTATCAGATATATATCATTTAGTACCTCACTGTGAGATTTCTTGTTTACAAATTTTCTTTTATAAACATTCTTGCGTTGTTTCCATTTATTATTCTTACTAATATGGGCTTTGTATTCTGGTAATCGACAAGTGAATATTAGTACCATCCTGATACCTCAGCCTCCTCCCAACAGCAACCAATAATCGAGTCGTTGTGGTTCACAGCAGCACTCGTTTTGATGCGCAGATTACATGTCGCCATGAAAAAGCCATACGAAGACGCTTCTTTTCTAGACTTGAGAGAAATTGTGACTGCTCAGAGGATACTCGGATGACCAGCCTGTAAGGAAGAGTGAGAAAATATTATGCCAAGTAATGTTCTCCAAAAAGATCCGAACCCTTCAATTATTCAAACTCGAGCTCTCGATCTTGACAGGCCACCTGTGGCCCCATTATTGCATTTCTTATTATAATTATTGTGAAGATTCGGTGAGCCAGTTGCAAATAAAATTCAATAATCGAGGTATCGGAATCTAAAAATGTAGCATACTCTAGGCATCCATTTTATTGATGTTTCTTTAAATATTTCTGCTTGGTAAATATATTCCAAAGTTTTAGCTCGTTAGCAGCCTCCTTTATTCACCTGCATCCACTATATTATTTCTGTGATTAAGTTTTCACACAATTCAGAACTAAATATTATAAATGTATAGTTTTTCTCCATTAGCAAGAATTATAAAATTCTAGCCCGTCTTTCTCCCACAATAAAATACAAAATAGTAAGTTGACTTTCAATGTAATCAGATAGCCTTTGTTGGTAAATCTTTGGATATACATTCAGTGACTGTAATAACAAAAGAAAATCTTGATGTTTCTTTAATATTTTTAAAAGTTAAACTGAATAATTTAAACCAGATACTATTTCTTCCAGTCATCTTACTAATGAGTATTTTGTAAAAAAAGTATTTTTATTAAGGCAGTGTTTTAATAAAAATGCATTATTATAATTAATAGACAGTAATCAAATAAAGCACTAATTTTCCTTAAAATGATACTGCAGGCAGTAATCCTTACTTAATCTTTACTAGGCGTTTCAGTCTTTCATAGATGTTATTTGCCACTTAAGGGAAAATTTCAGGCCTGTCTTTCATTTGTTCCATAAGATTCCTTTGCTCTCTCTCTCTCTCTCTCTCTCTCTCTATATATATATATATATATATATATATTTTTTTTTTTTCAAGAACGAAATGTCCGTTGTAATGACATCTAGAATAAGAACTGGAAACAACAAAATTTTATTTTTCTACAAGTCTTTTTAGGGAAACCTACTAGGGTGCAAATGGAACCAAAAATACCCCAGTGTGAATAAAACGTATCCACCAGGAATAATTTTAGAATATTCAGGAGTTTATATTATGAATGTAATCCCACAGTATAAAAACTCACGCCTCATTCATTAGAATGGTATGAACACTGGTCGTCACTATTTGAAAAAGCAAATTATTTATACCAAAGAAAATTTTTACAAGCAGAAACCGGCAGCTTCATAGCTTTGTTTATGGTTTTCAAAATAACTATACGCTTGTCTCATATCTTATGAAGGTTAAAAAGTCTGCAGTCTTACTGTAAAGTATGCATCAAGATAGAGGCATCATTATTGATGATGCAACAAAATAGCATTCACAGAATTTTACAACCAAAAAAACGTGACGTAGATGCTTTGGATTAATTAGTCCACACTTACATGACCAATCGGCGAACGAACAAAATATGTCTATTGATATCTCTTGAAATCATTTTGATGATGCTGGAGTAACATTACTTTTTTGGCTCACAATAAAATCAAGAAATTTAAAAGACAGTTATTCCTGATGCTCTTAATGAAACATTAGTTGAACCACAGCTTTATAGGCTCGTCTGTACTATACATATTCAAAACAATGTTCTTTCAACTTTGGTGCAAATAAATGTTCAACGAAAAACTGCTGAACAGCAATAAATTGGGCAAAAATCATCAGCTAAACTTTTAAAGTGCTATTTTTTCGACTAAAAAGGGAGTGATAAATCAGAGTAATTTTGTAGAAAATGCAAAAGGAATTCTGCGGAGAGAAATTGAAAATAAAATATATCTGTAGTAAATGCAATGCTGCATAAAGATCTGTTATAAAGTATTGAGCTGTATTATATAGTATATCAACATTTATATGCTCGGATCTATTCAAATCTATTTTGTTTTCCAATTTTATATTTAAAATTTTGCATACATGAGTGTAACTATAATTGCATAAAAGATTTAAAATGTCTCTGAGATATGTATTCGTTTTTTTCTGGACATTTTAAACCGCTATAATCTATAAAGCATTTCTATAATAAAGCTACTCCTGTTGCCTATAATCTAGTTCAGTGGTATTTAGTCTGAAGGTAATTATCCCCCTCTTCGATGGGATAATTCGGATTTTTAGTGGAGTAAAGAGATTTTAAATTTAGAAATACTTCAGTAATTCATTCATCATGTCTATGCTTTTTAGCGCGCCACATCGAATATATATCATGTCATGACGTACCGAAAGTTAAGAACGCCTTATATTCGAACGTGCTAGTGATATCAAGAGCATTCCCAACCTATAAATATGTAGCGCTCAACTACTCTTCTTTCGGCCACCGCTTCCCGGCTCGTATAAAGGGAGGGGGTAATTACTATTTGGTTAGGTAGCTCAAGGGATAACAGTTCCAAAAAGGATAAATGCCACTTTTCTAGATGGTAATGCTGCAGCTACCATCTAACATTGTTCTGACATTAACCAGTAAATATGCTTCACTTAATGGTCAAAAACAGAACGGTACAAATAGGTGAGGAAGATTTTCACAGAAACACTGTATAGTAAGACATTCAACAAGGAAGACAGCGGTCGAACCATAGTGAGACATTTTACTAAAATTATATTAGATTAATTTTTAGAAACCTAGTTGAGTTTAAGAGTTAAGAGATTTTAAAAGTAATTAGCTGCAATGGAATGGAAATGTGTCACTAACATTTTACGTTATTAAAGATTGCCTTCTGTTAATAAGTGTAAATTGTCTGTATGCTATTAACTTTCAGTAGTCACTGATTTTTATTTTTTAAAAAAAATGGAGATTCTAAAATTAAAAAAGAAACATTTTGCATGTATGTGTATTTATTTTTTCAGAAAAAATGTTCATATCTTTAGTATTTTTATTAAGGAAATGAAACAAGTTATCAAAAAATTTCGTCTTATCTTTGCTATAGATGGAGTTTTCTTTTTATCATTAATAATAATAAAATAATTCACTACTTTAATATATTACTATTGTTTAAAATACATCAGTATTAAACAAAATCGTTTAAATATTAATGCTTTATAAAATGTGTAATTTTTAATGACCTTTTTTAGTTTAAAACGGTTTAAATAATTAATCTTTTAAACCAACATAATTTAAGATCCCATGTGCAGCTGTAAGAATTTTTGTTGATTAGTATTTTTAAGTAAAATATAACATATTAGTTTCTCATTTTCGTATTTATGCTGATCGTATTATTCATTAAACTAAACAAGCAACAACATTAACAAATTAAGATGTATTCTTAATGTGTTGATACAACTAATGGAATTTATTTAAATTTTAATTTTAATTGTGTCATTATAGTAATTTCATACTCTATGTTAGTTGTTTAAACTCAGTTCATGTACAAAATCCATTGTGATTGATTACTTGTGTTAACAGTAAATATACAAAATTACACTGAAAGTTGTGTTTAAATTTAAAAAAAACAAAAAATGCTTTGAAATTATTTCACAATGGAGCATTACCAGAACATGTGCTCTATGGATTACAGAAATTCGTTAATAAACGTACTTCACTTAAAACTGCATAGAACAGATTTATGCATATATATGGAAAAACGTAACATCATCGATAAATAATTTGGTGAAATATCTAATTTCATGTTGTAATCGCAAACAATACACACTGTTATGAGTAAATGAGAATGTTAAATAAAAGCTATATAGTTTTACTACACACCCATATATACAACCTTTTTTTTTAATAATTATAACGAAATTATAAAAATTAAAATGTAATGAATACACAGCCATGGAAAAACGTTTTGCTTCCTACTAGAAATAAGCATAACAAAATCTATTTTCAAATCATGCTCATATAGCTTGACACTGTATCCATGAGCACTTTTTTTTCTTTTAAGTGCCTACTTTTGAAAACTTGTAATTTTGTCACTTTTCATAATGACTTTTTGGAAAACAAGCTTTTGACGTTAGTTTTCAAATTGTCAATTTTTCAATTTTTATCAATTTCCATTAAGTATATGGAAAACTAAAGTGGTATGAATTTCAATACGTTAACGTAACATTAGTATCCATATTCAGCAGATATAATTAGACTTCAGAAAAAAGAAACTTAAAATGATGCAAAACGTTTGGGCATGGTTGAAATAATGAAAAGCACGCATAATTATATTACCGCGGAATAAATATTAAATCAAAAGATGTTTTAATTTCAAGCGAGTTAACCCCCTTTGTAAATTATTTATTCTTGATTTGAATAAAATACAAGTGACAATGAAATCTACTATTAAACAAATAATTTACTCCATTTGTTGAAATGTAAACAGTTATTAATATTTTACTAAATCTGAACATCATATGCCTTTTGGATATGCATGAGTGATATCATATCTCTCCTAATAACACAGCTGAAAATCTACATATATATATATATGTAATAGCGTTGCATCATATGAAAAGTACTGGTATATTTTTAAGAAATAGAGGATTAAATGATGACATATTTAATTTCCAGTATTATTTTTCAGTATTATACAGTACTTAGTAAAATGGCATGAAAATAGCAAAAACTAGCTTTTGAAGAACATATAGTGGTAAAATGTACAATTCCTGGAAGTTTGATTGTGGTGTTTAATGTCAAAATCTAGTGAAACCGATTTTGTGAAAATTTTTCGAATGCTGCTTATAAATGTGTAATGTGTAGGTCAGAATAATTCATCACTATTCTGAGTAGAAAAATAAATCTTGAAAATAAATCCGATTTGACCGCCAAGATTTCTCAGGTTCAAATCTGAGAAAATATGAAGATAAGCAAGTTAACCGGAAGCTATACTTCAGAGACATACCCCACTGTAACCACATGGTTAGATCTGTGGTTCCGTTCAGGAAAATTAGTAGCAGCATGCGAGTAATGATCAAAATCAGGAACACCGAGAAGCTCAAGAATGTCTTACGTTACCTGTTGGCTTTAGGATTTTAGTGGCAGTAACAAAATCAAATTATCAATCATAAGATACATATTCAACTACTATCGAACATCTAACATCACAAGCTACCAACTCAATATTTCTTTGAATACTGACTTGTCTTCCACATCACCAATTCTTGTTCGATCATTGACAGTGCAGGAAAAATCGCTTTCTTGGGACTATTGGTATAATTAGATCTGACCATTTTATATCGACTAACTTTGGACGCTTCATAAGGTGATAGACGTGGTAGCCTACAAAAACAGAAATTACCAAATGTTCAGCACACTTATTTCTCTATTTTTTAATATTTATTAGCTTGTATCTAAATAATTGTGATTATTAACTTGTATTGGTTTTTGATGAGAAACATGATGAAAGGATCTACTTTTTATTATTGTCGTAATTGACTAAAGATATGCCATTCATAGTGACTCAGTGATGTTCACAGTTTATAAGTTCACTTGATATGTAAAAATGACCAGCGTAAATCACATGACTTCTTCCTGTAAGTTGTTTCCACTAAACCATACGCTTTGCCACTGCTAATCTAAATAAATTTTTGCCTTTAGAGAGAGAGAGAGAAAAAAACACTATTGTCGAGATTATCCGGTCTGATGAAGTGTTGCAGATTTATTTTTAGGGAAATTTTAACTGTGTTTGGAGAAAAGTATTTGCAATGTAGTTTGAGCAGTTCCACATCCAATTGTTTTAGATATAACCTAAGAATTTTTTAGAATGATGCAGCACAATTGAAAGAAAATGTCTGTTTACACATAATAGGAAATTTGATTAAAATCCATAACAAGCTTCATTAAAATTTTATACAATATATGTTTACGTTTTGATACAAATAAGTGACACAAATACCGCTCATAATTTTGTAAACTATTTAGAGTTTTGATAGCAGCGTGCTAAATATTTTAATTGTTTATAATTATTTATCGGATAGTTAGTTTTCAATTTTATTTTTGTCGCATATATAATACAGCATTAACCATTAACTATTTCTATACCAAAATAGCTAATTCTAATAAAACAATAACAAAAAAGGATAAACGGATACATTCAAAATAAAGTATGAGTTGTAAATCAAGAAGATAAAGTGAATCATTTTAGAAACATATTTTCCAATAAATTTTACCAATGGAAAGGAAGGAAACGGTTATTTTCTTGATTTGCTGTGATATTAAGAAAACTTCCTAACAAACTTTTTATCTGACACTAGGGAAAGATGGCAATGTAAAATTTTCTTCCTTTTTTTCAAATAAAGGGAAAGATTTAATTTTCTAAAACATTATTTTCAAAGGAAGCAGTTTAACATTCACCACCTTTAGCTTTATATCCTGAAGCCGTTAAACGTATTTTCTTCTATAAAAGGTTTAGTTTTTTTTATTTATTAAACAATATGCAATGTTTGTGGGTGTGTGTGTGTTTGTGTGTGTGAGAGAGAGAGAAAGAAAGAGTACATGCATGTATAATACATGTATATACACGTATATGTGCAATAATACATTACAAATATTGAACAATTTTCAGTTTTTACTTCAAATTTAATGATTATCGAAGAAGCAAACTTTACATGGTAAATTTAATGTTACATAAACATGGTTTTATTGGTTCTTCATATCAGTCATTAAAGTCGAAGTAAAGGTGAACTGTTGGACAGTAGAATAATAGTGCAGTCAATTTCCAAAGTAAACTTTTTATAGTGCTCGAAAATCAATTTAAATATATCCATTTAACGATTTGCATCAATTTAATAGATCTACTAAAATGGAATTTATAAAACATGGAGTTCTTTCAAAGTAAGTAAATTGTGTAGTGAAAAGTTTTGACAGCGTTAAACTTTTCACATTTTGCAAGAGAGACCCCTGAATCCACACTATCCTATAAACCAGGACATAAAATATTTTCAGGAAAATTTGCCAAAAATAATAAATAAAGCATTATTTAACATGGAAATATAAGCCCTTAAATATCCTGTCCTAATGATTGCACTTTTTGCTTTTCCTAAGTTTAATATCTAACCCTTTTTCAGAAACAATTTAGTTTTATAGTAAATAACATAAATAGAAATAGTCAAAAATAGACAAACAAACATTAACACTAAACTTCAACTTTACAACAAATATATGCAACGTAGTATAAACATACTAGGTTTTTGTTTTGCCTTGTCTTTATCAGTGTCACTTCTTTCTAAATTATATAGGTACTTGTTTGTTTTTCTTTATCGTGTCTTAAAACAGCTTTTAAGAAAGTTTTTAAGACATATTTTATATTTCTACGACTAAAATGAAAGCAAAACACGTAAAATGACGACGATCTAATTAAAAGGTATTTTAACACGACAATAATTTCATGCGAGTCCTGCCCATATTTGCAAGTATCCCCCTAAAAGCTCTGCTAATTTTATAAAAAAAATTGAAATCAACAATGCGAAATTTTTTTAAAGCTTGTGATGTAATTTAATTGCTATTTTTAACAAGAAAATAGGATATGTTTCAATGCTCGTCATAGACATGATTTGTATTTTTTTAAAATATGAAAAGACAAATTTATGATTTTCATTCATTAGTGTATAAAAATGACAGTTTAGTGTGACAGTTCTACCATTCGTAATAAGGGCTTCTTAATAAGTTGTTTTTATTTACTTATTACAATAGGCAGGTTTAGTACTGAGTTTGTGTAACATTTAAAAATTAAACAAAACATGGTGTCGCTAAATACTATATAAAATCCATTTTTACCAGTAATTCCAGTAAATATAATTAAAAGATTACTTTACTTATCTTTACTGATTGATTAATCACAAAATATCATTCAGTGATGACAAATTTCTCGATTGACGCACTTTCTTATCTTGTCAACAAATGTTTCATGTATTCACAACCATGCTACAATGTTTGTATGCACATTAGTTATATAATGTAAAACAAAGGTGCGTATGTTTCCTTAAACGTTTATATTCAATAATTTTTTTTCTTTCTTTTACAACTTAGTACTTGTGACTCCATCTACGCTTTATTTTTTCTCTTTATTTCTTTTGAAGATTTTACATCTGCATCATTTCTCTCCCGCTATTACTTACTGTCTGTCTACCGATAAAGCATAATCAACGTCATTAAATAATCCAGTGCACTACCCGCTCTGTTTATATTTGTAATCTTGGCTCTAATGTTTGTGCTACTTTTCTTTATTGATCGATTTGCTCTCCCCAGGAAAACAGAAACCCTGACCATTATCATAGTTAATGAGTACGGCACAGGTGCAAAAGTAGGCTATACTATCGTTTTTAGCATATTCTCCTTTCGCCCCTGTCATTGACATGTAGACATTGAGAGTCATAAATAACATAAAGATTATAGATTTCGACTCTCGTTAACTTGTGATGCTCGACTGATATTCTCCAGAGAGTTTTCGAAATATCATCTTATTTTGAAGAAATGTTTAAATGACAGTTCCAAGAGGTGTAAATTGGTGGTGATATTGACTGCGTTTAGCAAAAACTAATAACGATCTCATAAAATAAGTTTTATTACTGCAGCTACTTGTTCCGTTAGAAACTAGCTTGGCGAAAGAGATGCATTGGAGGATATTTGAAATTCATCGCTCTCAACATCATCTGAAAACATCTTTATCAGTTTTAATAAATGAGAAGGCGTTTTAAAAGAACTATTACAAATGCCTTGCTATTTGTATGTAGACGATGTTTCCTTCACTAGAAAATCGTTGGTGGCTTTATTCTTTAAATAATAAAATAAAAACAGTCTAAAAACATATTTGCATACTGTTAAATAAGTTAATATCTTAATAAACTTACTATAATGAAAAAGATTCCACAATTGATGATGATGATGATGATGATGATGATTATTATTATTATTATTATTATTATTATTATTATTATTATTATATTATTATTATTATTATTATTATTATTATTATTATTATTATTATTATTATTATATTATTATTATTATTATTATTATTATAAGTTTTGTATAAATACTTTCTATTTTTAGGGATAAAAAAATTAAGAAATTATGGCATCCAGATTTCACAACCAATTGGACAAACTCTATCAATCATCTATACAGCCGAATATTGCGCCTCTTGTTCAAACAATATATGTAGAATATCGTTTTTCTTCCATAAGTTACAATTTTATTTATTTTAACATGAAATCAAGAAACTTCGTCTACCTTGCAGCATATTATTTTTCTCTACATAAATTGCAAAATTTCTTATACCTCACTGGATAGGCACAAAAGAAATGAAATGATCTGATTCATTCTCTGCGTGATCTGTTATGAGCAGAGTTTACTTTTTTGAAATCATCATAATCTACTTTTTAAAAAATATTTATTGGAAAAATTTGTTACTGAGAACAGAGAAATGCACTTGAATTTGACATCTAGAAAATTTTAAAAGTTTCTCGATACAGTATTAGCAATAAAAGGAAGTCTTTAGATCTGCAGCAACTTTTTGATGCTGGTGGCAATCATAATAAGAAACCGAAAAAAAATTTTCAAAACTACGTTTAATAATAATAATAATAATAATAATATAATAATAATAATAATAATAATAATAATAATAATAATAATAATAATAATAATAATAATAATAATAATAATAATATAATAATAATAATAATACCAATTATTTATCAGTTTATCAGATTTTTAGGATTTAGGACTTTTTAGGTTGTGCATGTGCGTGCGCGTCTCTATGTGTGTTTGTGTGAGAATTTGGTACTAGTGTGTAAGAACAAACATTTATCAATCTACTATTTGAGGCAACGTTGTTATACCATGTTAAATGGTGCATCTTACAAACTCGCTGAATAAAATGTGCATCCAAATTTTACTGAAAAGAGACATTTGAGCATTCGTTTCCTGTATGTCATCACTATGAATAAATCAGATAATTATTAATATGGTCAGAGGCCCTAAATATCCAAGAAATGCCATTTATCTGAACAAACCTTCCTGTGAGGGACACAGTGATTTTTATAAATGACGAACTAAACAGGAGATCGACAAAAATAATAAAATGTAAATTTAATGTCACCTTAATAAACATTAGTTTAACAGCTATTATATTTATTTCAACTGTATTCCTGTCTAACTTGTACGCGTGTAGTTTTTATTTACTTACGTTTACATTAAATGCGTTTTTCTCTGACGTTCACTATTTTTGGGATTTAAATGTAACATTGCATTACAACAACAAAGAAATCTTATTAAAAATTTAAGAGATTAAATTCTATGCAAGAAAAGTAGATCATGATGTCTTATCATTTTATAATTACAAACATAAAGGGAAAGTTCTAGGTAAAATTAGAAAAAAGTACTGAACCTACGCAGATAGGCTAATATAGAGAGTGATTAGGTTGATTAGATAAAGCAAAGGCATTGTGGAATAAACAGTTTTTTTATTTTTTACTCAACAATAATTCAATTTTCTTTCATATTTAACGGCATTATACGTCACAGATTATAAGTGCACAAAAATTGTCAGAAGTGACTAGAAGATGTAACAGCCTCCCTCATCACTAACATCTATAGTAGCCTCATAACTTTGTAGTTCCCAAGGCTCAGCTTTCTTGAAAGCAAAATAACCGCTCTGACTAACTAAAATAAACCCTGTCATTTCGTCATCTTCTACTTAAAGAAAATCAGTGCACCTCTTGTCAAATCAAAACAATTTGGAAATAAATTTCATATCAAAGTTGACGTTAAAAATTAAATTTTCTGTGCTGTGGAAATTTGTTTATAAAGATCTTTAAAACTCAAAAAAGAATAATATGATACAAGTATTTTTAAAACCGAAACAATAGAAAGAATATGCTTCATAATCTGTAAAATTAATTTTCGATTGCCTATGCTTTAGCAACAAGTAACATGTGCAAAAAATCATCATCTGTGCGAAAGAAAGAGTCTGCCCGCATTTTTTCCTGGAGTTTCGTGACTGAAAAATTGACCAATGAAAACAAATCACGTGATCCAGCATAACATGTTGCACTTTATTTACAAAATATTGGTGTGATGTAACTCTTATAAAGCGATAAACACCAATAGATCAGATTTTATCACCTGTTTATTTGCATTTTATATCGATTCTTACCTCTGTTTTCCTAATTATTTACAGTACTTCTGTTTTGCAATAGGAAGCAATATTTTTAATGAATTCATGGCTGATCTCAGTGAAAGTTTGATTTGTCTTCTCAAATTACACCCTAAATCTTTTATCACACTTTGAGTTCACAGAGTACGCATCATTTATTTGATATTATTTTAGTGTTTTTCCTGGATAAATGCTGTCTCTACCGAGATCGGTTTTAGTGAGAATATACTGAGGGAAACATTACTTAGATAAAGATGCTAAAACGTTTGCATTTACTGAACTAACTTTCACTACTCATCTGATTTTTCTTATTTTGAGATGTTAGGGGCGAGGACGACGATTATACAGGGTGTCCCTAAAGTCTGGACAAAGGAAATATCACTAACTATATTTTTTTACCTCCACAGATAACTACAACTAATTATACTTTTTTACCTCCACAGATTAAATATGAGTTTGTCGAAAGAAGAAAGAATTTAACTGGTAATTCTCAGTGGATGTGAAGGATGGTCATATCGAAAGATAGCTGATGTTTTCAATGCACGTTATCCCAGGAGGACCCCAGTTGGCTTTTCCACAGTGGGGAAGGTGGTTATAAAGTTTAAAGAAACAGGCAGTGTCCTGGACAAACCCCGTTCTGGACCACCAAATGTATCGGACGAAACGGAGGAAACGGTTATGGCTAAGTTTTATGCTAGCCCCAAAAAATCACTTCGCAGGACATCCATGGAGCTGGGTGTTCCCAAATCAACCGTCAGTCTATCTTAAAAAAAGCAAAAGTTTCATCCGTACAAGTTACAAATCTTGCATCACTTAACAGAGGATGACCCAAGTAGACGACTCGAGATGTGTTAATGGTTTTCCAATAAACTGAATGAGAGCAACCGTTTCACCGAAGAATGTGTGTTGTTCAGCGACGAAGCTTTGTTTCATGTGAATGGTGAGGTTAACCGACAGAATGTTCGATACTGGTCGCAAAACAATCTGCATTGGGTGGACCATTCCAAACAGCAAGGAGCGCAAAAGATTATGGTGTGGTGTGGTTTGTGGAAAGCTCATGCGTTGGGGCCATTTTTCTTCGATGATCATGTAACTGGTGAGACTTACCTCACCATGCTGAGAGACCAGTTAATGCCCCAACTTGAAAGGCTAGGTGAAGGACTCCCTGAGTGGTTCCAACAGGATGGCTCCCTGCTCATTTCCTCACGGTGGTAAGAGATTGGCTGAATGACAATTTCTCTAACTGGATTGGAAGATGTGGTCATGTGGAATAGGCTCCTCGCTCACCTGACCTTAGCCCCTTTGACTTCTTTTTCTGGGATATGCTAAAGGAGAATGTGTACTCAATGAAAATCACAGATACAAGACACTTGAGGGAACGCATAATAAATGAATCTGCTCAAATTAACGGCAATTTGGAGTTACTGCATCGTGTTCACGTGCATTTTGCAAAGCACATCGAACTTTGCATCACAAATGGTGGAAATCATATTGAAGATGATATTTATTAATATTGCGATTGAATAAAATGTTGTTGAAAATTTTATTTATTGAAAATATGAATTTTGCCTATGTGTCCAGACTTTAGGGACACTGTATTTTTCAATTAATACGCTGCTTCTTCCATTTTTGATTCTGTTGAAAGTTGTACACTCCTACTTATAAATGTAAAAAAGGTATATTATTTTAGTGTCTTTAGCATAAAATACACTGTTAATGCTAGTGAAGTACCTTTACAGATATGCTATTTTATGATATTCAAGTTATAGTTTTATTTAAGATGTTTTAGGAAGACTTTATTATGCACAATTACAGTAATATTTATTCGAAAATTACTGCACATTTCACAATTTATAAAATTCTAAAAGTTGCAAATTAATTTTATATAAAAATTTTAAAATTTAATTTAGATAAATAACTGCACTATATTCAGAAAAATACTACATTTAATTTCGAAATTATTTACATTAATGCACCAGACACATGGGAGAGAAAGGGTTCGAACGCAGTTATTTTGATTAATAAATGCCATAAAGTTCAACAAATCCTTCTGATTTTACATGTGTTAAACATAATGAGTAAACTATTACAGGCCATTTTATATGTATAATCGCATAATTATTAGATAAAATTCCTTTAATTAATTTAAAAATTGATAATACATTTTTTAAATCTATTTCGAAGTAAATAGATGTAAAACAAAATTTTTTTTATAGTTTAACATTCAATAATAATATTTTTGTTACCTTGTCAGCTTCAGAACATTATCGTTTGAAAAACGTTTTACTAATCAAAATTAATAATTGCTTTAATAAAGCATATATATATATGATTTTTCCTTTGTAAATCTTTCAAAAATATATATCTTTATTTTTAATTGTATTCTTTAATAAATAAAAAGGTAATTTCAGCAGCATAATTGGATTATCATTTCAAAAAATCACTGGAAAATGTTTAAACTCTGAAATTACTTAATAAATGTTTAATTGATATTTAGCAATATTTTCATTGTGCAATGTTTTATTTGGAAAAAATCTATCGTTTCAGTGACTTGATTATGCTATAAGACATTGGCATGTGAGTGAAACGGCATGCACTTCTTATTTTTTACTTTCAACAAGTAAGAAAGAAGCGATAAATGTTGCAGCATTCGTCTTTGTCTCGACAAGTGTTGCGATTTTTTATTTTTATAGCTAAGTGTATTTTAAATTTTAAATATTCTTATAATTTTAAAAGGTTCGTACGTAGTTATTAAATCTTCGAGTGTGTAATCTAATGAAACCTTTTATTTACAAAATAAACAGGCATGATTCTCTCAAATCATCAGCATCAAGATATTCAGATCCACTCAGTATGTTCGAAATTTTAAAAGTAAATATTTCTGACATTTCTATTCAAATTTTAAAATATGAGGTCGCTGTTTATGTCGCATCTCGTTTAAATTTTGCAGTATTTTAAAATTACAGATCTGTTACTCTGCTTATCAAGGCATATCTTAATATTTTCTATTCGTGGCTATCAGATTCTGCTATTTAAGTGTGAGAGGATGAAGGTAGTAGTATTTCGTTTCACGACACTGCACCCAAATAACAAGTAGGCCGAAAAACACTAACTTTATCAAAGAAAAAAACCTGCGACAACTTTGTGTATCAGTGAATGGAGGAAACTCAGCGAGCGATACAAACTATGGCCCACTGACAAAATCTGCACAAATTCACTGACCATCCCACTCTCCAATATGGCAAGAGTGTGAGGTACGCTAACCTGCCGTCTGGTTTTCAAGTTCCTCTCATATTAGTACCTTAGAGCAAGCGAGTTGTTCGAACTGGCGGCTTGTAGAATGAAAAAATTGAAAGGTGTTTCGAAAAAAGAGTTTTTAATTTCTCAGTCAACTAAGAAACGAAAATCATTCGCTACCTCATATGTTTATTTTTAGAATATATTTCCTTAACAGATTCGCGTGGTTAGGTTTCACTGATTAATGAAAAATGTTTAGCGTCATAGACTTGTTCAATCTGCTTCGTACTTGATTAAAGAGCAATCAATCCGTGTAATATACCAAATGTGCAACCGCTTGTTTTTAATTGAATGTGCCATGCGAGACGTATGTTTACAACACACACTTGGTACTAATGACTTTCGTGATGGAATAATTGTTTTCCCACTGTGTCAATGCGAGTACTGTTACTTTTCTCTGTGTCGCTGACTGTAGATTTTCGGCATGCATGTACTTATGCTAACCTTAAAATAGTGGGATCAGAGTCGTTTGGCTTAACCCAACTCTCCTTTATCGTGCCAGCAAGTTTTCGGAAAACTGCCACGATGAAGCCACATGTCAGAGGAAATTTTATTGTTATTTAAGTGTTAATTAATTAATCTGATATTTGTTATTTTATTTTGTGGAGACTTCTTATAAAAGTCTTCAGTAAGAAAAGAAAAGTTGTCAATGAAAGCAGAGAATTTCAAACAAAATTGAGGAGCGATTTTGTTTTTGGACTTGAATTGGAAACCTCAGAGATTCATTTGTCGATCAGTGCCAGCTGTTGTAAAGAAACTACAATATCAGTCATCACTACCATACTCTCCCCAAAGGAAGCTACAAAAATATATAAGTGAGTCACGAGTAACGATAAATAGTAAATGATCTGAAAGGAACAAGCTTTTAAACTTAAACAAACGTTTTGTAAATCTAGGACTGCTGAGACTCTAAATTTGATGGCATCTTATGATGACAACTTTGCAATTGCTAAGTCAAAGAGGTCTTTCAAGGATGGGTAAATAATTAAGACATGCAGTTAAAATGGCTAACTGTTTTGGAGACGAAAACATAGCAAACAATTCTGAAAGTGTAACTTTCATACCAGACAGTACAAAGATGTGCTGTGGAAAACATTGTGATTTTGTTTATTCTTTGTTAGTTAAGTTTTGACGCCCAAGAAGAAGTATTGGACGTTTTTGAGCTGCTTGCATTTACGAAAGGTCAACAAATTTACAGCGCTTTTCCGAATGTATTTGAAAAGTAAACCACGTTTTAAAAGTACACTTGTATTGTTAGAGCTGGTGAAATGACCATGATTGGAAGTAAAACGGATTTAGCTGGTTTTCTACGATAAAATGGTATTGAGCCTCGCTCGATTTATGTATCGTTCACTAGTAAACACTATGATACGAAGAGAAACATTGCTCAAATCCATCAGAAGCTTTGGTTATTCCTTCAGAAACTTTAAGCAGTATATGAAGATATCCTTCTTCAAACAGATATTTGATGGTTATGTGCTGGGAAAACTATTATCAAGTTCTGAGCTCTTAGGAAAGAAGAAGCCTAATTTTAAGAGATCAGGTCAGAGGTAACACTGCTAGATTTAAAGAGGAACTACAAAACACATTGTTTCTTAGCACACTGGTTTTCTGGCCGACATCACTGCTCACCTTAACACAATGGATCTCTTCTTTCAATTCTTTCTTTTGTAAAGAACTAGACAGAAATCTAAAAAGCCTGCTTGAGTTTGAGAAAAATATTTTTAAACATCAAAGTGAATTTAGCATCAGATTTTAAAACATTCAGAAGCTAACCAACAGTTTATGCCTGTTTAATGAGTTTCTGATGTGAAAATAAAGTTACAGCTAAGCCAGTATAAAACGTGACTTTATTAATATAAGAATGATTATTTCTTTTAAACTAAAGTGCATATTCCATGTGAAGAATCATGGAAAATGATTCCAGACATTGTTTCCAAAAATTGCCTGATTAGACTAAATATTTTTTCGACGTTTGGATGTGCTGCTTGTCTTTGTAAAAGTACTTTCTCATCTTTGAGCCATATTAAGTCAAAATTTCAGAATCAAGAATTAAAAGATAGAAATACTCTCAGGCTCGCTACAATGAGCATCTCCATTGACAATGCAGATTTGGTCAAAGATAATTACTATCAGTGGCGTAACTATGGGGCAGAGGGGGCACGTGCCCCCGGGCGCCGTTTTGAGGGGGGGCGCAAAATTGACCAAGCTCATCGGGACCAACTATCACGAATGGTGAGATATGTCGACGTTGACTTCGACAAAAGGACTGTTCGTGTCCGAGAGTCCTTTCTTGGGTTCACCCTACTCGAAAAGAAAGATGCAGCCAGTATTGTCGACATAATTTTGAAGGAATTGGAAGACGATGGCCTTGCACTGAGTGATTGCAAGGCACAATGTTACAACAACGCTGCGGTCATGGCCGAACACACCAGTGGAGTTCAGCAACGCATAGCGGACTTGAACGAAAAGGTGATATTTGTGAATTGCGGAAACCATTCGCTCAACCTCGTTGGTTTAAGCGCAGCAAAGAGCATTTTTAGATTGTTTCATTTTTCAACGTCATCGATTCCCCGTTTGCGTTATTTTCGCGATCAACACGGCGTTTGGAAAAGTTGAAGCAAGCCATCCCTTTTGTTCTCAAATCTCCATCGGACACCAGGTGGAGCACAAGAGCAGATGCTGTGAAACATCTTGCAACATTCCAAAACAAAATTCTAAACCTTCTACAAAATTTGGTAGATGATAATGATGAGACATCCGACACACGCTGTGATGCTGACCATCTTTTAAGCCAAATGCTGGTCTTCTATTTTTTTGCATTGCTTGGATTTTGGAACAGGATTCTCGCTCGAATCGACCGAGTTCAGAAACGGCTACAAGATCCAACGATGAACTTCCGGGATGCCGCAGATGATATCAAAGCCCTTCAGTAGCATTTCTTGGATAATGGAAATGCTCTTGTCCACCAATCTCTAAATGAAGGCATTGAGCTTAGTCAACACTGGAACGTTGACATTAAAAAAACGTCGCGGAAGACCAAAACGACAGCCTTCTGATAATTCCGAAGATGAAACATCAGCACCAACCAATGAGATAGAACAAATCATGAAGACTGTTCTTCATCGTCTTCAATCCGAAATGCAGCATAGATTCGCCCGTTTACACGATATTGACGCAAAGTTTGGTTTTCTCCTTGATGTTCGTACTCTATTTTATTCCTCACTTCCAGACGATGTTGCACTTCGATCAAAATGCGCTTCGTTGGCTAATCATTACAGTGCTGACATTGACGGCGAGGAGCTCTTCGAAGAAATCATTGACTGCCGGGCGTTGTTGTCCACTCGCGCCAAAGTTTCAATATCAAGACCATAACATCTCAAATTTATTGTTCAATACGGAGATAACAGCGTCTTACTTAATTTGCGCATCGGTCTTCAGATTATGTTAACAATAGCAGCTTCAATTGCAAGCTGCGAAAGGTCATTCAGCAAACTCAAGCTAATTTTGTCATATTTGCGGACATCAATGTCTTAAAGCCGCCTGTGTGACCTTGCCCTCCTCAGCATCGAAAGCGAAGAAACAAACACAACCGATTTTGAAGACATAATCGATCAATTTGCATCAATGAAAGCTAGAAAGATCCCTTTGTAAATAGTTTCTGTTACTCTTTTGTTCCATTTCAATTCATAAGAGTATTTTTAGATTATGCATTCATGGTATTTTCAATAGTTAGTACTTGGGATAAAGTTAACTTTAAAAAATCCATAAAGGGGTTAAATCGGACTACTGTCTAAGAATTCTTAGTTCATAGATTTTTGAAGTAACTAACCTAACCCATTTAGCTCTAGAGGGCTTAAAGTTAGGAATATCCGTACTTCATTTCAGCAGATAAACGAAATTTGACAAGAATAATTTCTTTGCTTAACAGGTATATGACAGTATAAGCATTTTATATAATACTTGCAAGAACGACTCATTTGTTCATTGTTTTTACGGTATGTCCTATAAAAAGGACGGTTTGGAATTAGTGGGTTGAATATTACGGAGCAGTAATAATATTGGGCAAAATTAGAAAAATAAAATGAAATGATTTAGTTACTTATAACTCATAAGTAATAAATAATAGGTCGATTTTTTTACTTGGGGGGCGCAAATTTCGAGCTTGCCCCCGGGCGCCATTTACCCTAGATACGCCACTGATTACTATTGTCTCATTAACTGTGATACATTTTCGTGATTGCTGTGAAATGTCTAATTGAAAGTGAAGTTTTTCATTATAATTTTGTGGGATTTATTTTAAGTTGTATTAAAAGTTAAAAAGAAGAATACTGATAAAATAAATTTTTCCCTTACATTCTTGGTTAGAATGTTTTATCTCAAATAAAATTTCCTCCTACGGAAACAAAGTCACATTGCCCATTCATCATCTGAAAATTGATAATCATGCCTCCAGCAGGAAAATAGTTGGACAATCCATCCTTAGAATAAAGAACTAGCAACTGAAATACGGTATCTGAAATTTAAAATCGCTATACTTAAAATACTGTAGAATCTAAATGTAATCATTACCCATATCCTCTTATTAGCAACGGCAAAGCAACATTTATGATGAATTAAATGAACTAATTAAATATTAGCTTGCTCTTGAATAATAATTTAAATCAACATGCAATATGATTTTATTCACAATGCAGATATTTAACTTATTCTAAATTTAATGTGAACTTTGTGTATTTATTGAAATTCCATAAATTCTAAATAGACTCCTGGACGCCAGCTTCCTGTTGTTACTAAGCGTTCTGGCTACCTGCCAAAATATTAACAATAGTGCTCTGCATATGTTTACTCGTTAATCAGTTTTCTCTTCTTCTATTGTTCCCTTGGCATTTCCGCTGACAGACATGGCCAACTTTTGCGAGCAGTATCCTGCACTATCTAATTTAAACTCATCTTCTAGGGTAACCGTGTCCCCTATATCTTGATCAGTCATAAGAAACAATCACCAACTTACTCCTGTGCCGGTGAAACTTGCAGCTTGATACGTAGCCAACCAATTGGCAGATGTTGATTTGAGCCAGACATTGACATCCCACTAGGGAGACGGGCTGTTTATTGGCAGCTAGCGGACTCACGATGGACCCGGCACAACTGCCACTGACATCTTCTGCGCACGCAATTCCCGTAATGATGCGAGGAATCACTGAACCGCATTGATCTACGGTGAAATAGCGCATTTATTTGCGGCACAACCGGTGTACACAACAATACCTTGTATCTCATAATTGACATTGTTTGAAGAGAAACACAGAACTATTTCCTCACGTTTAAAAAATATTCCTTTCCATTTTCAGGTCAAATAGCAAATCCACCACTTGGAAAACCACAGTTAACAAATAGACTAATTTGCTTCATACATTAAAAAAAATGTTTTGTAATAATTTATATGTATAAAAGAGGATAAAATATGTTGATCAGCTTCATACACGTTAGCAACGTCATAACTCCTGCCAAGAAGAGCACAGCATCATGGCTGTGCATAATGGTCTGTCAACTAGGCGTGCGTGCTAGTTGTGCAAGATCGCATATGTATGGTTTATATTATCACTACCTTTTCTACTGACCTTCAAACAAGATCAATAACATACGAGTCATTTTTGTAGGTGTATTGTTAAATGTCACTTTTCATTAACTTTCAATACTTTTTCAATTTTTTCGACAAAGACAAAAATTTGTAAGCTCTGAGAGACTTCAGTTTTCAGAATACAAAACAACAGGTAATTTGTATAATTAATCCATTACCAGTCATTGTTTTCCAATCCTAATATTAGTCTTATTTTATAGTAATTGCAGATTAATTATTTATTATTTACTGTCATACTTGGGAAGAAATATTTATACATTTTATTGTGTATTTTAGCTATAACTTAATATTTTACCATGAAAAGACGATAACTCGTTGGTTATTCTTTTTAGCATGGACATTGGTTGCTTTTTATTTAAGGCTGCCAAAATAATCATAAATGCTTTAAAATAAAACTTCAGTGAAATTATTGCAACTATTTGAATAGATATTTTTAATAATATAATTTTACAATTTTATGTGTGCGTAAGCATCTATAAATATCGCAGTCTACTTTATAAAGGTTCTCATTTGATGACCATTTAAAATTAAAGCAGAAAAGCCAGGTGTATGAAATATGATTTTAGAAAAATTTTTATTTTTCGTGGATTAAATACAATTATGCTTAAATATTTCTGACTGAATGTTTAGTTAATACGATGTGATATTGTGAAATCGCTGTATACTGAAAAAGCATTGAAAAAATGCCTTGTTTGTAGTTATTCCGTTAAGAATATATTAGTCTTGTCTTCAGCTATTGTTTAGTGGAAATTTCAAGCTAAAAGATCAGCATACTGCAGCAGAAAATCCTTAGATAACTTTTGAAATCCACTAAAGACGGGATCATTATAGCAGATATGCTTGGTTATTAAATGTTGGTGGTCGGCTTTTAGATTGTGGAAATATAAAAATAATGCATTTCAATGCTAAACTAGTTCAATGTATTATGTGTACAGTCCAAATTGTCTTATTAAGTTTTTATTAGGTCGTTACAAATTTTTGTCGGTTTTTATATTATGTTAATTTGGGGTTCGTTTTTTGCATGTATGTGAACGTATATGCAGATAAGTTATACATAGTTTTGTAACGTGTGCCTTGACACGTTATGCAAAACTTACCTTTTTAAAATTATAAAACAGATATTTGTTTCAGGATTCTGAGTGAAGCATGGATAGAAACATTTATGGTGCCATTTTTCTCTACTAGTTAAATAGACTACAAAGCTAGCGAGGCAACTTGTAACAAAGCATGTGGCGAGGACACAGCAGATAAGCGCACAGTACAACGATGGTTTGTAAAGTTTCGATCAGATGTGAGCCTCGAAGATAAGGAACCTAGCGGAGTTCTTCCAGCTGTGATGACGACCGTCTGAAATCCTCAGTTGAAGCCGATCCAGAAAAACACTGCGAGAAATTTTTAGAGAGCTGATGTAGGCACTGTAACTGTTTCCCGGAATCTTGACGCAATCAGCAAGGTGGAACATCTTAACAATTGGGTGCCTCACGAGTTGAATGAACAACAACAAAATCGTCGATTAAAGATCTGCGCTTCGTTTGTCATAAGAAACAAAAACAACCTATTTCTCGACTGAATAATTACGTGTCATGTAAAATGGATCCTTTAAAACAGTCACAAATGATCAGCACAGTGGATCGACAGAGACAAGGCGCCTAATCACATTCCAAAACCCAACCTCCACCCAAACAAGGTCATCGTCACTGTCTGGTGGACTGCAACTGGTGTCATCCTCTATAAAACCTTTCAACCTGGCGAAACCATCACAGCTAAAAGGTACTGTCGTGAATTAAACGGTATTCATCAGAAACTATCCTAACCACAGCCGGCATTGGTGAATCGAAGAGGCCAAATCCTGCGCCACGACAATGCTTGCTTTCATGTTGCAAAAGTGACTCTTCAGAAACTGAACACGGGGTACGAAGTTCTCTCTCACCCAGCCTATTCATCAGACCTTTCTCCCACAGACTACCACCTTTTCTTGTTTCCTTATGAAATCCTTCTCCAACCAAGCAGTAATTGAAACTGCCTTCCAACATTTTATCGAATCCAGAAATCCTAATTTTTTTTTCAAATTTGTATAAATGCGTTTGTAACTCATTGGCATAAATGTATTTATTTAATGAAACTTCCTTTGATTAATAAACTTCACGTACAGCAAAGATTTTAAGTCTCATTGTTGCGGTAAAAAACAAAACATTTATAACAACATTATATATGGATTTTCCTTTAAACATAGCTTTACTTTCAATGTTTATGTCGTGTTAACAAACACGTTTCAGAAATTGTAGATAATATGCATCAAATTAATGTCATTAATTAATTACCAAATTATCTGAATTACGTTGAAATGTTTAATTAATCTAGGTTAAGATTTACAGCAGAGTAAATGCACCAGTACTTTGTACATCCAATATTGGATTGAGTAACCAAGTAAAACCAAAAATTCAAAGAGTGGAAATAATCTGTATACATGGTTCGGTTATCATCGATGTTAACTCACAAAAAAAAACAATCAACTACATGCAGATTACACTGGTCAACACAATTTTTGTTGACTTATATCTGAGACTTGTTTCTGACCAATTTGGGGGCGTTTAACTCAAATATCACATTGGTTTTTTGCCCATCACGTCAAGTTTTTGCTCTACAGCATACCCCCATTTTCGATCAATCGCCATAAAAAGTCCCCGATTACAATGATTTCCACAATCACCTCAATCCTATTCTTATTCTTTTATTTAGAATACCATTCCAACAAACAATGCCATGAATCAATTTTGAGATTAAAAAATATACTGGTTAACTATGACATATAAGGTCAAAATATTGAAATAGAAAAATATAAATCGATGCTAGAATTGAATGAATTTTAGTCAAAAATGGGCACAAACTAATCCAGAATATTCTTATCATTTCATTCAGAATACCGTATAAACAAAACAATGACAGACATGGGGTTAAGTACATTAACTGATATCCGTAAATGACATTCTTCCTTCATGGATTAAATTTTCATTTGTAGGCTTTTCTGGAGTTTTTCATTTCCAGACAGTCTCTTTTAATACTCCAACAGTAGTCGGCCATCATGTGAGTATCCCACCTTCCTTGGTATCGCTCCTCCATAGCTTGTATATCTTGATGGAACCTTTCACCTTGTTCATCACTTACTTAACCTAAATTTTCAGGAAATTTATTAAGATAACTGTTGAGGAGATGAACCTTTATGCTCATGTTGCAACCCAGATGAAAATTCTTAACCAATGTTTGAATAAGATCTTTGTGATTTTCAGCTTTTTTGTTTCCCACGAAATTTTTGACAACAGCCATGAAAGAATTCCATGCTCTTTTCTACATGTCATTCATGGAGCTTGTGAAATGTTGATCTCTCATCAGTTTTCTGATTTGTGGCCCGTCAAACACATCAGCTTTTATTTTTTTCATAACTGAGGCTAGGAAATGTTGTGCATATGTACTTAAAACAATCACTTTCTATGCTCAGAACTTTAACATACTACTTCATCAGACTCAGTTTGATGTGGAGACGAGGCAAGATGATTTTTATCCGATCTACTAGTGGTTGGTTTTTGATATTTGGTTCTCCGACATTTAAGCATGTACTCACCGGCCAGTTCTTCTGAGTCCAATGTTTGTCCTTAGCTCTACTACCCACAGGCACAAGAAACATGGATATTTCGTGTATCCTCCTTGTTGACCAAGTAAAACGTTAACCATTTTATGATCCCGTAGAACGAAAACTTGAACAAATGCAAAATGCCGTAGAACAAAAACTTAACGTGATAGGCAAAAACCGATTTTAATTTTTAAATCAGCGCCATAAAATTAGTTAAAAACAAGTGTCAGATCTTAGTCAACAGAAAAAAAAGTGAAAAAATTTGGCCAGTACTATATGTATTATATATTTTAGTAAACTTAAAAAAAGCTGATAAAAATTTTGAGTTTCTGGAAGCCTTTAACTGCTGTAATATATTGCCTAATGTAGCTTTGCAGACATCCAAAATGTCATTGCAATTTAAGTCAGGTCTACTGATCTTTTTAAAAATTTTAACCGGGTTATTTGACAGTAAAATAACCAGAGGCACTGTTTTATTTATTTGATTAACTCTATGTAGAAATATTATTCTAAGCAAGATAATGAATTTAGTGGGAATAAAGTAAGCAAACTCCGTAGCATCGCTATTTGCACATCGATCAACGACTTTGCGTTGATCGTGTGCCTCCAGCCTTTATACCGTCACAACAGCTCTATTTTGGTCTGCTGCCGAACAATAAAAACGCAAAATAACAGAAGCTTTGAATAACTGATGAAACATACTTATCACCGAATGTCACTAACCACCTGGATTTTTCTGTTTTGCAAGAGATATCCTGAAAATATAATATATCTGTACCAATTTACCCGCATGATTTACAACCAATAAATAGCAGTGGTAGTTAAAGAAAGCACTGTCTTTACTAGCGCATGTTTATGTCGACCAATCGTTAAATATATGAATATATATATATATACAACTTTATGTCATGAGTATACTAATAATCCTATTTTCAGATAATATGGAAGTTAAGTATTATATGAATTTTGTTCCCTTACATACCAAATATGCATTCAATGAAACTCATAAAAACTACCTTTAAAATAAATCTAACTTCACAAGCTTAAATAGTACACTGGTTTTAGCAAGTAAGTAGAAACCTTACCAGTAATCTAATGCGGTCAACTAATTTCGCAGTGACACTTTGTTGACTTCATTAGTGTCGCGCATGAAATTCATAAGCTAGAGGTCAGTTTTAACACTAAGTAGTTTGATACTAAGTAATTGCACAAGAGATACGATTCGCATAATTAAGAGATTATTTAATATTACTAGGTAAACATTGACTTTTTCTTATTTTCGTAAAAATTTGTAAACACTCTACAAATATACATCAAAAGGAATCAATTGAATTCCTTTTAACGATTTAAGAGTACTCAATAATATAATAATAATAATAATATTAACGTAGAAGACAACGCAATTTTACGCCATAGCAATGCTTTAGTTTTGCGGATCCAGTTCTTCAGCTGATGATAACCACTGACCCATATACAAAAACATTAAAGTGGCAAGATAATTTACAGGCGAAAATCTCAGTTTTATTTCTGTTCTGCTGAGATTCCTTTCCTAGGAAACGATAGATATATTTCTGCTTTAATGGGAAGTCTTCAGATTGCTATCCTGGAGTTGTATCATAGCTGCGAGACGAAGCTGCACCTAATTGTAATTATTAATCCAGTCACTGTCGGAACGAAGTAGGGAGACCCTTGATTTATGACTCTTGATTGGATGTGCAATTTTTAACACGTGGGTTGATTCCAAATGATTCTACCCAATAGCTGCGCTATAAATCCTTTTATGCGGACTTCTGGATGCCATTGCAGATGGAAACGGAAGTTATGATGCTAATTCTTTAACCATTGATCTCTTGGCTGAAAATATATGTGGTCTCACGTAATAAAACGTGCTGCATTAGCTAAGATTCTGTAGTAACCATATCCTTCTGAAGTAAAATGTCTTATTTATGTCTATATTTTCGGAAAGCCTCTAATTGCGAGCTGATTATAAACGCTTTGCAACAATATTTTTTCTGCTTCAGTTTCAAACTTCGAAATATTAACACAGTTAAAATTACTGTAAATGTCTGTTTTGCTATCCAGTTACGTTTGGTTACCATTATTTTCTAAAATAAATGTAAAAATGCTAAACTCTCTATAATATTACACAAGAAATTAAATAATGTTATGCACATTATTTTTTACTAAGGTTCTGCGAATAAGCAAAAAATTGTTTTATGAAAACTATTAGTTATTTTAAAAATGTGAAACGACTGTTTTCGAAAAGTGTAAGATAAATGAGCTGAACGCCTCTTATTTCTCTAATATTTTGTAATAAAGCTGAAATGATTAAAAGCAGTTGGATTTCAAAGTTCCCGTGGGTGAGGCTTAGAACCAGTTTAGTTGTTACAATAAGAATGGGAAAAATGTTGGTGATACATCATTTGCAGATGTTAAAGTTTTAATCGAGGCTTTTTTTTTATCAACTTATTGATAGTAATCTTTGTTAATGAACATTTCTCCAGAACAACAGGAAACCTTTCTTCCAACGGTAGATTAAAAAAGGATATACGTCAAGTCTTCTTCCACGGTGGCCTAATCTGGAAAAGGAGATGTGATTGCTCCAGCAAGAAAATTCTTAATAGAGCTTTTCACTTTTAGATATGTGGAATCAAAAATGCCAGAAATTATCAATAACATAAATAATTAGTAAATCTGCGATTTGGATATCCCTTTATATTCCATTATCAGAGTTTAGTCCTGTCTTAGAATGCAGTGTTGTTAATTTTTAATAGATCTGCCACGGTGGTGCAGGGGTGGAGTAAAAAGTTGTCAAAATTATGACTTCGATAATCTTAACAAGCAACACTTTAATTTGAAACCTGCTCATGTAACTTTAATAAATTTATATTATCTCACAGTGAAAAACTTCATGGTTTTTTCAGTAGTGCCAAATTTTGATCTATCTTAATGATATATTAGAGACGCAAATGGCTATAGCTATGTCGAGAAGTTGACATAAACCAACCAGATGATCAAGCACAGGCCGACTATTAGGTCGTTACAAACGTTCTGTCAGTTTTTATATTAAGTTAATTTGGGGTTCATTTTTTGCATACTTGTGAAGGGATATGTAGATAAGTAATACATAGTTTATAGCGTGTGCTTTGGCGCAAATTATGCAAAACCTACGTTTTTGAAAATCATAAAAAAGATATTTGTTTCAGGGTTCTGAGTGAAGCATGGATAGAAAACATTTCGTGCCATTTTCCTTCACGAGTTCAAACTATGCCACAAAGCGAGCGAGGCACATCGTAACATTAAGCAAGTATGGGGCAAGGACAGCAAACGAGCACTCAGTGCAACGATGGTTTGAAAATTTTCGATCAGATGTGAGCTCCGAATATACGAAACGTAGCGGACGTCCTTCCAGCTGTGATGACGACCGTCTGAAAGCCTTATTGGTAGATGATCCAAGAAAAACAGTGCGAGAAATTGCTGGGGTGCTTGACGTAAGAATTGCAACTGTTTCCCCGCATCTTGACGCAATCGGCAAGTTGAGACAATATGACAAGTGGGTGCCTCACCAGTTGAATGAACAACAATAGAATTTTCGATAAGTAACCCGTCCGATTATTGTCTTTTTTCAGGTTAATTTATAGCATATTTGAACAACATTGAAGCAGGAAAACTCCAGCAAAAAATCTTTGACAAAATGAACAGATCGCAAGCATTCATGACCACTTTCAGCCTGCCAGCACGTCGAAAACATACATTATAGAGATCCACTTTAAAGCTATCACTTCGACATGATGCATAGATAACTGTGTATAGAGAATTTGAGGCCGTTGACTCAATGTAGTTTACTGCTTGGAAGGACTGAAGGAGAACTACATAAGCAAAGTAAAACAGATGGTGATGATTCTCAAAGTTTACTTCTGAGCACATAAAGCTTACGGAAGGGTAAATTTATAACGACAATCAGGTGATATATGTTCTGTTGCGTGTCCTCAATCGAATTGATTATGGCGGCCTGAATATCGTAATTTAGAGGAGCATCACTGCTAATCAACATCTAAAGTTTTTTCATTTTTAATATTGATCATTTTGTGGCGTAGATCTGACAGATGAACGCTGAATTGACCTGAAGATTGTGCCTCATCTTGCACACCGCACATTGGCTTTCTGGAGTTGAACAACACACGACCTCGTAGTCAGATTGGCATTTCTTGTTTGGCATATATACTCTGTTCTCTGTATTTATTATTTGGTCTATTCACTATATTAGAGATGTTACACAAGGGATACAGAAGTGGTTATGCATTATGTGCAATAAATTACTGAAACTAGTATTCAACTTTTTAAAGAGTGTAAAGCACGATCTTTTTCACAAAAATTTTATTTTGAGAATTATTACCTCAGTAAACGGTATATTATATCAATCGAATCTTAGTTCTCGTTTGGTCTTCTAAAATTAATTATAGATTACATTACAACTTTGTGACAGTATTTTATTGCAAAGAGTGGGGTTCTACGATCGGTTGAAAATGTCAACATTCAGAAGAATTATCATGTTATTTACTAAATTTAATTGTATTTCTGTGCTTTCACTTTTTCGAAGATTGTTTTCTGTACAGCTTTGTTATAGAAAAGTATATATACACATTATCAATGCGATAATCTAGATACCAAAACCCAAACAAGAATAGTTTTTAGACTACGTAAAAGTTGGGTATGTAATAACAGATTGTCGTGTGCTCATTTGTATGTTAAGTGTCAAATTGAACATTACTAGATTAAAACAACTTTCGCAAGAAATCTTTGGTCAAATACAAATTCGACACCTTATAAAGGTGGACATAAAATTTTACATAAATTCAATCTCATTACGGGTCAACGGGTTAGTTTAGAATATGCATAAAGATTGTTTTTATTCTCATTGATAAGTATGTCAAGCTGAACTATAAAATGCATTTTCACGTTAATTTTTAGTATTCAAATCATTAAAATGCTACATCTGTTGTAGAATTAGTTTTCAAAATATTTTATTATAATCATAATTTGAAATAAATAATGTATGTATTTTTTAAACTATTTATTTATTCAAACAATAATTTCAATACAATGATATAATTGTCCATCTGAAATTATTTATAAAATTATTTATATGTCACTAGCTATTATTTCATTTCTTTATTGTTGAATACAATTTGTATTTAAAATTTTATTATAAATATTTTGCATTTGTATTTTTACGTGTAGATTATTCTTTATCATTAACAAATCTCCTGGTTCGTTGCTTGTTGCAATTTATGGTTAATCGGAATTATTTAAACTCTGTGGTTTCTCCCTAAACGTTTGATATTTCTTGTGACTTTTGACGCCATTTAAACAGAAAAACTGACCTATGAACCATCTGATCAATATTACGTCAAAAATTGCTTATTTTAAACATTATAATAACAGGAAAGTTTATAAAGTTTAATTCAGATTCTGACAGCTATCCACTATACTTTTGATATGAATATTCTGGAAGCATGTTTAAACGTTTAAGCTTTATGTAGTTTCGAAATTAAAATTTTCATGGCATTTAATAAATTATTTTAAAAGGATATTCTAAGAAAGTTATTAAACGTAATAAATAATTGCTAAAAATTAAATTCATACTTTTAATGGTTTGAAGAATTTTAAAATAATGTGATTTTTATTTCCGTTATAACTAAGATAATTGTAATTACAATTGCAGGTTTAAAATATTTTAAATATAAAAAAGAAAAGAAAGAATAAAACATAAATACAAGAACTGTTCATTTAATTCAAAGAATTATTCTGGAAATATTAACCAGAATATTTATCTGCAAGATGACTCCTGTGCTTTTCAAAATACTTCTGCAATCTGATACATTTTCTCCAACATTGAACTCTCACATCAAATGGCGTCTGGAGGCAATCTCTGGATAGAATGTACAAAGTTCGATCGTTAGGGCACGCTGAACATTCTTATTGTAATGAAACATTAGAAGTTGCATGGAGAAAGATTGGAGCAATAGAAATGATGTGACAAGATTTCTTCCCCCATAGTGTAAATCGTCACCAGAACAACATTTTCAATTATGGGGCCGTTTTGTTGTCACAAAAATGACAAAGGCTCTGCAGCATTTCCAGCAAATTTCAATCATTGGCAGATTTTTTCCTTATGAATATTTTCATAGGCTTCACCAGGCATAGTTCCAGACTTCCGAAATAAAAGAGATGAACGCCATCACTTTCCAAGCTGATGAAATTGGAAAGGTAACAAAATTATATTTAATTTAATGTATAAGGTGTAGGGGTAGCCCAAACTACTGCATTACCTTAAATAATTGATTTTCAAAGAAGTAGTTATATCTTGGCCAATGCCATATTTTAAGCATTTGTTTTCATTATGTATTTCACTGCGTTAATATTTGACACTCTAAAAGAAATTACTGCCAAAGATGTTTACCCAAAGTCTTTATGAATATCAAAACAATGCTTAATTAGCTTTATTATATTAAGAATACATTGTACATGGTAAAACATTAGGCACAAAAACTTTGGTCTAAAATATAAGATGATGCAATAATTCTGGCCATCACTGTAAATTAAATCAAAATGAAAAAAAATTAAGTAATTTATTTTCTTTTGTTTCAATAATTTTTTGTAATTATTAACTACAATTTTATTTCGAGATCGTATTTAATCAACATAAATAAAAATACAAATTATTTGCATTATATACTGTTGTTGACCCAACAAATAAAAAATTAAGGTGTAATCTAAATCTGTATTGCTTACTAAAAATGCTTTACCTGCATTAATTCCCAATATTTTTCTTACTCAAATATTAATTTCAATTATTCTACCTACTCAGAGAGATTTTGCCACTTAAGAACTGTTTAACTCATAAAACTAAACAAAAAACGAGTTGCATTACAAATTTATGTTTAAAGGTTTATAATGATTTCTGAGTCCTTAAACTTCTATATGCCATCATTTATCAGTGATGTATTGTTCAATGTTATTTTCTAGTGGCTGGAACGCATTCCCCGATGTTATAATATGGTATTAACGGTAACTGCTTCGATGATAAAACACCACTGTGAAAATTTTATGAACTGTTCATATAGAATACTCAGTCGTTGTGAACTTATAATAATTTCTGCAAGTTCTTTAAAATGCTTCTTAGTCAGCTGCAACTAGTTCCTGCTCTAGCAAAGTGTTTTTCTATCATTAACCGATCTTATTTCCTTAAAAATTTTCCAAACATCTTCTAATGGACATCTCCGATGGTAGATTCTTGCTCTAATTTTTGCTAAATATTCTTTTCACTGTAGTAAGCCACTTCAATTCAGGAATCCAAAAATTCCCGTCGTTTCGATTTTACAAAATCTGATCGCAACAAAATTATAAGCTGTATACACACACACACACACACACACACACACACACACACACACACACCACACACACACACACACATATCTTTGAGAATGCGCTGATAACAAATGTTTCTGTTTATATACATCTTGAAATTATAGGCAGACAAAAAGGAGTAACTTTATCTATTAGTTGTTCATTACCAGAAAATGTGTTAGTGATGTATAAATGACAGTAAATTATCGTAAAACGAAAACTACTTTGCAGATACCATGAAAAGAGAGGAAGCAATGGAAATGTAGGACAGTACTGTGCTTTTACGCTTGACACAGTTAGCTGATTAATGGTTTGTGTTTTTGTGGCGATGTCCTTAGTTAGAACCCTTCAGTCAAGAAGCAAATGTCCGCATGGAAATCTATCATTTGCTTGTTGGTGGCACTGCTTATCAGATAAACACGTACACATGACGCCTAATTTCAAGAAGATTTATTTGTGTAGCTTAGTATGCTGTCACTTACCGGTTTATAAACTAACCATTTTGCATTATCCTGTCAAAGTGGTATGAAAAGAGTCGCCACTGTCAATTATTTTACTGTACTGTGATCCCCCAGAGTTTTGGTCTCATCCATCAACACCACCCGTTGTCGTCGAATTTATTTGTCTTGCAGCATTATGTTAATGAATGTTTTCGTTGTCTCTGTTGATTCGACCGTGTTGCAACTTGTCTAGAAGGCAAGGTAGGCATCCGTTGTAGTTGACAAAACTTTACTGTTGTGAACTTTTTATTCAACAATAGTTATCTTTGATTTTCTGTCATAACTGACTTCATGCTTCAAAATCACTTCTTTAAATTCTTTGGCTGGCATTATGAAAACTCTATAGATTTTCGTCATATTTTCCTAGATGTGGTGGTGGTGTTCTATTCATTAGAAATATTTTTTTACATATCAAATGTAATGAAAATTTATTCAGGTGAAAGCTCGGTTTTGATATCCATTACAACAGATTTTTCAAGACCAACGTCTAGATAGCTGTTTTTCTCCAGCACATAGTTTGAACATTATTACATATACAAGGTAGTATCCAGGCAACACGATTGATTTTAAAATCATACTACTTTCTCTCGAAGCTACTTTACAGTGTGGCGTTCAGAGTATAGAATCATTATCTCGCCAATATGGCATTTATACTTTGCTTGATGTTTTTTTTTATCTTGGAAAAAAGGAGCTAACTTTTGTCGTGTATCAAGATTACTGACAACTACTTATATGTGGTGCCTCAGTTCATTGCATGCTGCTGAATTTATTTTCGATGTCATCTTTGTGAGTTATATAACTTCTCACAGCGCATTCGCTGGAAAGGAAATCACTTTTACTTCTTCTTTAATGACCAACTTAAAGGAAAACAAAAGATTATCTCTACATGGAATTTGCGTCGCTTTCACTATCTATCAAATTTATTGATGTAAATACGATGTACAATTTTCTTGTTTCTTTTTTTCGATTAATGAAGACAAAATAAAAATGTCTATTTGTCCAACGCAGTCTTTTGTCCAAGAAATAAAATTTTATGTTAATCGAATGTGTTATAATTTGATGGTTTCCTTTCTATCTGTTGACTTATAGATTGTTGGATACACATGAGTGCATTTTATGACAGTTTTGTGCCATTCGTTAGCATAGAAATGGTAATTATGAAGAAAACACTACAAACAACTCATTTTAAGGAATTAGTTTTTAAAAAAAAATTAAAGTAAATTTTCCAGAATAAATTCACTTTCTATTTTAATTACTTGCGTCGTCTAATGAATTATAAATGATATATCTCTTAAATGAGCATTAGAAATTGATGAATCTATTTATCTTGGGATTTTCTTTAGCCAAAATCTGAAAGTTGTAAAATATTTAATTTTAATATGGAAAAAAAATAACTACTTTAAATAAAATCTTGTTGAAATTGTGAGAAAAATTAATAAATCCAAAACACAATTATCAATGTCTGTGCAGTTACTGCTTGCATCAATCCTCTAACAATAATGATTTTATTCCTTAGAACATCAAAATTATTCTTTGCAACTTTCTTTTTATTTTTAAATGTGGTTCTATATATATTTTTTTAAATTTTGCTAGATTTACTTTATTAGTATACTTTGTCTTATTGACTATCTTAATAGCCTAAAATACTTTAACTTAAACGAATAATACTAGATGATTTTCTTTTGTGCATAAGACAAATAAATACATCTATACTTGCAGAGTTATACTGCATACAGATAGATAGAGAAAGAACCTACTTTAAGTATTCTAATATAGGTCATTATTTGCTGACTCGTGTAATGCAGGTATACGTTTCAGTGGTTACCTTTGCTTATCAAATACATGATTATTCTGCTACTTTGCAGAAATGTTGCAAAAATCTGTGGATTATGCATTCACTGATTTAGAAATTTTCTTTTGACAAATAAACCGAAAACAGTTGCCTGCTGCTACACAAAAAAGGTTTCTTCAGCTGCGCACCAACAGGAACCTGTTTTCCGGTTTCGTGCTGTATTTTAAGCGCTATATGTTATTATAATCTTCTTTACTTTATTGGTGACACTGACTAATGGCGTTTTACTGAGCTTCTTATTTTTAAGGTCAAACAGCCTTTTAATGTCTTTCCGATAGACGATATTCTTGTTTGAGTTTAAAAAGTGAATTGATTTATTTTTTATTCCAACTTAAATCCATTAGTATATGGAGCATTTTAATCTCTTAAATAATTCGCATTAAATATATGAACAAAACTCAAATTAGATATCCATCAAAAATGAGTACTTTTAAACGAATTATTTAAATTGAAAATTATAAATATTTACAAATGAAATATATTTACCACTTTTATCATTTTCTTTTTAAATTAATTTTTTCATCATATTTTAACATATAAAATTCATTAATTTTCAAGCATATTTATCAAGTTGCAGCATGTAACAGTGAAATTCATTTCACAACAAAAAAGTTATTTTAAATATTAAGTTCTCACCTCACCCGTGTTATTACTATCTACAAGAGAATAGTAAATTAATATATGAGTAATAATTAGAATTTAAATTATTCACAACAGTTTTATCAAAATAACTGATCTGATAAATGTACAATAATATTTAAATTCGGCTGTTAAATATTCGAATATCAAAATACACAGAAACGACCATTTCGATAATTCTAAGGAAATCAATAGTAAAAACGTTAATCAACTGTTTCCGTTAGTCCAATACTTGCAATTTTTAATTATTGATCATGATGTTTCGTTGGTTAATTAGTTATCTGGTTGATTATTTTATAATGTGCACTATTACTCGGTAATAAAATTATTTTGACTGGGAAAAGTTTTCTAGAAATTTTTCATTAAATGAATATAAATCTGAAAAGCAATACTGTACTAATTACAAGATTTACTGGCAATATATCAGATCTAGGAACGATTTTCCATACGCAGTGTTCTCAACAAGTTATAATTTAGCAAGACGAAGTGATTGTAATCTAACTATTCTGTGTAAAGTTTTGTCTGTACTCTTTAACTAAATGTTTTCACAATCGTAAAAATATTTAAAATTACATTATTCATTTAGTACATTTTACAATATATTTCACCTATTCCTCAAACTAGTAAAAATGTCAAAACAAATGTTGTAAAATATCAATATTTTGAGCTATCATATAGCGTTCGTTATAATATAAATGATAAAAACATAATTTAAAATATTTGTTTTTAGAAATTCTAGAGTAAACTGTCAAAATCGAGCTTCTATTGTAAACCATGAAATTACGGGTGCTTTACTTTTCAATTTCTTTGAGAGTAAGAAAGACTGTCTACGCACCGAGCAGTTTGATTCGAATAGATTTTTTATTCAAATTTTTATTCAGTTTACGATTTTATATCGATATTTAATACCTGTTACCAACTCATGTTACTTTTATAACCATGATTTCATTTTCTTAAACATTTTGTAGAAAGTTGTTTTCTGAAAGCAAATCGAATGCAAAACAAAGAATTTGTATTAGTTGAATACTATTATGTCATTGCAAAAGTTTTCTTGGTTTTATATTGTTAATTTTTGGTTCAATTTTGCATACTTGTGAAGGTGTATGCAGGCAAAGTGTTTTTTCATACATTATGCAAAACCTACTTTTTTAAAAATCATAAAATTAATATTTGGTTCAGGATTCTGAGTGAAGCATGGATAGAAACGTTTATGGTGCCATTTTGCTCTACTAGTTAAATAGACTACAAAGCGAGCGAGGCAACTTGTAACATTAAGCAAGCATGTGGCGAGGACACAGCAGATAAACGCACAGTACAACGATGGTTTGTAAAGTTTCGATCAGATGTGAGCCTCGAAGATAAGGAACGTAGCGGAGTTCTTCCAGCTGTGATGACGACCGTCTGAAATCCTCAGTTGAAGCCGATCCAGAAAAACACTGCGAGAAATTTTTAGAGAGCTGATGTAGGCACTGTAACTGTTTCCCGAAATCTTGACGCAATCAGCAAGGTGGAACATCTTAACAATTGGGTGCCTCACGAGTTGAATGAACAACAACAAAATCGTCGATTAAAGATCTGCGCTTCGTTTGTCATAAGAAACAAAAACGATCCATTTCTCGACCGAATCATTACGTGTCATGTAAAATGGATCCTTTAAAACAGTCACAAATGATCAGCACAGTGGATCGACAGAGACAAGGCGCCTAATCACATTCCAAAACTCAGCCTCCACCAAAAGAAGGTCATCGTCACTGTCTGGTTGACTGCAACTAGTGGCATCATCTATAACATCTTTCAACCTTGCAAAACCATCACAGGTAAAAGGTATTGTCTTGAATTAAACGGTATTCATCAGAAACTATCCTAACCACAGCCGGCATTGGTGAATCGAAGAGTCCAAATCCTGCTCCACGACAATGTTCGTCTTCATATTGCAAAAGTGACTCTTCAGAAACTGAACACTTTGGGGTACGAAGTTCCCCCTCACCCAGACTATTCACCAGACATTTTTTCACAGATAAGCATCCTTTCAAATACCTTGACAGCTTCCTCCGTATGAAATCGTTCTCCAACCAAGCAGCAGCTGAAACTCACTTCCAACCGTTTATCAACTCCAGAAATCTAGATTTTTTTCAAAATGATATAGATGCACGTGAAACTCGTTGACAGAATTGTATTGATTGTAATGAAACTTATTTTGACTAATAAACTTCATGTTCAGTAACGATATGAAGTCTCATTTTTGCCGTTAAAAATTCGACAATACTTTTGTAACAACCTAATAGATTACTTTTAGCTTTCCATCTCTTCAACCATTCTAGTGGAATAAGTAAAGGTTTATGGTAATTCGATAAATTATCGCTACAGCCATATTCATGATATACTAACATGCAAAAAAAATGTTATGGACGCGTCTTATTTAATGATTTTTTAAAGAAATCCATGGAGCATCTTTATGCTTTATTTACATAGCATTAATGTGAACAAAAGGTTTTTGTAGCTAAAAGGCGTCAGAAAGCCATTTGCTATGTTAGGACCCAAGAAAGATAAAAAGTCATCGACACAATTTTAATATTGATTTCTGTTTTCACTATCAACGACACTTGTTTCTAATTTATCCCCTCTCACTATTAACTCCATTCGATGGTAATCTGATTCATACATTGTAAATTAAATTATTTTTTTAAATACTGGGCCATACCTAAATCTTAGTATACTGGATGGTAGTTATCGATAGTATTCACAACTGTAGATAGTATAGGTTCACTGGAATGTTTCCAGTTTGTATACCTGTATAATACGTTGAAAGCCCAGAATTATTACTTTCAACTTTAAACAATAGAAGAGAGATCTTGTAGAGATTTTATTTAATAAATGAAAAGATAAATAATAAATAATATGCGTTTGAGCGCGTGAACTAATTATTTTTGGCTATCCATTGTAAATAATAAAGTCATAATTACAGTTTAAGTAAAGCTTTGTTTAATGTTTATTTACAAATATCACTTTCTAGAAAAATTATGAAACTTGCAGGAAGCTCCACGTGTCTTAACCATGAGGCGATAGTTACGAGACGAATTATATTAACCGTGGATTCTATTTTCTCTCGGTCTGCTAAAATATACAGGTGCATCTCAAAAAATTAGAATATCGTGGAAGATTTCAATATTTATTTCAGAAAGTGAAAATTTATATATTCTAGACCCATTACATGAAAACTAAAACGTTTCAAGCATTTTTTTAATTTTAATTTTGATAATTACGGCTACAGCTAAAAAAAATAGAAAAAAACGTATCTCAAAATATTAGAATATTCCATTTCGAGTTTGAGTAAATCACTATTTATGCAGTATAAATGCCATGAATCTCTCAGTCTGATTCAGTACACACAACCACAATCATGGGGAAGACTGATGACTTGACAGTCGCCCAGAAGACACTCAATGACACCCTCCACAAGGAGGGTAAGCCACAGATGGTCATTGCTGAAAGGCATTGCTGTTCGCAGAGTGATCAAAGCATATTCATTGGAAGTTGACTGGAAGGGAAAAGTGTGAAAGAAAAAGGTACACAAGCAAGACGGATGACCGCAGCCTTGAGAGGATTGTCAAGCAAAACCGATTCAAGAACTTGGGGGAGCTTCACAAGGAGTGTACTGAGGCTGGAGTCAGTGTATCAAGAGCCACCACACACAGACGTGTCCAGAAAATTGGCTACACGTGTCGTATTCCTAGTATCAAGCCACTCCTGAACCAGACACAACGTCAGAAGCTTCTTACCTGGGCTAAGGAGAAAAAGAACTGGACCGTAGCTCAGTGGTCCAAAGTCCTCTTTTCAGATGAAAGTAAATTTTGCATTTCATTTGGAAATCAAGGTCCCAAAGACTGGAGGAAGAGTGGAGAGGCACATAATCAGAGTTTCTTGAAGTCCAGTGTGAAGTTTCCACAGTCAGTGATGATTTGGGGTGCCATGTCATCTGCTGGTGTTGGTCCACTGTGTTTTCTCAGGTCCAAAGTCAACGCAGCCGTCTACCAGGAGATTTTAGAACACTTCATGCTTCCGTCTGCTGAGAAGCTTTATGGAGATGCTGATTTCCTTTTCCAGCAGGACTTGGCACCTGCCCACAGTGCCAAAACTACTAGTAACTGGTTTGCTGACCATGGTATTACTGTGCTTGATTGACTAGCCAACTCACCTGACCTGAACCCCATAGAGAATCTATGGGGTATTGTCAAGAGGAAAATGAGAGACACCAGACCCACCAATACAGACAAGCTGAAGGCTACTATCAAAGCAACCTGTGCTTCCATAACACCTCAGCAGTGCCACATGCTGGTCGCCTCCATGCCCCGCCGCATTGATGCAGTGATTCTTGCAAAAGGAGCTCCAACCAAGTATTGAGTGCATAAATAAACATACTTTTCAGAAGTTCGAGATTTCTATATTATAAATCCTTTTTATTGATCTTATGAAATATTCTAATATTTTGATATAGTGGATTTTTTATTTTCATGAGCTGTAAGCTATAATCATCAAAATTAAAACAAAAAAAGGCTTGAAATATTTCACTTTATGTGCAATGATCTAGAATATATGAAAGTTTCCCTGTTTGAATTAAATTACGGAAAAAATGAACTCTTCTCCGATATTCTAATTTTTTTTAGATGCACCTGTATTAGTCTTTCCATGGCTTTTCCAAAGAGATTCCAAACAATAGAATATAAGAGATTTTTACAGGTTTCGTAATTCTAAAAATTGTCGCGCAGTGTGTGTCAGGTCATTTATTATGTGGAGAGTAAGAAAACCAACAAACACAATCGTTTGCCATTCGTTCAGGATTTCTTTATGACAAGCAATCCAATCACCGATGCTATTAACCGAAACTCAGAACGATGCACTATTTAGGATGGACTCCAATGCAGTTGAGGTGACAAGTTAATAGCCATAAGTGCATTTCATTTGCTACGTTTCTGGAATTTAAACCTCACGTAACGAAACATTCTAACAAACATTTTAAGTGCGCATGCGCAGATGCTAAATACCCCTGAAAGATAAAAATTTGAAAAGCGTTACTAGTTGCCGAGTACACATGATTGTTTAATATTGTTATCAAGATTCTTAAAGTTCGCCAATTTAGCTTAGCCGGGCTAGAATTAAGTCTTTAAGTTGTTAAAATCTACTTTCGTAATCCTCGGATAGCAATTAATGTAATTATTATATCACTCGGTATTAATTACACCAATTATAAGAAGAAAAAATTAATCATAAAAAGCAATATAATATAAATGAGTTGTGCATATAAGAGTAAATCCCAGCCAATAAAATAGTGTTGCTTTAAATTTTTACCACAATGCACCATAACTACAACCGGTGGATAAGAACTGCACCTTACAGTTGTTGGATGGAGGCCTTTTCAAATACAGATCTACAGCATGGCTAAGTGTCCACGTAAATATCATAATTGGTAATCTAGTTATGAAGCTATAAGCAGCATCAGAGACAGCTCCATGGCTCGACAGCCCCATGCTATAAAACATCATTCAGGCTGCTAGCAACGACAATATCATCTATGAAATAGTTAACAGTTACCCGTGTGCGTGAATATATAAAGTCGGGCACCAATAATTCCAATCAAAAGCATCAGCATGCTAAGATTGTAAAACATTGAGTATAGACAACAAGAGAACAATCAAGCATGTCAGCATTGTGCACAAGCGTTTGTTTAATAACACAAATTTTCGACTAATAATTTTTTTTTCATAATTCTTGCACAGACTTTTATATCGGACCGCATGAAAAAAATGAGCGTTAGCAGCGTCATGATATTGGCTGTTTCACATTAATATTTAGAGTTTGTGATCGTGAATCAAAATATGATACCCCAGAAGTACCAAGCATTCCTACAGTGGCATTCCCACTCCCCACACAAACTCAAAGGAACAGCAAGGCTGACACAAGCTGCAAAGCAATTTCGATTGATCATTTTTAGCATGAGCTAGAGAATTTTTACTACCAATGTATCATCGTACCATAGGTTTCCCAGGAGGTTGTGCAGCTCAAACAGGAATGGAACAACACCCATGGAGCTAGGATATGACACTTATGCCAGTATGTGTGATGTAGATTATACACGTGCCATAGCAAAAAGTCTTCCTCCAAGACAGCTGGAACTTTTGTGCCATTTAATGTTACCTTTATCATAGCCACGGAAATTAGTTTCACACAGACCTTTTACGGTGTTCAAACTTTATTTCTGTCCATTTTCAAATAAAGACATGTAATTCTTTTAATTATAGCATATTACTTAGACATGGGAAATTAATCTCAGCCGGCAATCTAGTTGATCTCACAGGTGTTCCATTGGATTCATATCAGAACGTGGATACACAGCGGAGTTGTTAGCGTTGATTCCGCTTCCAGACTATGGTGGCATGATATATCTAGCATATAACGCCATTATTCTGAAGAAATAAGGATCTCATTTCAGTCGGTCTATTGGAAAAATTGTAGAAATTATGTTTTTAAATGACATTACCTGGTATAATTGAGGCTCTCTTCGACAAATATTAATTCTGTTTTTCCATCATGCCAGACTGCATTCAATACGATTAGACTCCTAACTTCAAAATTTACCGTAAGCTAAACACGCTGGAATTAAAGTTCTTCGTTAAGTATTTTCCAAAACTAGATGCACTCCTGAGTTTAACTGCTGAACCAAGACTCATCGGAAACAAGTATACGCCACCAATAATTCAGATCTTGCCACGCATGTCCTCTGATCAGATATTTCGGAGCATGTTGTTCCTATTGACCAAAGAAGTTCTTACTATTCTACACACTCTCTGTAGTCAAAGTCGGGGGAAAAGCATTGGACCGTTCTTTGGTTACGTGCTGGTGGATAAGCAATTTTACCAGAGAATTTTGAAAATGTGTACAATAAAGCCAAGTAATTTAATATTTATTCCATTATGTCAATGCTGAAGGCCTTTTAAGTGGCTTTGCCACCAAAGCAGTAGCATTCTTCAGTAATGGGAATCTTCACGAAAATATTACCTGCACATCTAAGAGAAATGTTGAGATTCTTGGCAAAAGACCTAAACGTCGTATAACAAAATGGCGAAAACATTGAAATATCGGATCTGCTTGTTTTCAGTATGACGATAGTGCTCACTGGTTATCTTTCCACCTTGATGTTAGCTATATACCTAATCACGCCTGAAATATGTAAATTTTTTTGACATACAAACATTTATATGGTCTGCCATATTAAAAATTACCACTGACTAATCAATGCGACAGGTTACATCTAAATTATATATTAATCAAATAAGTGACATAATGTGACAGAATGACAATTTGAAAACAAATAGAATATTAAATGATAACATATGTTTATTTTCGGGTATTATAAAATGCTTTGTAAGTAACTGAAAAATAGAAACTGACTATTAAAAATATAGTTGTAAAACGCATGGTGTTTGCTGCATCATTGAAAATATCAACCTTATAAAGCTTAGTCGTGGTGTTTAATGTCAATATAGAGTATATCCTCTTCTTGTGCCGAACATTTCTTCAGACCACCTTTTGCTGCTCACCAGAGGTCGGATGCGTTTCTCTGGTATTCTTTGCTACTCGAACAAAGCCCTGGAAAGTTCAATAATATTCTGAACAGCGTGATCTCTTCTTTATGCTAAGCACTATTTGATTCCAAATATTTTATATCAGGTTCAAATCTGCGTTCATCGGGTCAATGAAGTAACACTATCTCATTAATTCGTAGATATTGTATCACTGCAGCATTACGGTAAGATCTGGCTTTGTATTCTATGAATAGTGGTCTGGTAGCAAGCGGGTTATCGTCCAGATAAAGTATAACGAAAAGCTTAAGACTGTTTTCATTCACGGTACTTGTTATTTAGTTCCAGGAAAAGTAGCAAAATTAAGCTTGCAGTCATAAGATAATATCTTGTTACTATTAAAGATCCATTACCACAAGAACATAAAGAGCAACGTTTTTTTTTTCTTTTGCTGGTAAGTTTTATTCCTGCATCGCCAAACTTATTTTACGGTCGTGACAGAGCAGAGGAAACCGACTTTCCTCAGACTAATATACCCTTTTACGTTTCTTTAAAATGTATCCGAAACGTTGACTGGCTCAATTAAGTCTAAATTGCTTATTTCAATCTGACAATCTTAGACGTTTCAACGTTTGATAGTCGTGGTTGTCAATCTCAGTCAGGCTTATAAACTCTCCGGGAGGGCAATGGCAATAGCGAGAGGATTGTGACGTATTTAATCAGTCACTGCTATAAGTTTATGAGTCAGTTGGAAGGAACGTCCAACATGTGCACTATTAACAATGCTTTAAGCACGTTGTCATCTACCATCTTGTTGCTAACCGAGTGATGCGTGTCATGTTGCTTTTCTATACCTGAATTAAACTCCAGCACATTTTATTCATTCCAATTATCTGCCACCTGTGGTAATTTTTCTTATAAATTATTTGAAAACATTTGAAAAATAAACTCCGTAAAACAGACAACTCAGGAATTTATATAATTCGCAAGAGTTAATATTAAAATGAAACTGAAGAATTCACAATTTAGCGCATTCTAATATTAAGAATTTCTATAATGCAAATCAGATACTTAAAGGATCGTCTCACTTTAAATCATTTTTTTTTTCATTTCATAGAATCGTTCACATGCTACTTTCATAAATATTAAAGTGAGAAAAATTATTTTGCAAAAGCTTTAGTGATATTTGTTTCTTTCATTGATTTTAATAATTCCTTTGTTCAATAATATTGTAGGCACATCTGAGAAACTTGTAATTAGCAAAAATAAAATTTGGCATTGAGGGGATTGATGACCCTTTTGTCGAAATTTCGCAACCAATATTTTTCAAAATTTCTATTTTCTTTCATACGCTAAAAACGATACTTCGAATCTGTCTTTTTGTCTTTTGTGCAGTGTATCATAGAATTCAGTAAAGCCAAAAAATAATGTTCCCGCAAACGTTTAAAACAACAATAGTGTGCAAACAGAAGTGACAAACTTCGTAATAACTTTGTTTTTAGCTAAAAATTAGGAGAAAACCAGTGTACACTAATATGGTTTCCCTCTAACATAGCTCTTGTTCTTTAGTAAAACATGCTAAATTACCAGCACGACGTCAAATATCGTATGCATTGAACCCAATACCACTTGGAATTTTATCATCAAACATTTAAATGTAATGCAGTTGTTATTTCAAATAATTATATATATATATATTATATATATATATATATATCTTGCCTATGCAAATTTATATTTTAACTAAAACAAGAACTAATAATTACATTACAAAGCAATAGGCTTCAGATTTTATTAAGTTTATTTTTCTCTTCAGACTGCTGTAAAACCAAACTGGTGATGTTCGGAAAGAAAACCGTGACTTTATTTACTCAAAATGTTGAAAGTAAAGTGACAACAGTGAATTAGTTATCTGCTATATAACACCTCAACAACTAGAAATGTGCTGAAGACATTGGAAAATAAAACTGCACTGCATTAATAATGATTGCAGATATGTAAAAGATAGGATGCATTTTTTTTCTAACTTATGTAGGTAGTTAAATAATGAAACATTGAAACCCCAGGCATTTTATTTTGGGTCTCTGTTTCTTTTTAAAATCCGGATTTGATTATTAAGATGTATACTATTAGATAAAACGCCTTACTTAATTTCCACTAACAATGAAAATCGCAATATTAGGTACAAATTACGCGGTGAATCTTTTAGGCGATAGGTTTTTTGTTTTATGTTCTTGCCGTTGTATTTTATCTTTTTAAAAGCAGTATGTGGTAACTTTACCTTTTCCGTAAACTATAAATTTTATCAACTGTCTTATACTACTGTCCCAATTTTATTTCTGGATGACATAAATGTGTATCCCTGCTTGACCATTTTCATTCAGCAACTTTGCTAATAAAATATAAAAACCTATTTAACAAAGTAATAATTTTTTTCTTTGGAGTAGAAAGGTTTGCACTGAGTAGTGATTCAAAACAGTTTTAATAGTTGTCTAGACGCCATTTTTACTATACCATATTAAGTTCACATAATATTAATATTTAAAAGTTTTAATAGAAAACTATAACTTAGGACAATATCATTTTGATGTTCTTAAAGGTAGATTGTTATATAAAAGCAAATTTGTGTATAATTTAGGAAGACGTTGTTTGTCTGGTTTTTCTTTCTTTTTTTAAAAAAAAATTTGGCCTAGTAATAGAAAGTCGCAAAACATTGAAGTTAAGCACGATGTGAATTTACATTCTTTGTTATCTTCTGTTGATAGCGATTTGATAGGACCATTTGACCGAGCCGATCGGAAATTGATCACCTGCAGACTAGTCAGTGCGCCACACTCCACAAAATAGTAATTACAGCGCTATAACTCACTGTCGCTTACAATAAACAATCAAAGTTTGGTCCTTTTGTAGCCATTTGCCATTTGCCAATCTCGTTAGCACAGCGATGTATGGTTGCTAGTAAAAGCGATTCCGACGACCGAGGGTGGAATACGAGTCTCGCTCAGTTCATGCGAGAATATCGCCCAGAAACACAAAACCAATATCAAGGCACAAGGAAACCAGTTGGAAAACCATTTGGACAGGAGTTGACTTGAAGATGTTTGAAATGAAGTATCGGGATGTAAAGGATACCGAGGTGTGTGACGGCTGATGAAATTTCTCTACACTGTCCAATATACTAGCTGATATATATCTGTTTAAGACATTAATGGCAGTAGAAGGGCGTAAAATTTATAGAGAGATATAATTGTTATTCCAACCTAATGCACAAACGAATTACAACTTTGTAAACCCAGTTGATGTATTAGGAAATAGGGTAGAAGTAAGATTTTCACATTAAATTTATAGATACAATCATGCGTTGATATAGCTATATTTTAATTATTTAAACTGTAGAAAATATAATTGATTTAAATGTATTAGATTTAGTTTATTTGTGATAATTTTAGGGGTTTTGTTTTCCATAAATAAACTACTGATATGTAGTTATTTTTTTTTAATTTTTAAAAATGTTCTATTCTAAGTTGTTTCAACGGATACTTTGATAACTTATAAAAGAGTTTGCAGTCAAGCAAAATAAAGTCATTAAAAGTTTGTATATTTTAATAAGTTGTATAGTAAAAAACATAAAGCATTCATTATATTTAATGCGAAAAAATAATGAAAATACATTTTACATTTATTAATGCTATTTTCAGAATCTTCTGAAACCAATTACTTTTATTTTCCTTGCTTTTAATCAATGTAAATTACTAAAGCAAGAGTATGCATGCAAAAAATAATACGTTAGCACCTCAAAGATCACTAAACACAACAATCTATAAACAGCACCATTTTTCCAATAATATTATGTTACATGAAGCCAATAAAAGTATGTTAAGAACCCTGCCAGAATAAAATGAGCATCCGTGAATATAATGACAGAGTCCATGTTGTGTAAAATGTCGTGCACTCTGGATATAAACAGCGCGTATCGTGAGACAATAGAGCTGGACAAATAAACGTTAAAGATGTCTCGTACAGTTAGTGCTCCTTGTATCACCACTTACACGAGGCCGCGTGATCAGACAACCAGACTATGGTCAAAGTGAGAGACAGATAGCGCAGAATCTTGGACCAGCAAATGAAACAGTGCATAGTATCATCGTTAATTTTCGTCAAACAGATTAAAAAGTAGCAAACCGTCAAATCCGAAGGTTATTAAAGTTACAGATAATCAAAAGAATTTTTGTCTGGGAACAACAAAGTTTGCATGAAAAGAGATACAAAGGAATCGTGGCTCAACGAAAGTTACTGCTTACCGAAACCACTATAAAATGCAGGTTTCTATGGACGCAGGAAATGATACACAGATATATAGAATTTTGATGTTTGTTCCGTTCTCTGACGAGTTTCAGTTTCATGAATGTGCGTCGCGAATATGGTTGAAGAGAAAAATCGGTTATGCATTTCAGGAGGTCTAGTTGCAGCTCACAGATCAACACGATGATTTCAATTTGATAGAAAGTGAAGTGATTTGGGATACTGGAAAGATAGACCTGCCTGTTTCATAAATATGCCTTATCGATAACCATCTTATGCCACTCCTCCAGCAAGAAGTCTTGCAGTACAAGCCATATTTACTACAGAAAGACGATGACACTTGTCACACATGCAAAATTACCATTCTGTGAAAAAAACAAAAGTGGGTAATGTCCTTCAATGGGCCCCTAAGAGTCCTGATTTTAATTCCACTGAACATTTCTTAGAGTACTTTGAATGAAAACCGAAAAAAGCAATATATCGTTACTCATCTGTAAACTCAGAAAGTCAACATGCGACGATTTAACCAAGAACAGCGACATGTATATTGGATTCAGGATTTGAAGAAAAAAATTACAGCTCGGTTGGTGTCCATATCTTTATTCTGTATCATGGATTTATTGGCAGCAGCAGAAATAGGTTTAAGCTCTTACGCTAATCTAACTTCAGCTGTTCCTTAGTGTTGTGCGACTTTACGTTAGTGTAGCTTATACTTTGTCTACGCGAAAAGCTTGTCTCTCATGTCACTCTCCAAGACAAGACCCCCTTTTTAGATACAACAAAGTGCACGCTGTTAATGCTGTAACTGGACTTCTCCATTAGGTAAATCAAACTGAGACTTCTCTTGTTTCACGGCATTGGTATTAAATATGCAAATTGTAAAATTTTTCTGGTATGGCTGACAATGTAGTTCGGTTAAAATTATTTTCTTGCACGGTCTCCTTTGTCTTGTATTAATCATTCGATGATAATGACTAAATTCGCTGGAAAACGCCGTTTTTATAGTCATTGAGAATTGCTTTAGTAGTAATTATGTACATGATATAACGGTGTCTTTATGCAAAGTCGTAACAAAGAGTAGCCAGATCTAACCTATTTTTAAGTGCTGAGATGAGACTCATTTTGATTAAAAATTTTTTTTTCATTTTTCATTTTTTAGATGTAGTCTATATTTACTTGAGCTATTCGTCAGCATCTTTTCATTTTTGTGGTAAATCTTTGGAACAATTTTCATTTTAATGAATCGTTCAGATTCTTCTCGAGCAAATATCTGTAGTTATTCTTGGTAACAAATGATTTTCAACAGAAAAAGCAAACGGATGAACGATAAAAATATTTGTGGTAACATCTGCTTATCAAATTAAATTACCGGATCTTTAACTCGCCTAAATCTTTATTTGTATATTATAGCATAATTTCATTATCAGCTTAAATAATATTTCATTGGAAATAATGTTGCGTTTTTAAAGTGTCACTATAATTATCTCTATTAAAGTTTCATTACATCAAAATATCTTGAGGTAAACAGCAAGTCGCTTTCAGTTTAATTGGCTTGCACATGCACAATAGCAATGAAAAATATACAGATTTAAATATATAATTCAAAAAGTCAAAAACGGTATCTTACGTCACTACACATTACGTTGCTTGATGTATTTTTTTCGAGATTCGCATGCAATAAAAGATTTTCAAAAATCTAGTTACAATGTCGAGAATATATTTGTCTCAAATGTCAGATTTTCTTTTCTGTAGCTAAAAATGTAATGTTGTCAAAAAATAAAGCATCGCACTTTAGATCAATTCTTATCTAAAACTATTTTTTCATCATTATAGGAACTAAGCTACTTCTTGGAAATCAGTTACTTGTAGCCTTAAGTCAAATGCAAAGAATGGCATTTGCGTTTGACCAACATTACAAAGTGACAGTTTTTAAAAGAAAAACTACACGAGTGTAAAACTTTAGAATGTATATAATTTAAAAATAATACAAATACAAAGCTTTAAAAATACAGATTTGTAAGAAATAACATTTTTTAACCAATTATTTCTAGAAAACAGTCTTGATAAATTTTTTTTGAAAAGCAAATTTTATGGATATTACTAAATAGAATCAAGCGTCCGCTTATATTGTAAATGTTCACTCATTTCGAATGTCAATGGAATGTCTGTTAATAGTGAATGCATCCATCTTGTTTACGAATTACAAATCGAATCTTCCTCATGACTTTAACAAGTCTACAAATAAAAAAGAGTAAATCTGTCTATTTTTTTATGGAATGCCTCAGTCTGTTCCTATAGATGTTGGACGTAAAGTATCGTATCGGTCTGCTCTTCTCTGCACCCTAAGTTATTTTGTAAATACTTTTGGAAATTTTTATATATCTTCCGGAAAAGGAGTAAATCTTTATGGTATTATGGCTAAAATTTCGACAAGCTCTCTCCGAGTTGTGGTTTCCGTTTAATGTTTCAGAAAATGTTATTATCAGGCCTTACTCACAGTCTTAAGAGACGCAACAATCCCACTATTACAGAACGTTAAACAGAATTTACTGCCTGTAGGATGCTCTGATTGTTGTAGGCAGTGCTCCTGGCCCTCAAAAAGACTCTACGATTTTCAAAATAAAGCGTAAAGATGTTCTTTCATGACCATTGAATTCTTATACAAAACCAAAATGCCTCCATGTGATCTTGAATGACACCACGTGGCTGGTTGTGTTTTACTTTCAGCAGTACAGCTCACTTCCAAATTGATTTCGAAGAACAGTGAGTTTTGTAAAATAAATGTGTCATGTTGTTGAATAAAAACTGTTCTGCCATGAAGCATATTCTCTTAGTTTTCAGTACTTTGACCTGTTGTTAACTTTATCTATTTATCTATATTTTGACTTGAAACGACTTGTGAAGTTAAGCTGAAATTTGTATGTATCACAAATTGCTATTTTATGCCTTTTCATATTCTGATCCAAATTCCTAACATAAGCGTATTCAGACTTGCAATTCATGAAATAGTGGCGAAATCCGATGATTTTACTATCATTGTGATATCAAAAGAGATGCATAGCAAAGAAACAAAATATATATGATATATGAATAAACATTAAAATTTAGTCGTGTTTAATTTTTGCACGGTTGTATGCATGCGTATATCTAACTTAATTCAAACTTCGTTGATAGTAAATAATTAACGAGTCATGCAATGAACTTTTCGTTGTCAACTTTTTTTTTCTTTTTAGGTTCAAAGAAATTTTATTTAAATTTCGATTAGTAACAAAAATTGATATTTTTTTTAATAAAAATTGTGGTCTTAAAGAATTTTAGCCAAAATTAGTTTACATTGAGACTGCGAGCCGGCTACCCAACCTTACTCCATCTCTCTCTCTCTCTCTCTCTCTCTCTCTCTCTGGAGGGAGGGGGAGGTAGGATTTTCCCAATGCTCTGACCAGTAGAAAGGTGTTTTCTCACCCAGAAATTTGGAGTCGAAAGAATTTAGTGAAATAAAAGCATATATTTATCTTATTTACTTGTAGCTCCTTTCTTCACAGCATGCGTACCTGAAAATATAAGCTTTGTCGACTTAACCATTACTCTTCACATAAATGTGCGTAACATGATAAAATACTTTAATTTATAGTAAATGTTCCTGCAACTGACTTTAATAAAATAGTAAAACAACTAAAAATGATCATGTGGGAATTATTAAAATATTGGCATATTTTTTTAATTTAATAAGTCATCTATTTTCTTAATATTATAATTAAAAGACTGTAAAATATTATGCAGTAATACCTCGATATACGAAGTAGATACGTTTCTGGAGCTTTTTTATATACGGAATAGCTTATAACATTAGAACTATGAAGGTGTTACCTAGGCTTCTTAACGTATCATTTTATACAATCAACATTTCTTAATTTACCATTCATATTTGAAAAACAGTTTATATTGAAATTAATATTTTAATTTTTACTGTGCAGAACTTTAATTAAAAACGGACATAAATAAAAGAAATAATTTTATACTATATTTACACCTATTGGTGTGGTTTTAGGTGCAGTCATCAAGTTCATTCTCTAACAAACACCTTATCTCTGTAAATACCTTAGAAGTAAGAAAGGATGAAAATTATTTATATGGAATGCTGACATGTTCTCTCGATGATGACGGTATTTCCTTCCTCCATTGATGAAGAAAGGCATAGAGAAGTCGTGAAGTGTGGACTGTTTTGTCTTCTCCCGCTTCTCATTAAGAAATACGTGGCAGTTAATGACATACATAACAGCCCTCTTGATGGCACCGCTTCGCTTCCAATTTAGATCACGTTCTGAGCATTTCTAAAGCACCATAAATTTGATTTAAAGCCTCTGAAAGAACTTTGGTTGTCAGGTTTCTCTCTGGAACAATCTCTTAAACACTGTCGTCATATTCTGAAACTCGATGTTCATCCAGCTTCTTAAGGTCTTCGATATTCAAATTTTCCAGTGAGAATTCAACAGCCCGTACGTTCGACATATCGACTTCACTAAATAGAGCCTCGTTAGCCAGCCTGACAATTTTATTGGTGACTGCCTGGACATGTTCTTCGAAGCCTACGAAGTTGTGGACTGCTTCAGACCATACATTTCCCCTCACATCATTTAAATACTTTGTGGAAGCTTCATCCCAGGCTGGGCCAATATTTCCAATGCTCTTCATGATGTTGAAGCTCTTCAAATAGTCTTGAATGGCCTGTTTATCCTTTCCATCAGCAGCCTGGAGCAGCTGAGACATTTTTTTTCCTGTGATAATATGCCTTTAAAGCAGCAATAAATTCCTGGTCCATTGGTTGAAGCAGTATGTTGTGTTAAGTGTTAAAATACAATTTCTACTTAGAGGAAAGATTGCTAGATATCGAGGTTTTGCGGGTGGCCTGGGCCATTATCCAGCAGTAACAAAGCCCCTTTTCTTACAATATACTAACACACATTTGGATAAACACTAGATTAAACCACTGTTAAGAAATATCTTGTGTCACCCAGGCCTTTTCGATAGATCTCCAAGTGATAGGAAGATTCTCTTTTGAATATCCCTTCAAAGCTCCTGAGTTTTCCATATGCTAGACCAGCAGGGGTGTTAATTTGTCCTTGGAATCTTTAACTCTTGACGCTTGCCTTTCATCTCTGTGCACAGAAGTCCGTAAAAGCATACGTTTCTAATAAAGGCCAATCTCATCAAAGTTATAAAGCAATTCTGGAGAGTATTAACCATGTTCAATTAGGTCCATCAGCCTTCGAGGAAATTAAGCTGCTGCCTGTTTGCCTGCACTAGCTCCACCAGTTATACGAATGCAATGGATGTTGCTGTGCCACTTAAATATATCAAGCCAACCCCCACTAGCTATGAAAGTATCAGATCCTGTTCCTTCACCTTTTTGATCCTTCAAAATTTCCTAGATGTCCTTTCTTAACATTATTAAACAGAACTTAACGACATATTTTGCTAGTTCTGATCTTCGACCCATATTGCTTGCATTCTCTCCTTCTTATCCGTGCGTTATCTTCTTGTACGAGTTAACTTCGAGGCAGCTAAAGAAATGGCAGACCGACCAACACTTTTAGATCTACCAGCACTATTCCGAATCGTGTTAATTGTAGAGCAGCCAGATAAACCAAAACGTTCACCAACGTCCGTCCACCTGGCGCTCACCAGCTTCGTTTGATTCGATGATTAACTTCCAGCTTCTGCTCTAACGTTATGACTCACCTTGAGCTTTTCCGTTCTATCATAATCACTTGATTTCCTTTGTGCAGATATATTGGTTATAAATTCACTCAATATTTTTTATAATAAAAGTCAATTTTATAAAGTTGAACACTTCATAATGGCGAAAAATAATAGTGATGCCGCAATTTACACTAACAAAAATAGCGGTAGGAAGACGGCTGTGAACAGAGTCAGAGCAGCAAGTTGCACTGAGCAAGTTAGTAAGTATCCATTTATGACAGAAGAGTCATGTGATAATTTGGCTTCTTCTATAGAGCAAGAGTCCGCCCATTTAAAGAGATGACATCGGAAAACACCGGAAAATTGTATCGTATCAAGCGTTTTGTTCTACGAGGCAGAGAATTAGGAAAGGCTGGACGATTACGTGGGAATAGATAACTTTTGGAAGCCTTGGAGTTAGTGCATACAGTCAGTTACTAACCCTATCGGTTCAGATGCTGTGGGCAACTGAGGAAGCTGACCTAATGCTGGGAGATATGTGACAAGGTATCTGGGCTTTTATTAAAAATGGACAACGGGTTCGATGGTTCATTCGTGTCTTCATTTGAATCTACGATGCTCAGTGACAGTCTGTATTTATTTATTATTATATTTAATTTTTATCTTTCTGTGTAAAATAATGGTAAAAATTTTTTAAATTTCGTTATACGGAAACTCAGATATCAATTTTTCACATATCGAGATATTACTATAGATAAATTACTGTAATTCATCTATAAATGGACTCAATAGTGTGATATTTACTAGAGGAAAACTTTCCTTTATTTTCTTTTTTGGTAGGTGTCTCAAATAATTTAAGTATCCTCTTTAAAAGTGCATTTTAAAGATTTTTACACTATTTAACTCTTTTTTTTATGTTTTCTTAAGACGAATTATAAAATGGCATTACAGTGAAATGTCACATCTAATGCTTGCTATTTTGCTAAAGTTCATATCGTCATACTTTTATTAATACACGATTTTGATGGTTTATCTTGTAGTACAGAAGTCTGAAAGTGACAAAGTTCAAATTTACTTTATCAGCAATGTCTGAAAAAAATTACATACGGCTTCTAAGCGGCATTAAATATGAAATGTAATAAATAAATGGAATGTAAACTTTATGTAAAGGGGTCACTGGTTATAATGCCATTAAAGATGAAGTAAAGATAAGTTAGGATTCATGCACTAACTTATTTTTATTTTCAAACTAAAATAGTCCTGAATAAAAGAGAAAAATGCAACAATAAAGGATTTTCACGGTTGACTGAAATCATATTTAAGATTTTGATCTTGCTGCTGGTATTCTCACGCAAGCTTGGCTAATATAGCACATTCGGATCGCAAAAAGTTTGATATTATGAACAATACAAAAAACGTCGCATAAATAAATTTCGGGTAAAATGTGTCTAAATATATTACAAGCAGATTCTACACAGAAGTCGAATGATGACAGATAATTAGAATTTAAAATTCTGGAGTTTGCTACAAAAACATAAGCAAGCAACTCGGCATGCACCATTCTGCCATCAGTTGTATTGCATCTAAACACCTCCCATAATACTGCTGCTGACAGAGCACGCAATAGACGCCCCTGTAAAACGTCTGGTGGAGAAAACAGGGTACTTATCAATAATATGCGCCACAATCCCTTTGCTAATACAAATGATCATGAGAAATCTGTAGAAAACCAGCAATATGATATCTACCAGAACTGTATCCAAAACGTTTAATGACTTTAGTTATCGCCTCAAACGCTCTGTGAAACGTTCAGGGTTGTCATATCGACATAAGCACTGGTGCGACAAAATCTGTTTCGCATGCTCTGCTTCGATGTGCGAATCAATTTGATAAGGTGAAAAGCTTACAATCAGTAAATATCGTTGGATTTTTTCTTGAGATGTTGGATCCGTCAGTTTGTGTGGATGTGAACCTTAAGTAGCGACAAGTTCCGTAAAAAAAACATTCTTGAGTCAATCATTATTCATCATTTTCTAACCACTGTCTTGTTACTAGAGTAGTTTTCATGGAATACAACACCACACCCCATCGTATAGCTGCAGTTGCGCAGTATCTCCATGAAGATATGTTGAATATGTTGTTTGCTTTTGTATAAGTATGAAGCCTGGGAATCTTTAAAATCAAATCAGCTATCGTTTAAAGAAAATTAATCCTCTTCTATAGAATATATTTGAACTGACTAAGGCTGTACTTCCAGAAAATTAAGAGGCATTGTCATTGTAAAATACAAGTGATGCATCTAACACAATACGCTTTACAAGAATATTTTTTCAATAACCTATTTTTACTTTATTTCATTTAACAAATTATGTAACACTATAATATAAGCAAATGTCATTTTTAATCTTATATTTATTTTACAAATATTGATACTTTGTCACATTTTCTAATCGGAAATATATTTGGGTTATAGAGAAAAATTTTTATAAATTCTGATGATACATAATTTATGTCGAAGTGTATACTACTGTTGTAGGAAGATGTTAGATATATCTATGATTTTGTCGCCATGAAATTCCGTCATAATATAACAAACGCAAGCGTATGCAAAATGTTTAATAACGACCATGTTGATGTATATGACAGTCGATAAAGACATCAGTGTAATGCCCACGTTGGAATGGTTTTTATTTACATATTTTACAGGTCAATTTGTGTTTGTTTTACCGTCCTCCTTAAACTTTTTTCCGCCACCGTTTGTTATTAAATTGTGAAATTATTTAGGTTCAATGGTCATTCAACGTAAATTTAAACTGGTAAATAAAATCATCTGGAAGAAGCTGTAGTTTTATATAGTGCGGCGGACGATTTTTCGCCGTTTTTTTAATGCTCGGCACACAAAGTAACTGTAGAAGATTTGCCTATGACTATGCAAAAATAAATAGAATATCACATCTATTTAACACGAAAACAGAAATAGCCAAAGTTCACTGGAAGGAAACATTTTGAAGGCAAATAATCTCTGGTTGAGAGCACATAAAACTACATAAATTAGACGGGAGTCAGCTTTAACAAAGTCAAAGTATGAAAATTTCTCGATTTTTTAAAACAAAGTTTTCTCAAATGCTGTTTTGGAGCTATAAAATATTAAATCGTAATAAAACAAAATTAGCCAGTGTGCTAACTAATTTGCCAAAACTCATCTCAATGGCAGAAGCTATACTGAAAGTGGAAAGAACGTAACAATTGTGTGCTATGAGCCTTAATGGTGAATATGTACCACTTTTCTTAGTCTCCACGAAAAAAGGACAGAGTCTGAACGACTATATGGCTGCCCTCCGAAATTGTAAAAAATGCACACGCCAAAGAGTCTAGATAAATGACAAGGAAGTTGCTCTTTCTTTATCTGAAACAGTTTGTGCATCGCTCTATCTGTTCTTTAGGTTGACAACCACGCATCATGTTTCGTTGGCTTCTGTAAACATTTTTTCGTGATAACAGATAAGTCATGGTGGGATTTCTGACACACACACACACACTTCCTACCGCTTACACCATCTTGTCCTGGTATTTTTAGGACTACTGAAGGCATATTAGTCAGATGCATGATAATTTTATAGTGAGAAATTTTTGGTGGGCAATCACGGAAAAGGAAGTCAGTATGTTGGTCTGCAGTCCCTAACTCAAGGCAGCAGCAATAAGTAATGCAGTAAAAACATTCTGAAACTGTGGCATTGAACCCTGATATATCCCAAGAAGATTTTTCTCCTGCCATTGCAACAGATCGTAATGTCCTACGTGAGTAAATATCGATTTCTATAGCTGGGCAGATCAGAATTTTCTATGAATGACAATGTGCGAATTGTTACTGAACCGGTTGGTTTTCAGCAGTCAAGCCTGAAGTATCCTTTTGCAGCCGTTTGCAGTAGTCAACAGTTATATCTACTGCCTTCATCTTCAGTCGATGCTGCTAATTTTCAAATGGAAACCCTGTCTTTGTCAGCAGGCATGTTTAAAACCATCTTTTTTTACCACATTTACTATTCCTCTGAACCCACGAACAAATCTTAGTGTTCGAACCACTGGTTACAGCTACCGGCAAACAAAAGATACCTTTATTGACTTGGGATATAATAATTCTGTCCAATAGACAAGGCATTGTAAGGATGTCCAGCGTTATAACAGACAACAGACTCATCGATGGGATTTATTTTGTAACAGAAGGATAGAAAAAATAAATAAAGATCAATGAAATAAATAAAACCATGATGAAATAATGGCTAAAAATATGGAAAAGTAAAAACATCAGCCAGTCATGCTAGACTCCCACCAGTGCCCAAAATGTGTGGAGACCTATGAGGTCCCATCTATATAGGAATTGATCTAATGTGACAGATGTAATGAGTGGTGGCCGAGACATTAACTATGATGAAGATGGACAATTTACTTGTGATTACTCTTAATTGTTGGACGTTAGTCATCTAACTCCAGCTAACAGAAATGTGACTAATTTTGTACATTTTTAATTTTTTCGCCTAAAACCATAAAAAACAATAATCTAACATAGATGCGAGTAATCGTAGGCGTAGTAAAAAGGTTAACGTATCTATGCAGAAAATACAAGAATTTTATAGAAAAATACCTACCACTGTTATCTTTCCAACGTGTTTTTATCTAAATTTATTATTAAACCTAAAACTGCTTGTTATTTAAATTCATTTGTTAAAGGGTTTTCTTTCGTTTTTCTTCCTATCTTTAAAATCGTAGTGTAACATTTGGTTAAAACCATTTGCCCTACACAAACCCATTTAACAAGCAGAATATAACGTAAATATTATATACTAGACGCATTAGATCAAAATATTAGGTGTTCATATGTGTGTGTAATGTATTATGCTTTGTGTGTGATAGTATGTATTTTCCAAAAATTTACATTATTTATACTAATTTAGCATATCAAAGCAAACTATTTATAATAAATAGGACTGGTAAAAACTTTGTCATTAATGGCTCTCATAAAGAAAGAAACAACCTTCTCACGGTATTTACACTAAATAAAATATAAAAGATAGTAAATACCATATGAAGATTCTTTTCTTTTATTGTCATTCATTAAAGCTGAAGTAAAGATTAATTTTCGCCCAGTGTGATCATTGTTTCGTACTGAGAATATTAAACAGTCACTGTTAATGTAAACTGGTAAACATATTTTTGCACAACAATGAAGAGTTAGTTGTTTTTTTTGTTGTGATATAAATATTTTTTTAGGTTTTTTATAGTATTGACAGGTGTTATGAGACGTAAAGTTTTTCTTTTAAATATTACCAATAAAAACAAGTATTAAAAAGTCAGTAAATAAATAATTTACTGTTATGTGGGAAATTTTATACACCTCAATGTTCAAATGCATTTATTAAAGAGTATTGCTGTAAGCTTTGTTCTGATGCACTAAAGATATCACTGATTAATAGTCTAATAAACTTAAATAATAGACTTACAATATTAGATAAGCCAAGGTTAATCGACTGAAATTTATTGTTTATCATTGCAACATTTTTGAATTATATATTTATCTGTTGTAAGTGCAGAAATATTTTAGGTCATAAGAGTTTTAAAGTTTTAAAATGCTATAATAACTGAAGCAAATTTGTATAAAAGTATATTGAAAATGTACTATAAACTTTTTCTGCTTTCACTATTTTACATTTAAGTAATGTAGATTTCAATACTGTTTTATAAATTATCTTATTCTTTCTTATTGCTTTTTCTCTAAGTTTAGTGGTATTTTTATTTCTTGTTTAAACGAGTTTGTTCTCTTTAAAAACAGCATTTGGTCAGTACTTTTGTCTTCTCTTAAAATAAGGAAGTATATTTCATTAAAATCTTAACAAAGTTTGTTAAATAATTCCATGAATACAAAATTCTAATTTTTAAAAACATCATAAACATGGATTAACTTTAACTAAAGAAACATTTCACTGTAGCATTGTTGAGAAAATGCCAACAAAACAGAGATGTGTAATAAAAAGACTTAAATCTCATGTGAATTTGCAAATCAACGCTTACAGTTTTGATTAATTTTAGACCTTAGATAATACTTAAATCCATCATGTTTTGTTTTGATAGATAAACAAATGGCGTTGCATGTCAATACTATAAAGATATATTTACAAATAAAATCGTAATAATTTAAATGACTGTAAAAACCATCTGCTAGTACAAATATGCATTTTCTTTTAAATTTACAACCAAACCGTTACTTTTAAAAATACTAAAATATAGAAAGTCAGTTTCATTCTAGCACATTCAAATATAACACTAATCTTTCAAATGAGAAAGCTATTTCGGGATTTTCCTTGCACATTATAATTAGTGATGGAACTGGACAACTTCTTAATAACTTGATAGTTCAGTATATATTTTAATCAAAAAGGCTACTTAGCAACCACCAGGTCGCAGCTTTGAGACTCATTTGTGCCACGTAGAAACATCTGCTGATCATAAATCAACAACAGGATTTTCATGTAAAGAACTTCTGATGAATAAATGAGGATGATGGCAGTAGTTGATTTTTTCGAAACGTAGTTTTATTTGCATTGCTCAGCTACTAATGATAAAGTAGTGGGGAAAGCCCGATAACCATCTGTATTCTATAAATATTATTTTACTCAAAGCTTTTCTGTTTTATTTTGTTAATATTATTTAAAATTTTTAATAAATATTTATAAGAAAGCTAACACTAAAAATAAATGAAAATAATTACATTTTGTATTTTAACAAATAATCAAAATCTTAGCAGCCTTCTTTTTTCTTAAATATCAAAAAGTGTAAAAATGTTGATATACTTTAGTTGACAATGGTTAATTTTGGCTTGTTAATAATAATAATAATAATAATAATAATAATAATAATAATAATAATAATAATAATAATAATATATAATAATAATAATAATAATAATAATAATAATAATAATAACAACAACAACAACAACACAACAACAACAACACAACAACAACAACAATAATAATAATAATAATATAATAATAATAATAATAATAATAATAATAATAATAATAATAATAATAATAATAATAATAATAATAATAATAATAATAATAATTTACTACAATAATGTTTTGCTTGATAAAATACACAGAAATTACACCTAGTAAGATGTTGAGAATCTGGATATTGCTAAAAGTTTACAGGATTTTAGGAGAACGGAAAATTACACTTAAATGACAACACCTTAAACAAATTTTATATTTTTTAAACAATTTTAAAATCAGTAATTCTAATTAACCATAAATGAATGCCATAAACTAAACTATCTCTATACAGTATTCATGTTTATATTAAATATGAAGAATATTAAATGTAATTTAAACGCTTGCTCACTGATTTGTTTTTCTATTATCACACGGAGATTGATTCTACTTATATATAGTGCCATACTTCATTAGTTTGAATACCTTTATAATTAAATGCAGCCGACTGAACTTTACGTGTTTCAGATTTGAAGTAATATTTACATATTGGTCGTCTAGATCACAAAATAAGCAGTTAGAATTATCAATATTCCGTAAACAAAAGAATGCTGCAACATTTTTCCGTTTATCCGAACTCGTATTAAGACATTCAGTGTAGCTAAAGTAAACGACATGATTACCAAGAATTTCGACGTTTCTTTTTAGATCTATAAGCAACATTTTTGCGATTTTCATCAAACGAATTCTGCTGCCTAAAATACACCTGGAAGGACTTCAACAGTGACATCACAACATGACGGTGCCAATACTCACCACATCACATTCACTATGAAGATGCGTTTGCTGGCATTATCCATGTACTGAAATAAGCCAAAAAACGTCCAGCGCCATCTACATCAACTTGGCTACAGACACTGAGTAGTATAGAAGAAATCCTTTATGTCCGATAGGAACAAAACATTTTGAAAAGTCTGGTTAGAGCCATATCTAGAATGACCTTCTAATATTAGTGACGCACACTCCTCTTCGATAAGTCCACGTTTCAGCAATTCATGTCTGTCGGTCTCACCTGATTTGTAGATCTGACGAACACCTTCAACCTCAATGTCTTCAGCCCATGTGATTGTCATTTATGGTATATTTTAGCATGTTAAGAATGAGCTCATTCTGCTGAGCAAAATATCATTTAAAAAAAGAAAATTCCCAATCATTGTTTCGACACGGCTTACTGAGATAAGACACCCATATTTCGTCAAAAGGATGGCTCTACATGCCACACCTCTCGCGTAATATGTCTGAAAGAGTAAATAAGAATTCAGCCTTTTTATTGGGTACACCAAAGTTTTGATACGAGTCTGTAGACTGCCTGTGAAAATAACTGAAATATCAGATGACCACGTCTCGCCAACATGATTTAATTAAAGAAATATTTTTCATGGATGAGTAAACTAGGCCAGACCGTAATACGAAGTCTTACTGATTCAGTGCCAAAAAGATAGAAATTTTTCATGCTGAAAAAGGTGGCCTGACCAAATAATAACATAAGAATTTTCACTCTATTAGTTCATTAGTTGTTTCCAGGAGAACATAAAAAATTAATATTTTATGTAGTACGCACGTTTTCCCTTTTCTTTATCATGTATACTCTAAAATGAATTGTTTTCAAATAAAAAAACAAAAGTTATTTAATACACAAATTACTTTTTTCAATTTAGCCAGCTTCTTTGCGATGTTAAGTCACAAACCACGTGTAAGTTCTACAATAAAAATTACGACGTTGAAAACTTCTTTGAAGGAAAATATTTTCAATAGAATCTTTGAGTTAACCGTATTTCAAAGTGCTATCAACAAAATATTCATAAATCAGTCCCACTAGAATCTTCAACCTTTTCTGAAAACTATATAATATACATTTATTTAATAGATTAATGCTTTCGAATATTGATATTTCTTTTTTACTTTTCTCAGTTTACATTTTCCTTTTCTTTTCTAACTTTCATAATTACAAAAGCATCGTTATTGGTTTTCCAAACAAAATTTAACTTTAGCTTTAAGTTTTCTGTATTTTTCCCAGAACTTGGTGAAGGTCTTTAAAGTTTTCCCTTTGCCGGCACTAGGACAAAAGGCCAGAAAAGACATTTGTCACCACAAGTACTCTGTCTCTTTGCGGTTCTAGTTGATCAAAAGATTATGGCACCGTGTGTAATGACAAGAGCCATAAAGCTATCTGGGCGAAATTAGAGGATAATGCATACATATCTCCCGCTTCCCGCTTTGATCAAGGTAATAAACCCCATAAACTCCAATCGATGTCAGAGAATGAGATTTGTTTATTGAAAGTAAAAACGTTGAAAGTTGACGCTCTCTGGTCACCGGGTGCTGCTGGGCCAGGCGAACCGCCTGATTTACATTCTCCGAGCTACTTTCCAGAACAAAGCTTCCTTCCGCTTTCTAATTTCTAGGAAATCACCTCCTCATGTGCTACATGTCTTACACAGGAATGGTTTATGGCACAAATTACCGCAAACACTTCCAGGTACATGCAACTCGCAGACTCCAAAAGTCCTCCGATTGGCAATGAAATCCATGGTAGCCATCTTTTATCTTCAGGTGAATCTTATTGGTCTGCATTTACAAGCTAATTTATCAGTTTGTCTTGCGTCTTATTACGGTTGCTGATGCTTCGAAAGTCAGTAATCGATAAAAGAGTCCTACATAATTCATTTATGCATATTTAAGATCATAAACGGGAACAGATATTTAGCACAATATACATCAACAGAAAGAAAAATCAAATATTCCACAAATTCTGTATTCTTAATCAAAGCCATTTTACTAAAATGTTTGCTTATAAATAAAAGTTAACAAAAGAGAATCAGTAAAAAATAAAATTTTGTAAGAAATAATAAGCTAGTAATGCTAAATTAAAAATACAACTAAAGCTAACAGAATTTAAAATATCAGTTCTAATTCCGTCTTTTCAAAAAAATGGAAAGAAAAACTGATCTGCATTTCCCTTATTTTCAACAAGTGATATTTTATTAATTTTGTTCCAGCGATTGGTGTTTCATGGAAAAAATGACTGGGTCATAAAATTAAGGCAGAATGAAAAGAGGAATCATATTAAAAGATCACAGAAATATGACAATTTTAGATGCTTTGTCAAGTTTTTAAGAATTGAATTTAATACTATATGAAATAGAATTATACGGGAGATAACTCATATATTTTTTGTGATATTATCTATGTTTTCGTTAAAGCCTCATTGATCCCACAAAAATTATGAAGGATTGCAAGCGTACGCATACTAACATATGTACGATAGTTACAACTTATAGGATTTATCTTTCATCATTTAATTACTCCCTACATATTGAAAATATGAACTGTTATCGCAGCATCATCACTTAAATTTTCATTACTAATTATCATTTCTGTACGCCAATTTGATACTAGTCAGATTGGGTAGAGATCATGCAAAAAAAAATTAATTGGAGTCATATTCCTTTCACAAAGCTATGACATATCCTTCATATGGTCTTTGTAATATGAAACCAACTTTTTAATTCTTTGCTTTAATATTCACAATGATTTGTTCAGGGTATCTGCTTTAATATCAGAAGATACAATTTTTGTATTGTCTCTGTTTTATTTTACCACAAATAAGTCAGAAATATATGATTTATGCATACTTTAAAGTCCATGATGAAGAAACAAGTATTTTAAAAAGAAAAATATTTAACACTTGTATTTTTTTTTTTCAGTATCTATCTCATCTTTTGTTGCTTAAACTAAATTAAATGCAGCCATATACACATTTATCAAAATTAAAGTGATTGTTTGAATTATAAACAAAATTCTGAGATTCAATTAGTACACATTTTATAATAACCTGATTCATCAATCTGGCTTAAATAATGGACTCCAAATTTCTACATATGATCAGAGTTAATGTCCTTGGCTTACAATTACAAGATATACATTTTCTCGGTGGTTTTCAAATAATAGTAATGTTTGCTGCCTTCCAGTTTAATATTCTAAAACAACTCAAAAAATCAGTTTCATTTTCAGTCATGTTTTCCCTGTTTCCAATAATTCATGTTTGTGCGCATTTAAATTTGTTACTGCTTTTTCACAAACATGTAGAAAATAAATAGACTGACAGTTTTGGTTATCTTAGCAATTTAGAACAATGTCAGAACAAAACATTTATTCACGTTGTCATTACACGTATTTTACATGAAGTATGCTATACATTAACCTTCCCTTTTTATAATGATTTTAAAACTGGACTTTTACAGTGCTGTCATATATAAAATGGGATGTTTATATACGTACAACGTTCTTTAGTAAATTCTTTTTCCTGACTTTCGCCACTAAAGGATACGTGGATAAGGTTACTTAGAAATCGTTTTGTCCCAAAAGGTATAAATTGTTAGTAACAAATATTAGCGTTGCTAATAATTATTTTAATACTATCAATTATTAATATTTTATCGTCACTGTTTTTGTACAAACAGTTTAACTTTTATTTTTGAACAAGGGAAGTAACTATTGACTCTTCTGAAACTTGAACGCATTTAAAATTATTATATTGTCAATTGCATTAATTGAATTTAGTGGATATACAAGACAATCTTTCTCTGAAGTAAAGGGAAATAATATAACGGATTTTATAACACCTACTTGTTTGTTTGCTTTTTAAAAATAATCCTGCTAGACAAAATCTGCTAATCAACGTCTTCATACTGTTTGCTGATTCTGGCCCAAATAAAAAGTCCATTAAATGTTAACTCATTTAATTTTATTTCCTTCCTGCTTCTTTTCTTTGTATTTAATATACAATAAAATATTTTTACTCTGATATCTAGAAAAAATAATCAGATTTATTTAAACAGCAAGAAAAATCTCCAAATATACAATTAATAATAGTAAAACAAAAAAACACATTTTAAAATTTTATCTCATTAACAATGTTGTGTTATTTGCTGCAAAAACTTTTAAAATATTGTCAATTTACTTTAGGTAATTTTATTGTACAAAAGATGAAAAACAGATGTAGTGGATTTCTTATAATTATTTTTCTTGAAGTTTTTAAATTCTTTTATTCTCCATTTTTTGCTAATAAAAGCTATTTTATTTCACAACATTCTTTGGATTTCTCAATTTCAAGATGACGATGAAAACTTTTATTAAGAAATCAACAAGTGTATTTGAATATTTTCATTTTATTTTATGGAGCAGACTGCATCTAAGTGTGTTTGTCTTTCATTGAACAGTGTTAATATTATTGAATCAGAATTTTCTTGTAAATCTGGGCTTTGAAACTGCACGATGACCATTTCCAGTGTAGCAGTTGACACATCCCGAAAGAAATCTAGAATAAAAACTATTTAAAATTGTTTGACAATGTCATTATTAGAAAATAATGCATTTCACCAATCCAAAATTATGTTACCTTAAAAAAATGGAAAATCACCATGACTTATAAAAAATCTTGAGAAAAGAAAAGAGAAATGCTTAATAATATAATTTTAAACTATTCACCCTGTTACTGTTTGCTACTGCAAAATTAATATTATTGTTTCCATACATATTAAGGCCAGCCTATATATTTTGCTTGTATTTTGCATCTATCAACAACTGAAAGTAAATAATACTATTATCAATACATATGCAACTATAATCATTTGAAATACTTCTGTCTGATTTCTTATTTGTTTATAAGCAAAAAAATTCCAGTCAACATTCCTGTCTAACATGAGAAAGGTAATATTTGATTGACATGAAAAATCAAAAGACCATTTTTACAAGGTGTTTACATGAAGTCGATATACATTTTACTTGATGTTATGCAATAGTAGACCCTTTGTTCTTTTTGTCAGTTATTAAAGTTTACTTTTCATGATTCAAATAACATGAAAAAAAATTAAAAGCAGGTACAATTCCTCTTTTTAATAATACAGCTAGATTATAAAATGAATCAACATTTTATAGCCCAAATATTAAGACATCTTTTTTCTTTCAATCTAAATAGATAAATGTTTGCTTGATATCATTGTAAAAAATCTCATAGAAGAGAAAAAAATGCAGTCACATTTTGTGTTAACTTATTTTGCAAAACATTTCTCACAAAGGAAATGATAATCAATACTGTGTGCAATTTTTTAAGTGAAATTATTCAAAACTGCAAGTACAACTTAAATGTAATATTGAAGAACAGCTATAGAAATTTTAAAACACTTTTTCATGCAGTCTCATCGCAGCTACTTACTAGAGAACATAATAGGCTGGTATCACATATTTAGCTCTTAGCCATAAGTACATAGCAAAGATTTCTTTTTGTTTTGCATTTTTAAATTAAAATTCTTTATTTTTAAATTATCAATTTATAGATCCATTTATAAATGTTGCATTTTATTCTACAAAAACATACAATTCCATTATTAGAATCTTCAGTTCAAAAACTAAATGTTTAAAAAAGAAACCTAACGTAATTTTGTGGATTATATACACTGTAGAACAAGTCAAATGAAATATTTTCATTTCATACATAATTAAGTTTTATAATAAAAAAAAGTGTTTTCAATGTTTAGCAGCAAAGTTTTAAAAATGAATTAAAAATTTTAAGTGCTAATTTTTTAATATCAAATAAGAATTTATTAGATATTTTTCTTTCATAACAATTAATCAACAGAAAATTTAAAGCCAAATTAATTTTAAAAGATTAAAATGTCATATTATGAAATTATTCAAATCGTTTAAAATTCAAAGAATGCACTAATTTCCAATAAATTTATGCAAAATATTTTATTTTAATTTAATGTCTTATTTTAAAGGTAAAAACTACTGCATGTGGTTAAGAATTCTTTCTCTTAAAATTTTAATTTATAGTTATTTTAAAATACTTGCAGTGAAACATAACTGTTGCACATTTTACCCTTTTCTCGAGATAAACTAACCAGAAATAGATCTGGCACAAATAAAAAATATATTACCTAAGCACGAGTGGGTAAATCAGGATGCATTTTTATGCATAATTTATCTCATTAATTGTCTCCCTTGAAACATGTAGTAATGACTAAAATCAGTCAAATTTCGGTTACGTAAATAAACTTAGTGCAACATTATTTTCTTTACCTTTTCTCTTTCGTTTATCCAATTAAACCTGCTGGGGTCCAATACTACATCGGTAGGCCCACTAAAGCTAATTTTTGTGGGTTACTGACAACTGGCCAAGCCTGTTGGATAATTTCTAATGTGCCTTATGTACTGAAAGTCCACTAGAACCCTTAACTTTTATATGTACAACTAAACTCTATTGTGTGGAGAAAACCCACTCAGGTGAATATAGAAGAAGAGTGAGAAGAAACCATTTTAGAAGTATTTGTCAAACTGAGGCATTCCCAATCTAAGCACTGGACTACCTAAGCAGATTGCACAAAAGTCGGTTTAGAATCCAGAATTGAGGTCATGAATAACACACCCAAAGACAATATAGTAAATATTTCCCAAACCAAAAACCATTTATATGATAACAAATAAATATAAAAAGTGTTGTTATAATACAACTGTGAAATCTTCCTAACAATAATTTAATTAATTTCCAAAGTACACACAGCTTTTGTGTTCAATTTAGGATAAACTTGTGACCCAAAGCAACACTTCACAACTCTACAAGAATATTATAAGTGAAGTTAACTGCATTAATGTTATAACTGGAGATTTTATGAAATGTGTTTGTAGATTTACTTTCTGAGGCTTAGTATTAGGGAGGGGGTTACTAAAAAATAAAACATAGAATTTTTTTGCAACTACAAATAATTCTAGTAATTATTCCATGCAATTTTACAATTTTAATTGATCTGACTTGTTTGAAAAATTTTGCTGAAAACCAAACAATTCCATAAAAAAATATTGTTTACAAAATTCTGTTTCATCAATGTTTCCTGGTAAGATCTTTAACAGAGAGGCAATAATAACATCTTACTTATTACCTTCCAGGTAAGACATTGTGGTTCTTTTACTGCCCCAATCCAAGTTGAAAATTTAATCTTACAAGACTGATCAATGTGTGCAATTGTTTCAATAATCTGGCTCTGACTAGCTACCAGTGAAGTTATATACATTTTAGAAGCACACTAAATTTATATATACATGGTAATTTTCTCTTTATTGATTCTTTTCAATCTGTTTGTGAAATACAACTAAATGATGACCAGCAGAACCCTTAAATATTCAATCCAAAATTTTTATGATGAAATCATTTCAGTTCTGTAAAACTGGCAGATATAAATAGAGCCCTGTAGCCCAGCTAGTCAAACTCATTAAGTGCTTTGTCCAGTGTTCTTTAAAAAAACCTTCAAGCTAGGTACTCTCTTTTATTTTCTTTTTCAGAACTGTTTTTGTCAGGTAAGTTTCATTAAATTGCACTCAACTTTGCTGATAAAAAGGTATGTCATTAATCATCCGTATAATTCGCCAGTTTTTACCTCCCTTATAATGGTTGGATGCATTTGCACTATTGGCTAGAGGCACCAGTATGTGTTGAACTGGCTGCATATTTTGTCAACAACCTTGTAATGAAAAACACATGGGATTGAAGCAATGGAGATTTGCCATTACAAAGAGCTATTATATTAATGACAAAGCTACTTTATGACACAACCCCCAGAGTACTAGAGTGCAAATGCATCCCAAATGGTATACAGATGATTCAGTAAATTTACAAAGTACAAAACACTAGCTGTTTCCATTCAGCACAGCTTTACTGTTTTCAATTGTCTCCCCTTAACCGTTTTAAAGGAATGTGATTACATTTGTGTAACCCAAGTCAATTTTCTGTTAAATATGATCTAGGAAACAAACAACAATTAAAATAAATTGATGAAAACCATTTAAAATCCAATCCATTGTTCTTTAGTCTCTTAAAGTATTTTATTAATTTTATAGATGCATTTTCTAACTCTATTGTAACTTACTGTCGCAAATTATAATTTAACTATTCAAGTATGATAAAAAATGAGATATTCATTTTACTTGTTTTATTTAAAGTATTATTCTATAAAACAAACATGTAATTATTTCCGTTAATATAGTTAAAATAATTCCTTTTATTTATTACTTGTGTTTGAAGTCATTAATATCACCAGCTGTACAGATTAACTTTGAAAGGATAATTTTAGTATACTAACAATTCTACAAGCAAAAGTCATACAAATATGTAGTTATGTAGAAAATTGGGTAAAAGTTTTTTCTTTTTAATTTTATATTGACTGATGTCAAAAGGAATAGATTCCTTCCTTTGTAAAGTTATACATTATTTAATCTATAACATTTAAATATATTATTCATATATAAAATACTACTGAAGTTTCACATAGATAACAAATTCGTCCACATGTTGCTTTTTCTTTTAAAAATTTTAAGATTTTGTTTACTAATATCACCATCATGTGTTTATATAATTCTTTTCATTGTCATTAAAGATAATTATAGTCTATTCTCAATTATCCCTGCCGTGCAACAAATTGAACTATAAAGTCATTATAGGTAAGTTCATGAACTAGCCCCTCTATAAAAACCTGTTTGAAAGTTTTCATCATATTGGGGCCATAATCAACAGTCATTGACCTCCCCTTCTTTTTATCCATTGGACATTCATTTGCACCTTTTGCACATGCACTGGTTCTATTTTCAGACTTTTCACATAAAGCACACTTCTACTCACTGAATTGAAAGTCAACCAACCCATGCCACTGTAATCACATCTATTATAGTTTCAAGTACAATTTTTTTTTTTTTCACATTTTAATTATAAATACTCCATATTGGTAAATAAGCATGAACTTGTTATACTAATGATTCAAGAAAAGGTAGTACAGCTAAACAGTTGTTTCACACACAAAATTGATGGATAGAGTTATACTTTCATATGAATGTAGCTCAGACTTGTCAAATGGTTTATTTAAGAGTAAATCAATAAAGAAGTTATTGTACAAGAAACTAGACAAAGCAATGATGTAGTGGTCCAACCAACAAAGAGCCTAAAAGACTATGGTGTCTAGACTAATTTGAACAAAGCAAAATTTTCTTTGATGTGTTAGAATTGCACAATTTAAATTACTAAGCATTCAAGTAGCATTCTGAGTGAAAATTGAAACAAGAATCAGGAAACTGTTGCTAATTTTTGTGACGATCTCATCATTCCACATTTTAAATATTTTAGATAAACCATTAAAATCCAATAAACTGCATAAAAGCAATAAAATGTGATATTCTTGTTTGCATAAATAGAATAAAATAAAACTTTTCCTTTATTCAAACTAATTCTCATTATCTTGCAATTTTTTTTACCTTACCTACCATTTTTCCTTCCATTTTAAAACTTTGTACAGGTATAGATTTTATTTTTAAAAAGTATACATTCTGCTTTGTTTCTCAAATCCAGATCCAAAAATTTAGCAGGTTGTCTCTTTTAATTAATTCTTTCTCTCTAACCACTGATGAAGTAAAAGTGATTTATACTAATTAAATTTGTCTGTTATTTGTTTAAATTATAATAAAATTCAATTTTCCTTCCCGTTTTCTTGTCAATTATCTTTGAATAACCCAAATCATGAGAAAACAAAACAAATTGTCATATTTTTAAAAACGTTTTTTGTAAAGAGAACACATGCATAAATAAAAACAATGAGTATAAATCATGTATACTTGCCATTACAGAACATTGATTATGCAAAAAAAAGTTTAAGTTGAAACCAAAAGAAAAAATCAAACAATAGAAAGTTAAAGCTATAATCTACCAAGTAAGAGAAATTAAAAGATCCAATCTCTTTGATGTAAACCATTATCAAGACATAAAAAATTTGTAAAATAATGACTTATATATGACTTTATTTACTCTTTAAATTGATATTATTCATTTAAAATATATAGAACTTGCTTTTAATTGTAGAAGCAAATCAAAAATTAGTTTAAATTTTAGTGAGGATATTGTAAATTGTCATTTTCAGCTGTTTCGATATTTATTAAATAGATGCTTATTTTTATCACTGTTCACATATAAATTAAATAGAACTTAACTATGCATAACTACTATAATGCCTTGATGTACTTACAAAATGCAGAGAAAATGAATATATATATATATATACAAGTAGTAAAGTTACAATGTACTAAAAATCTAATGTATTAGAACTTTAAGTCTTAATGAACAATACAAATTTACATTAATTTATATTTTTGTGCAGTTAATGTTTTCTTAAATCATTTTCATATATACAGTAAAAAGTGCACATTCATTTATGAGTAATATATAGACTAAGCAGAATTTCAAAAAAATAAAGCAGTCACAATGAGTAATTATATAGTATCTAAATATATCTTGAGCAATATTATCAGCATGACACTTAATGCATTCTTCTCAATTTAAGTTAAATATACTTTAGTTATCTTCCATTCGTTAGCTCCCTTTAATTATAAATATCTTATTTTTCCTTCATTTAGGAATTGTTCTTTAATAGACATAAGAAATGTCATAACACTCTACTACTTGGGGAAAAGTGAGTGGAAATGACATGCTGTAAAATCTTCCAAAAATATGATATTATGCTACTTGTGACAAATTCAGAGTGTAATTCAACATTAGACAACTGTATGTGGGTTATTTTTCAATTCTGGTTCTAGATTCTGCTTGTCATGATGGTGTAATGTGCAAATTATTTTGTGGCACCATATCTCCACTTTAGCTAACATTTCCATTATATATTTTTTTGTTTTCTTTGACTTGTGCATGTAGACTTTAAAAATGTAGAATAAAATTTTAATTTTTATATTTTTTTTTTTGCTTTTATGGTGTCTTCTCAGAGTGGATACAAATTAAACAAAGATCACATTGGACACACACAACCTGGATTTATGACTCAAGACTTTTTACATTACTGTGTATAAATTATCGCTTCTGCATAAATGTGAATTAAAATAGCACCACAGATGTTTCTTCTCTACTTTTTATTGCAAATTAATATTCTAGATTCTCAACTGATGTGATGTTAATTATTTTATTCTGTTGAACAGATGATAAAATACAAGATGAATGTAATTTAATTTTTAAAAAGGAAATATCTAAAATTCTGAAGAATTAACCTTGAAAACTGGTGGAGGTTGAGAATACCTTATCCAAAATCCTTGTGGCCGAATGTGTTTTGGATTCTGGAATTTTTGGGATTCTGGAATAAAGATACATAGGCATAATTTGGTAGCCAACCCACTGGGGAGGGGAGACTAGGCACATGTTTATTTACAACATTATAACTGCATATGGATACATAGAGCCTACAGGTAGATTTATGCAATATTTTAAAAATCATTTGTGTATGAAACCATAAGAAAAATATGTACATTTAACCATCAGAAGGGTATCACTATGGTAGGCCTACCGGTACTGTATGGGTATTTTCAGGCCTTTTCAACATTTTCAAAGTACATTCACACCAATAACAAAAATTCGGTGAGTAATGCACGTATGTTAAGCGTGTCAGGACCTGTGCATCGCCCAGGAGCCTTCAGGGATTTTCCTTGGAGTTTTCCAGTTTTCAAAATTTTGGATAAGGGGTTCTCAACATGTATTACAAAATAGTGAGTAACTGTCAACACATGGAATACTCATAATACTCTGGTATTTTTTAAATTGTTAAAATTGCTGGATGTATTAAAAAGCTGTTTACCCAAGATAAAGATTCTGATATCAAAATATCCCATCTCACCCCCAATTAATAATGTGTTTTAAAAAAATCTAAATGTGGAATTATCTGTTAGTCATACAAAAAACATCACTAACATTTTAAATACACAATATATTTAAATAATTTCCAAGACTAAGTAATATCAGTCAACATTGCAAAAATACTTTTACTACATTTTCCATATAATTCCATGTATGGGACTTTTAGTGGTATAAAAGTTAGTATACTAAAAGTGAATTATCTTTTTAAGTTAATCTATGGCTCCAATCACTGTTTTAGCTATCAATATAAATGGCTTCAACACAGCTAGGAAATAAAAATTATTTTAACATCTCTCGTTTACTATAATTGAATAGTTAAGTTATAGACTTCAGATAAAAATGTTTAAATCAAAGTTTAAAAATTCATCCATGAAAATCAATAAATTACATTGTTACAAGATAAAACAATGAATCTGATTTTAAGTGGTCTTCATTAGATTATTTTGTTTCCTCATATCACATTTAAAAGAAACGTGTCCTGGATTACATTAAGTCAAGTGGAAAATAAATTTTATAAAACAAACCCATAAATATCACAGTTAACAATAAGTCATATCTAACTAATTTTTATTGATTATTAAACTAGATTGCATATCATCCCACTCTTTTTTAAACAATTAAAGGGAGACAATAATTGTAAAACACAACAAACCCTTATGCTAAATGAAAATTAATGTTCCATTAGAGAAGCACAATAAAGAACAGTAAACATTCACAAATTTAAATCACCCTCTGTATTCCTCCTGGTGTGTGTTTGCACCTATCAAATCTGTATTATTCATCACGTTGAGCCCACAGTGCTTTTCTCATTTATGTAATACCCCTTTCTAACAACAAAGCTATATCAATTCAACCCCATGATTTTCATTACAAGCATGTTGATTGAATTAACCAGTTCAATAGAAATAGTAGCACTTCTGGGGTGAGATGAAAATGCATCCTAGATGTTATAAAAGAAATCTGGTGTGGTAAAGAGGATTAATAGTATATCTATTTTATCAGTAAAGTTGAGCACAATTTTATGAAGCTTACCTGCCAAAAAGTTCTTTTGAAAAAGAATTTTTAAAAAGAAAGTACCTACCTCAAAGGTTTATAGAAGACAATCAAACTAAAAGGGCCATAGGTCTATAATTTAAATCTATTTTCACATCCCCAAACTGAGACATCACAAAAGTGTTGCATGTAGTAGTAGCTAAATGTTTTGTAGAGCAACTGCAAAAAATAGAGGACTAATAAAATAAAAATGAAAAACAGATAAAAATATGATGCCTTTTAAGATGGTTGGAAAGCTTCTTGAATAGATATAACCACTTCAGTAACAGCAGTCCAAATCAAATCAGCCAGATTATTGAAAACTATTGCATATATAGAGCGATATTTTTAGAAATAAGTTTCTGACTTTGATCGTGCAGTTAAATAGCCACTGTCTTATTTGGCAGGTAACTGCCTTCCTGCTAAATATTTTACCAAGCCAAGATACCTTTGTGAATTAGGGGGTCACCTAGTCAAATTAACTTAAAATTAATTTTGTGAGATTATAAGAAACAATTATCATGAATATTTGTGATTGAAACATCTAAAACCAATATCCAAATAATAGATATCATTGTAATTTTAATATTATTTTTCAATTGCCATAAACTAATATTAAATATTAATTTAAATATATATTATGTATCTTTCATAATATTAAAAACAGTAACTCTAGAAAAAACTTTCAAAAGAAAAAAATAAGATATTTAAATTTATTTAAATGGTATCCTAATCCTCACCTTCCAAATAACTCATTATTCATTCCATACATAAATTATGAACTCCGTTGTAGCCATAATATATATTTAATTAAACTAGATTTAATCTTCTCATCATCATAAGCCTGCATCCAGACACTAGATCACTCTCCCCCAAAAATAAAAAAAAAAAACATGGTTTCTCCCTCCTCGCATAAGTATGCCATTAATTTCTGTCATAGTCTATGAAGTTAAGAGCTGTATGTACTTGAAGTGGTGAAAATTTCTGAACTAGATTGAATTTCATTTACTTGAGTGATCTGTGGATCTGATCCTGTGCATTTGTAAGCAAACATCCTTGGCTTATAGATGCATGTACCACAATAAAAATTAGTTATCATGATCCAGTAAATTTCCACCAAAAATGAATGTGATGGTCTGTTGATAAAGTTATAGGATAAATAAAATTTCTAGTCATGCAGTAAAAATTATGGCTAACAGATATTCAACTTCCTTCCTGTCCTGTATCTTCTAAAAACGTTTCAAAGTTTTGGAAATTACTATGACTATGACATATTGGCCAAAGGAGACCTTTAGCTAGTTGCCTCCATCATTTAATCACCAGCTGTTATGTACAGTACTTAGAAGCAAGTTTATTTGATGAACATCAATGAAATTTTTACCAAAGTTCAAAGGCAGATCCAAGGATAGGGGTAGAAGAGCAATGGTCACATGCCCTTCCAATTTTTTTTTTAACATTAAAATTTTTCCCCAGCAATATAGTCCAATACCTACAATGCCTTGCTTTATAAACATCTGGCAGATTAAGGTTTATACAAATGAATTCAGATGTATGATTGCATTATTGGTATGATTTAAGTGATTTGCATTTAGCTGTTCATGTTTGTTTATTATTCATTTATTATTATTTATTTATTTAACAAATATTTCACATTATATCATAGGTTGTGAAAATAAATTAAGGTTAAAAATGAAAATGGGTTTTGTTATTTAAATAGGAGGAGCAGTAAAATTATTATAATAAATTATTTGATGTCACAAATAAGCAAATAAAATTATATGAAAAATTTTTTTTTTTTTCAAAATGAGTATTATTGTGTGAAAACTGATATTTCCTTTTCAGGAATTTTTTAAAAAAATAAACATTTAAAAGATGATAGTGATTTTGCTTCATTCTTCATTCATTCACACATCTCTAATTATATAAAATCATACAATATATATTAATGCCTACTGGAGAAATATGTGACTGAACATGGAACTCTTTTGAATATAAAAAAAATTATGAAATAAAGATCACAAAAATGCTTTAAAAAAGACATGATCTATTTTTTTCACTTATTGAATCTATAGTAGTAGTCCAGAATGCAGGAAAATGCCCCATTTCAAATTTTTCAGAAAAGGGGGTAGCCCTTGAACTCCCTCTAGCAATCTCCCTTGCTGCACACGTCAAATTTTTGAGCTTCCGAAGAAATAGGAAGTAGCAAAGCATAATTTAACCACTGTCAAAAGAAGTAAAGTGGCAGTGAGTGAAGAACTTCATTTAATACATATAACGTGATAATGCCTCTCCAGTAATTGTTATTTTTTGCTGTTTATTCTCACTTCCTTTTCAATTTGATTTGTGTTCTTGTCATCATCAAAAGTTATTTAAGAAATAAGATTCATTTATTTTGTAGCATATTTCACAGTGGTCAAACTAGTACTTACTTCTAAAACCTGGATGAAAACTCATTGATCGTATTGTATAATTACTGAGTTTGATTAGTTCTCTCAACAATTCTATAATATTTATTCAAGCACATCAGGTAGCAGCATTAATAAACCAAGATGTTTTCCAACTTGCATAGAGTTTGGTTTTTGTTCAAGTAAAATTATTTGGGACCTAGTTTTTTTTAATTAAAAAAAAAAAAAATTTCAGTAATCCTAAATCTTAAGTCAGTATAGTCAATTAATTTTAAGCAAAAGTGAAATTTATGTCAACACCGAAGTCCAGTTTTAATTTGTATCACTACTGTGATTTATTTCAATGCTAAACACAAAAGTAATAAAATTCTTTCATAATGATTTTCAAACAACCATCTTGCCTTTTCAAGTTCTTTTGAAGTGAAGAGCAAAATAAATTGACAGTGGTAACAGCACTATGCACAACTGTTTTGAACAAGTTCGTTTGTAGTCTTCTTGACAGAAGAGTTAGTATTATCTATGAATATTTTTGAAGTGTAAATTTACTGGAATTCTCAAGAAACTAATAATACATGCTAAAAACAGTCTTTGATACTATAATATGTATGAAACCAGAGAACTATTCTATTTTTTTTTCATAAGGAAAAGCATTTTAAATAAATAATTTCAGTTTTAAGATATCTCTATTGTCACTTCTGATTTCAGAATTAGCTTTAGGGCAATATTCTGGGTGTTGTCATCAAAGCACACCATTTGAAAGTGATGTGTATTAAACTGCAAAACATGTCAGTTTGCTAGAATTATCTCAGCAGTCTGTAGGACTGTCCAAAGTAAATGATCTGCAGCACAGAGATGAAATTGTAATCTCCCTCTGGGTGCAGACTGCAGCTAGTCACTCTTTTCTCCTTTCTGAGTTGAAATCAAGCTGGTGTGCCTCACAATACGGCAACTGCCAATATTGTGAAGGCTGGGTAATGAAGAAATGTGGTTATAGGTTAATGATAGGTGGCTAGATCATGGTTGGAAGATGACTAAAAAAAAATGAAAACATAAGGCAAAGAAAGCTAAACAAACAAACACCACAAAAGAAACTACAACTTTTTTGTGTGGTTGTTTTATCCAGGACCTTGGACTTTAAGGACAGAAAACAGTTTGCTCAAGTTATGTTCTTGTTTCTCTACAAGTCTTATTTAACACTTCACACATGTTTTTTCATGTTTGTTTTCAATTTAGACCATTTGTTTCTTTTATTGAGACATAAACTATTTAAAACAACAGTTAACCAACAGAAATACAGGTTCACATTTTTTTAAAAAAATAAATCCTAAGAAAGAAAATTATATCTTATAAAATAAGGGTCTTCATCCAATTTCAAAAAAAGATAGTTCATTGGACTGGATCCACATCAAAATGCTATGGGTATTGGTGAGGATGACACTATGTTCTAACTAGAAATGAAATCCAATGCAATATCTTTACAAAGACCAGCAGAAACATGGAGGTCATTTGACACCAATTTCTTTCACAAAGATAAAAAAAATGAATCTAACCTCTATTGGTTAATAAATAATGTTAAGTAAAGAAGATTACAAAGTTTTACACACTTGTCACAAAGAAAACTGAATATAAATCTAAAATCAGTTAAATTTAGTGTAGTTTTACACATTATAATATTATATACTTGTAGGTAGTGTAAGGTTGTAAGTCTAATATATATTTTCAAGTGCTTGCGTTTGTTATTCTTTCCAGACCAAACTGTAGCACCTGGAGGTCCCAAATTTTGGATGTAGGTACTTCAGAACCTGGGCTAGGTTTTAAGCTACTGTACATTGGTCTTGAAGGCTGTTTTGAAGCCACAAAAAGGCTGCTTTTCAAAAGCCTTATACATTACACTTACTTCACTGAATTCATTCAAAATAGGCATCCTAGGAACCTCAAATTATAATGAAGGTACTTCAGGTTCAAAGGCAGGAACCAAGAATACCAGCACCTGGCCTCCAAGGCCACCTTTCAGAGTTACTACAGCTCAGTACTCATTCAACTGATAAGTGACCATAGATTTCAATTTTTCAGTATTCTGCCTTAAAGGCCATCAATGGCAAGTTTTGATATCATACATGGTAAAACTATGAACACTAAGAATAAAATTCATTTAGTAGTTTGCTACAGGTTTGTCATTATCTTATAAGCTAGCCCATACTGGTCAGGTACTTTTTCAGATTCCTAAACAAGTCAGCTGACATTTAACCCATTATGAAATTATAAAAAGCCTCTTTTCTCAAGAATCTTTTTTTTTCAAGATAAAAATAAACTGGGTACTTATGGAACAAAGTTAGAATGTTAGGAAATATATCATTAATATCAATTCAATGCTCATCCAATGATTTTGTTTTTAAACAAAAAAAAAAATTTTTTCCAAATTGATATAAAAGTTTTTTTATAAAAGCTATTTTTCCCATGCAGCTCCAGGTACCCCAGCTAGTAATATAATATTTTTTAAATTATGTACATTTAGTTATATAATTCCAAGTGTAATTTTGTCACAATGAGCTCTGGAAGTCTGGTGCCTATCCAATGTTGTTTTTTCACATTTCTGTACTAGTCCATTCTGGCAGTTTCTTCTGGGTACCAATCACAAAAGTTTAGTTTAAAAAAATAATTGGTTTAAATAAAAGTGTGTACAAAACATGCCAGAAAACCTAGATAAATGGTATATGTTATGTAGCATGGTCAGTAACACCTTGCATAACACGAGTTTTTCTTTTTTTGATAAAAATTCTCTCTCTTTCCATACTTGGAAGTTTTCATACAAAGTTTCTGACTCACCTGTTGATGAAGTCCTAGCATTTAAACTGTGCCAGGTAGTCAGATCTCACCCACAACTCAAAGCCTTGCAGCTCCAACATGTAGAAAGAAAACTTGAGCTTCTGTTTAACAACAAGAGGGAGCTGACCTGCATTCCATGACAAAAACTATTATAAAAGGCAACATCAGACATGAAAATTCAACTCCTTACAAGAAGCTATACAATGCATAAATAAAAATACTGCCAAAATTATCAGTAGTGCACAATTCAATTGCTACTATAACTTAATTACTATGCTTTCAGATAGCTTGAGCTAAGCACTAAAAAGATCATCATAAGATTAAATACTAATCTGTTTGAGATTTGGAATTTGTTCTTTTATTTATTTCTCACATTCATGAGCTGGTAATCCAAACCAATGTCTGATATCTTGACTGAATTCACAGTTGGCATGACCAAAACAGGTTCTGCTATAGAGAAAATTTTAACAACAGTTTTTAAGAAAGTACACTCAGAAAAATTCTGCTATTACCCTGAAAAATTGTTCTAGTAAATGGTGAGAATGATGGCTTCCAGGACACTGGAGAAAGTACTGGATCACACTATTCTTCAGCACCACATCCTGCCATTGAGAGAGAATGTCATGAAATGTAGCACAAATGGATATGTCCAACGCAAATATTTCAATGCTTCTATTAATGATCATTCTACAAAGTTTACATTTAGAAAGGTATCAGATAGAGATGGTTTGAAAGAAAGGTAAGACTAGTGCTTTATATAAGTTGATAGACCTGCATCTTTTAAGTAATTAAAACTATAGTGTTACTGCTGAATGAAATAATTTTGGTTTAGTGGGCATATAACATCTACTGTGCACTGACAAAAGTGATTTCAAAGTTCAAAAATTGAGAAACAATGTATCTGTTTTGTCAGAGTCACTTCCCTTTATTATTCTTTGTGCACTCATTTTGTAGTTTACATTTTGTGCCATTTGGTGTTATTCTTCCATATTTTCTGGTGATTAAAAATTCATGAACTTTCAAGAAAAAAATTTTTTTTAAATATAATATATAGGAGAGAGACAGATATATCCATAAAGATCATATGTTGATAATATATGACCAAGATCTTCACTAAACTATTTCAACCAACTTGTCCTGTCTATAAATCAATGTACTGTCTTCTGTAATACTGTAAGACCTACAGAATTGTTAAATCATTTTTACATACTTTTTTTTAAAAAAAATTTAATTACTTAAAAGTTCTGAATCCATCTGATGTTAAAATGGGGAAATGGTTCATCTGGAATGTCTAACAGTTTAAGAAGTCATTTTGTGCAGGTACCATGCCAGTCTGCTTGACTGTTTTAGCCAGCATAGCTGACAATGAATATTTCAAAATCAACATTCATGAAACAAGTCTGAGGGAGAATACTGATTGCTTTGCCTCCACAGAAATTTGAGGAAATACATTGAGCAGTTTAGCATGGCTATATGGCTACATGTCATTAACACCAATACTGGATCTAATGGCCATGGAGTCTTGAAGATTATTTTTTCAGACATAAAATAAGTATAAAAACAGGCTGTGTGTGTATTAAACATCACTAACATTATTCTCTTTATAAAGTTGGTTGCAAAATGCATGTATTATGGCCATCTGGTGCCATAGAACTGTTTGTCATCTGGAAAAGATAAACTTAACCTTTAAAGAAATTATCTCATTTATGATTAAAACAATTAGAGTTTAAAATAGATGGAAAGAACTGAAATAACTGAAAACAGAATGAAGTTGATAAATGTTTGCTATCATTATCTTCCTGTAGTAGCATTAATTCTCTTTAGATTTTATGTTTCCTAATATCTGAGTGAGTTTTTTCTGATTGTATAATTATGCAACTTCATTTTACTGTTATTTTCATTAACCTTTTATGTTCATGAATCCCTAATATATATATATATTAACTTTACAAAGGGATACTCCTGATATTTTTGAGACTTTGAAAATGATTATAGTACAATAGAAACTCATTTGAACAGAATTGACCTTATGTTGAATAAGTGAAATGTTGATTTGGATGATGGGAATTATAAGTGCCCCCACCACAATAAAACCCAATTATGAGCAATCTTTGTCTGTAAACATGCAATCTGTGCAGTAAAGTTCAAAATACAGTTAAAGTAAAAAAAAAAAAGCCAACAACACAAATTACAGTTAAAATAAAGCAAGTTTATCCAATTTCTCCAGTGCATCCAACACTGGCAACACGCCATCTTAAATGGAAATGCAATGGCTCTTGTAGAGCAAATACATTTTGAAGTATTGTTGTGCATACATGCATGTGTGAACGACAAAGACCACTTAGATAATGCAGTGTGTTAGAAGCACAAATGTTGGATAAGTAAAGTTCTATTGTTTTATTTGTATTTTTTGCAAAAATAGCTTTAATTAAGGTGTTTCTATTTTGAAGATACTATAGAAAGGGGAATAATCCATAAAAATTGACAATAAACAAAGTTATTCAAATTAAATAACATTTAATTAATAATTAAATTAGTGCAAAACTGAAAAATGTTTGTTTAAAAATGAAAAAAATTATTTTAATAAAGATACATATAAAAGTAAGTAGAGGTGAATGGAAACCAGAATATTTGGAGTAAATCTACTTGCAGCAGGCTGCTAAAAGAATGATGTGAATAGCCACCAAACTCACTTAAAAACAAACTGTAGCCATGTTCACAGTAAAGAAGCACATCCCAACATCCTAAAGATTAAATTAAACACTTGTGATAGCTATGTAGAAACATGTTTGAATCTTTAAAATTTGAAATATTTTGCTTTTTTTTATTTTGTGATATATTCTAAAAAGCATGAAATCTTACGGATATCAAACTGTTTAATCCTTTCCAGGGCAATTCAGCCAAAACCATCCACAAGCTAATGAAACAAGTCGGCTGCTTATGGTCAACAGATAAAGAGTGATTTAACAACCACTACCGCATTACACTATAGAAAGTGCATGCAGAAGGATTCTAGTCCACATTATCACTTCCTCAATCTACTTTTATCACTTTTTTTGCTATGAAAGTGAGCGAATATGTACCACCTACCTGTTTGAGCTGTTGTAGTGATCACATTTCACTTCCGATATGCATTTCGATACTGAATCATTTCCTTCTGATGATGTAGAGGTTTCCAGCATGACTACCTTGAATATAATATTCATCTGGTCTGACAGTGATTCATACAATTCAAAGAATACATCGGATGTTAACAGCAACCACAAGGAAAATTGAAAGGAGATCAAGTGGAGTTCATGTTACCTGTGGCTGATGAATATACCTGTGTTTTCCCAGCCTATCAGTCCAAAGATTAATGTTGCTAATGATGCCAAACTAGTCAACTTCATTTGACAATTATGGAAAATTGTTCTACCCCATGACAGAACAGGCCAAATGGTATATTGCACAAATGAAGAGGAAAGCAGCTACATCAGATAACACCTGAAGAGATACTACCATTGAGGAGATGAAGGCATCCATAGGGGTAAACATCACCATGGCCCTTCATTCCATTTTATCCATCACTGATTTTTAGAGTATGGATGAAAGGCTTATGTGGCAGAAGTACACTGAAGAGATTCAAGAAATTTAATCAGCATTGGCACCTCTGTAACAACTTTTGGGCATCTGCCTCTGATCATCTGAACAAAGATTGGCTATTAAAAATTCAACCTCTCCTTGATTTGGTCACCAGGATCTTTCAAGTAAAGTGCAACCAAATAAGATCAGCATTGAAGTCATGATAGCCTTCAAGGGCAGTTGCCACATAAAGCAACACTGCCCCATTAAAATAAGTGGGGTTTGAACATCATGAGAGCAGATGATCCCCCACAATAGGTATATTAACTACTTTGATGTTTGCACCAAAAGCCACCAACATAAAGATAATTGAATGCAACCCAAAGAAAATCATCATCCAAAATGCTCAAAAGAACTGCTGCATGAATCCTAGTCTGCTGCCCGCTCTCCATGCAGCTGTACAAGTATATGGATTGAGTGGACCTTGTTGATCAACACTGGGCATGCTACACTCTGGAGAGAAAGGGAACGAATTTGTTCAACATAGCAATTGTCATTGTTTTCATACTCTACTCAGAATCCTCTCAATATTAAATAGGAGATTCAAAAGCACTACACCCATAGACTTCAGGCTAGAAACTGAGGTGTGACAGGTGGCTTCTGCTCCAGGAAACTGAAGCTTACCAAGAGAAAAAGTGACAGTTAAGTGTACCCTAACAACCAAGGCCATTATATTCTGGTTAGGCTAGAGGAGGGAAAAGATCTGCATACTCTCCTCCAGGAGTGGTCAAAAAACCTCTTCTTGTTATAGAGTGGAGACCACACACTTCTACTGCCAACTCTGTACCATTTCCCTATGCAGGATGAGATCTTTTATTATGTGAATGGACATTGAATGCACAATTCCTTGGAGAGAGTGATTTTTCTTTAATTTTTTTTCCTGCACTATAAACTCCCAATTTTTTTAAATTTCATTTTCTGGACATGTTTCAATTGTTTGCATTACAGAACTATGTGCTAAGTCATCTGTGCTATTGTAGTCATTTCATGTTGTCTTTGTATGTTTTGAGATTTGCATTCTTTATATCAGCTCTTATCAGATGAAAACTCGCATTCTGCAAATTTTCAGTTTAGTTTTGTTGTTTTCATCATTCAGACCATCCTTTCTTTCCTCCCCCACACTAATAAATAAAATCAGTCTGATAAAATTGGAAGTGACAAGTTTCTGATTTGTAGATTTTAGGACCCAGCCTTTTTTTTGCTTTTTTGAATGTGATTGTAAGAAAAAGATACTTTGAGTAGTGTACGATTTAAGGAAAAACATCTAAAAGTGAAAGTTTCAGATTTTATAGATGTATAGAATGACAAATTTTTGTTTTCTGTTTCAGATTTTACCAGGTGTATAAACATATGTACAAGACCCTTTGTTTTGGTTTAAATCTAATTTACCAAAAGATACACAAATTTTACAAATCCTGTGATTCGAAATTTACCAGTTCTCACCTAAATTTTGTTCCACTCAAGTACCAAAAAAACATTTTTTATTAGGGAAATACAATACATTGCATCAGATGTGCATTGTGTTTATGTAACTTTAGCCTCTGTGTATACATAAAAGTGCCTGTTGAAGTAAGGTAATATGGAGGCAGATAAACACATTGCATGCACAGTAATGCACCATGCATGCAAACATCTGTACATTATGTTGTATCATTCACCTACAATGTGCAATTTTCATACTACAAGTTGATATTTTAGTAGGGCAGGTCATTACTTTAAAACTGAAATGAAATTGAAAAACTATATTTGAGTATGTTACAAAGCATAAGGATGATTTTGAATGCCATAAAAAAAAACAAAAACAGAAAAGGGAGAAAGAAGTGCTTGTGATGCAAATGGTGTGGCATTAAAATTGATACTTATGCCAACTGGATTAAAGAATATTTGGAGAGCAAGTGACCCCTAAAACTAAAACAAGAAAGCAAAACTAAAAATCAGTATTCATGCAGGCATGGCAGAAAGATAGAGGTTGACATGATGTACAGGGTGTCCGTAAAGTTACTATACAGTCTTACCAGTTTACGATCACGTCCCAATTGAACCAGCCTGGAATAACTGTCTGGGCAGGAATATCGTCTGATGGAATTGTGGGTCCACAGTTCTTCGACGGAACTGTTACAGGAGAAAGGTACCTGGACAAACTGAGAAATGTCATCGTACCGGCATTGAAACAACGACCAGTAACTTGTAAGACTGTATAGTAACTTTACGGACACCCTGTATAAGTGAAACTGTCCATGACCTATGTTTTACAGCAGAGCCATTGGCATTGTAGACCTTTTAGAGTTTGTACAAAGCTTCCGTCCAGTTGCAAAATTTTTGTCAAATCCAATCAATCTGACAAAATATTTTGAGAAGAATGATGTTGCCCTGACCAACAAAATTGTAGAGAGACCTACTGAAAATGTGGTTAGCTCTTCAATTTTTGATGAATTGCCAGATATTTTTGACTGTCCAGCCTTGGTAATTTTGTTTTCAATTCTTGATTTTCTTGCGAAAAAGACTGCCCTTATTGTAGCAGTTTTTTAGTTTGTAATGTCAGCAAATAGTCAAACAGTTTCTGAGTGTCAGTAAAACATTTAATAAATATTCATTCACCTGGAAGGATGTGGCCACAATGAATTCTGACTCATCTTCTGACTATGCAAAGTTCACATGGGATGTAAAGCTCAATTTGAAACTTAATTTTATTTGTCTGTCTTGTCCAACTCATCTGCTGCATGTTGTTGTCTCTCAGGCAATAGGTGTTCAAAAAATGGTTGACTTAAAAAAGTTCATAACTGATACTGCCGCAGTTTTCAAGAATTCCAGTAAAGCAAAAAACCTCTTCTATAATATTTATAAGATTGCGTTTGAATGCAGCATTCCAATTGCCATTTTACCGACAAGATGGTTCAATCTGTATTTGGCTGCATAGTGTGTCCAGAAGACATGGGACATCTTAATGTGGCTTTTAGATCACATAGTTCAACAGTGGAAAAGCTGAAAACTCAAGCAACTATGCCAGAAACTAGGCAAATCCTTCATACAAAACATGGATTTCTCATCAAAACAGTTCAACAACTGCACAAAGCACCAAAAAATTGAAAACTTACTATTCAAAAGTCACAACATTCTCTAATGCAGAAATGTATGGCATTCTGGTTAACAATGTCTCTGCAAAATGATTTTGCAAAAAACATCTGGGGATATTCCAGAAGAAAACAATCTTTTCATGACCATGTTGCCAGTCAGTGAGTAGGAAACATTCAGAAGTACTTTCTAAAGTTTTCATGAAGACCTGTCAAAGAAGTGGGAAGTTACTGTCATTTGCAATATGTCTCCTGAAGCTTTTCATAATGAACCGTCATTCTGGAAAGTCAATGTGTGTTTGATCCTCATCGCAAAAGTGTGGCTTCAACTCATAAATTCACAGATATACTTGAATAATTTCCCCTTTATAGCTCCTGGTGAAGAAAGTGCTAAACTGGAAAGAAAATTCCAAGTATACCTGGAAATGTCAGCTCCAGACAACTGCATCACCATTCCTCTTGAATTCCAGAAAATCCACATCACCGACGTTTCAATTTTGAAATATGCTACTTCTTGCATCCTCAGTGTCCCATCTGGCTCAGCTGATGTGGAGAGTCTCTTTTTGAAATTCAGCTACATACAAGACTGCAAGAGAATGAGTTTCAGAAAAGAAAACATTTAAAATGCTGCTGCAGGCCTACAGTATGCAAGACTTCTGGAAATTACACTAAGCTGGTTAGTGTCTAAACACAAGTCATATTTTATGTTAGACATATTGTTTTTCTTAAATTCAGAGATGGCATACAGTGTTTCAAGTCATATTTAATTTTACAAAAAAATCATGAGATTTTGTTTACCAGAACATTAGTTTACTTTGTTTCTGTCCACCAAAATAAACCTTGATATTTACCCCCAAAAAATGATTTTTCATTCATTGCACCAATTTTCACCTGTTTTTGTTGTTGTTCTAATAAACACCAATAAATTCCTTAGAAAAATTTTAGAAAATGAAGGGCCTTGCTTATATAGTATATTTACTAATAACATCTGGAGCACAGCTAAGCTTGTAACATGTTTTGTTTTAAAGGACAGGATGCAATAAGGTGAAAAGCGTTTTAACATGTTTTTAACATGTGTGCACATGCGCATGCACACACACACATACACACACACGATCTAACAAGTCATTTTTTGGTTGGTTAGATCAATCAGTTAAATGATTCGACAAAACTCAAGACATGGTTCCTGTATTTGACTCTTCAAAAACCTTCTAGAATAATTCTTTCAATTTCTTTTATAGAGGCTGTAAAACAAATTATTAATTTTAGGATTTTTTCAGTTTCTTTGTCTTTAACCAATGATTCTTCAAAAGAAAACCCTTTATTCTCCCAACTACTACTACTACTACTACTACTACTACTACTACTACTACTACTACTACTATTATTATTATTATTATTATTATTTTTATTATTATTATTATTATTTTAGAGGTAAGGAAAGCAAAATTCCAGTTGAAGTATTTAGAATCAAAGGTTTAAAAGTTAGCAGAAAGTCAGCATTTGACATTGCATCCCAAACCAGTGCAGAATCTTAGTTACATATAGACTTCAAAATCACATTAGATTACTAAGTCTATCTTGTCAACACATTATATAAGTTAAACTGCTCAAAGTTTACTACTACTAATACTACTATTTTTTCACCAAATTTCTAATTGACAGAGTTTTTGATTTTCCTCAGTGAGCTAAATGTCACTCATGTGGACTCCAATCTAAGCATGACAGTTTCCAGAAACATCATCAAAATTATCAAATTATTCTGGTTAAAAAGTAAGCAGCATCTGTAATACTAGGGACAACCTTAGGAGCTGTGGAGCTGAATTGGGAACATTTTTGGCAGGGCCCCAGGTTCACAGCCAAAGTCTGTTTTAGTGAAATGATTTATTAAAAATATTAATTTTATTTTTTGTTTAAAAAAAAACATTTAAAATGTAAGTGAACAGCATTGTTGGAAACAAATTTTCTTTTTTGGATTTCTAAAAACTTCCTTTTATTATAAAAAAGTTATCTTTCTTGCTTTTTTCCATGCAAAGCCTTTTAGTATTTTGTCTAAGTTTAAACTCCTGCTATTTTCAAATTTAATGGACATAATTGCCAAACTGTTCAAACGTTCTTGCTGCATTCATGATCTCAAATAAGTTTTGATCAATTTCAGCTTGGAAAAACTCCTTTCTCCTGATGCCACAGTCACTGGGATTGTCAAGAAAATCCAAACAGCAATAAATAAATTTGGAAATGCAGTAGACCTATTGTTGCAGGCAAGAAATTCAAGCATTTCCATAGGGTTTTGAAACTCTGGTGGCAGAATTGGCTTTCATGCCTCCATTTCCTCACAAAGCATGTAACCATCTATATCAGCCAGTTTTGTGGTTTTAACTTATTCTTTTTCCTGTGCCAGCTTGACATCTGTCGATGCCACTTCCAGATCTGCTGCACATTTTTTTATGGTGTCCTTGGACAGGTCCTGAAAATTGCACAAGAATCCAAATAAATTTTGAAGCTTTTTCAGTTGTACAAACAGCAGCTCAAGTGTTTGCAGTGCTTTTTATTCAAATATTGCACTATGAAGTCTGTTTTTGGATCTCACAAAGGTTCATCTGCAGATTCATAATCAAATAATTTTCTTTTCTTGGATAAGCGCTTACTCTTGAATACAGGCTCAACATCTAGGTCTTTGGAAAGTTCACTGGCATCAATCAAGGCTTCTTCAAAACCTTTTTTCCCTGTATGTCTTTAACCAATTACAAAGCTTTTGGAATGAAGAAAGCCCTGTAGCAACATCCATGGTATCACTCTGAAGTTCCTTACTCACAAAATTCACTTGAAAGAGTAAGGAGTGCCAGAAAACTAATGAGACCAGAAACTTGTAATCTCTCATTTGACTGACTAATGATTCAGCTCCTCTTTTTGCTTGAGCAGCATCAGTGCTTCCTGCTAACTCTTCTAGTGCATCACAAACTTCAGCAGATTTGTACCATACAGCTTTGACACTCTCTATTCTACATTCCCATCATGTTTCAGAGAGAGGTTTTACAGACAGACCCGTCACATGTTTTCTAAAAAGAGTCCATCTTTTAGTAGATGATGTAAAAAGGGTGTAAATACACTGCAGAGTTCCAAAGAAAGTCATTGCATCTGGACATGTTTTGGCCATGTCTACCAAAACTAGGTTGTAGTTGTGACATGCACATGGTGTAAAGAAAGCTCTTGAATTTTTCTCTAGAAGTCATGCCTGCACACCTGAGGTGTGTCCCTTCATATTACTACTATTATCATACCCTTGTCCATGGATATTTTCAACATCCAACCCTAAAGTTTCAAGTTCACATAGAAGGGTGTTGCACAAATCTTCACATGTGCTACTTTCCACCACTAAAGACTTGATGAAATGTTCATATACTCCTGCTGGAGCATTTGATTGTGCGCCATCAGCTACATATCTAATTACCAATGACATTTGCTCCTGATGACTGATGTCAGGAGTGCAGTCAAGAATTATTACCAAATACTTAGCAGCCTTGATTCACAAAATGATTTCTTGTAGAACAGCTTCACCCATTATATTAATAACCTCATTCTGGATGTTTTTTTTCCTAAATAATGATCATGTAATTCCTTATTCTGGATTTTTTGTAGATGATCTTGCATTACTGGATCAACCTTTCCTAGCAACTCAATAACACCAAGGAAATTTCCATTATGAGGTGTTCCTGTGTGTTCCTCAGATCCACAGAATAGCAAGTTTCTTTCTGCCAGGAATTGTACAGTGTCTACCAGTTGCTCAAAATCTTGATGACAGCATTTTGCTTTTTGTCTGATTAGTTTTTCTTGTACTTCATCAATAGTTTTTTCAGCAGATAATCTTTGCTGCAGTTCACAGCAACTGAGCATAGCTTGCAAATGCTTTTTGTACTTCTTATGCTCAGCTACTCTTGCATGAATGTTTGGCCAGTTATTAAAACCAAATGTTGCAAGTGCACTTGTTGCATTATTATCAAAAAGCTTGCAGCAGTAACAGAAGACTATCACTTGATACAGAGTATATTAGCCATGGACAATATACAATTTCACCATTTAACAGTTTTCTTTTGCAGTGAAATTTTGAAAAACGTGATCCACTTTAATTCTTTGGGAAATCTTCTACAATCATTGTAGGTGGTCCTTTTTTTACTAAATAGTCCCTGACACTCTGACTTATCATTTCTTGTCATATTGCAGGATCATCTATTGATTCTACAGGACTAGCAGATTTTGAATTCTAGTTCTCCCTTGCCTCAAAGGCACCAGCAATGATATCAACAGGCAAGTTTCCTTGTCTGTCAAATTCAACACTTTTGAAAATGCTGATATCACTTCCAGTAAATAGATTCTCACTTTGATTGTCTTGCATAACTTCTTCAGACTGGCTGCTTCCTTCAGTGTCAGTGTTGTGGCTCCACTTGCTCTTCTGTATTATCTGAGATAAGTTTGCTTAAATACTTATCTAGTGCACTTTTCTCCTTTTCTGCTTTGGCCTTCTTTGCTTGGCTATAGCCCTCTTCTTACTGCCACTTAAATATTTTCTGCCGATGTCCCTTAGTCTTTTACTCATATCTAGGGGATCCTGGAAAAAAAGTAAACAAAATATTAAAAGTGGCATCTGTCACCAAACTGATAAAAAACAAAGCATAATGTACTTAATGTCTGACTCATATCTGTCATAAATAATACAGCAGCCATAAACATTAACTTGCAAGTTTGTGTTGGTTTATGACAAGCCTTTACAGGTTTGGCTCTGTTAGAAGGCAGTTTTATTTGACAAGACTAGAGTAGAATAGACGACCCATGAAGCCGTTGGGTTCCCATTGTGACAGCAGTTGATGACAAAAAGAAGACAATTTTAATATTATCATGTGGTCAAACTTTAACTTGATGAAAAGTTGAGCATTTACCTCAGGAGTCATCATGCTCACACTGTATTCAAAATAACTGCCAAATCGTAATGTGGCGGCCTGGCCTCTCAACCGTAGTAACCTCATTCTTGATTTCAGTCTACGTCACTTTGCTGTTGCCATATTAGGATATGACAAAGCAGCTGCTAAATTCAAAAGCACTGTATTGCTAGTAATAATTACAAAAGTCTTAGTAATTACATTTTTCGTTGCCAGATTTGAACGGAACTTGGTACTGCACACTGCAGGCAAAATTTTCAGTTCTTAAAGCCATTCTCGCAAGAAAATTTGTCACGTCGGCTGGACATCAAGGTACAATAACAACAATAAACTACACCCTTCAATGGGCTATACAGGAGCCACTTTCTCAAATGCTGCTCATTATTGTCATGACTAGTGTAAAACATGGAATTCTTGAAATAATGACAATGTCCATGCATTTTGCCTTGACCAGATTGACTCCTACCCTGAATCTTGACGCCATTATCAGAAATATTTTTGTTTTGACATATCATAGCTGATTTTGAACAAAAGAACACATTCTTTTTCTCTGACAGGAAACCCCATTGCTGGGTCTGGATCACATGATGGTGCTTCACTGTCCATGTCTGAAGTATCTGTAGGATGTGATGATTCATCACCTTCAATATCTTGATTAGATATGTTACTCTTATTTTCTGCAAATGTACTTGGAAGTGTGGGTGGTTCATCAGAAGGGACATCTGGTACTGGTGCTTCATCATTAGCCACTGTTTTCCATTTTCGAAGGAAAGAAAAATTCTGTAAGGTGTTCTGTCTTTGCCAATACAGCAGCATTTTTTTCACTCCTTTCTTTGAAAACCTCTCTCTTCTGAGCCTCAGACAGCTGAATTTTCTTTGGTATACTGGATCTTCTATGTGAGAATGTAATCAGAAAAGTGTCAAAAAGAAAAGAAAACAATCAGTGTATGAGAGGTACAAGTTGGATAAAAATGGGTCTACCTTCCCGAGTCGGAGCCCTGAGTTGCCGAGATCGATTGAGTAAGTGTGGGTATAGAGAATAGGTGCTTTCACAGTGGGTGGGGGGAAGGGTTCTGAATGGAGAGCAAGGGAGTATCAGGTCTAGAATGTGCCAAAGAGGGAGGTAATTGACATCTAGAGAGCAGCTCGCTGGTCGGACTAAGTATAACTTACAAAAATTTGTAAGATGCACTTACCGGTTGGGTCCAGAGATCCATGGGTCCGTGTGTTCTGGCTAAGAGTGTCATCCTGGTCTCAGTTACATTCGAGAGAATGTTGCCGATGTTCCAAGGAGGTCAGTCTTAAGTACACACCCGGGGTTCCGGACCATGGTGGTGTAAATATTAGTGGGATCGGTTAGTCAGACTGGTGCCTATCCCCCCACTCAAGTCATCAAGGAAACCAGATTTGGCGTGGGTCTCCTGGTGTCTGCAGAAGACTTGTGTGTTAATGATCTTCAGGGGCAAGGGCGTTGGTACTGGGATGAGAACAGATTAGCCCCCCCCTCTGTGTAGGGGCAATGGTGTTCTCTAGATGTGAGGGTATGGCTCCCTAGATGTAGGAGTGTCACTCCGCCAATCTGGTTACCTGGAACTACGGACCCAGACGGCCCTTGTCTCTGGAGATGGCCCACACTGATGGCCCCTTAGGGTTAGGGTTGGTAAAATAGGGGCTGCACAGAATGCATATCACACATGTGCACACACACAGAGAGAAAGAGAGACAGACAAACAGACAGACAGAACTGTGCTGCACGGGCTTCAGCTCTCTCACACTTCGTGTGGCATCAAAACTTCTTGTTGGACCTAGATATGGTGATCCATGATATCAATATGCCAAACCCAGGAAAATTTTTTTTTTTATTTTAATAGGATAAACTAATTTTTTAATTATATTTTTGTATAAAAGGGGGCCCCTCTGAGAAAGGGGCCCGGGGCAATTGCCTCTTTTGCCCCTCCTTTAAATACGGCCCCAAGTAGAACAGCACCTGTCTCATCGTCTCCGCTATACCCGGTAAGATTCAATAAAGCAATATACTCTAGATTTATTATCTCGAACAGCAACATTACTACAATTTTATGAACACAATGCCACAGAAAATATAACATGAGAGGGGATTTAAGTAGGAGTGAAACAAAATAAAGTGAAGAGTTTATTATTAAAAGAAGGAAGTGACCTTCACAGCATAAAGACCTGTGGAATCTGGTCCAATTTTTTATTGAGATGGTTAAAAGCCCACACAGACTGAATCTATACTGGCTTCCCTTAGGGTTTGTCCCTCATAACAGAAAGGTTTGTCTTTCAAACTTCATGGTCTTCACAGCTCAGTAGCAGCCTCCAGTAACCACAGAGCTTTAGAGGACAACAAATTTACTCCAAGCAAAATAATTTTCATAATATGATTATGAACTCCAGCATCAGTGACAAAAAGCAATTTTTTGGATTCTTGGTTGCTTTTGGCTGCAAAGATCAAAAAAAAAAAACAACTTGAGCTTCCTATTGTAACCTTATTTTAGCTGGCAACTCAAAATTTTCCTAACTATCAAATTTTTTTGAAATTTTTGAAGCCTTGGCCATGTGTATTGATGGATGTCCCTGTATTATAAGAGCAAACTCTGGTTTTGATTCTCTTCTGAAGGAAGATGTCAATAAGTTTGATTTCTGGAGTTATCAGTGTATAATACAAGAAAATTTGGAATCAAAAATGTTAGAAAACACTATAAACTACATTTGTACACAAAAGCTCAATCATCACAGTTACCAGAATTTTTTTTTTAAAAAAACTTGAATTCATATTATGTAGATATCCTTTATCATTCAGAAGTTTTCTAACTCAGTAAGTTAAAAGTGCTAAATTGATTTTTCAGCATTTGCAATAAAATAAAATCTATTTCTGGAAGAACACAGTGCAAATTATCTTAAACTAGACAATGTTCATTGGTGGCTGAAAGTTTGCTTTTTTCTTTTCTACAGATGGGACTCAGCAGATGTTGATTATCATTCAAAGTGATCTTCCAGAAAAGAATTAGCCAGTCAGATAACTAGTAAGGTTTTTGTGTTTTAAGAAAATCTTCAAATGTATGTTGAAACTGATGCCCTCTTTCGTGTGTTGCAGAATAAGCCAATGGACATCGGATTCTGCTGTGCGCGAATTCACGACACAATGAAATTTATGGAATGCCAGAGACAAGATTTTGACAGCTTTTATGATCGATTTGTAGAGAAATGCAGTACATTGGGCCTAAATGACCGTGCCAGAAATAAACAGATGACCAAAGACGACAGACGAAGAATTTTTTATAACAATTTGGACAATATTATTGAAAGCTAGGTTTGGTTGATTGCAACAGCTTTTATGAAATGTCACAAAATTTCAATGACACCAAACCGGAGAACCTATCAAAATATGCAAGGCACTTTGACTTTGTCAAACTAAAGGCTGATCTTTTTGGTTTGTATATCTCAGAAATGGTGAGGAACGAATGCAAATCGTCCTGACAGCTGATCAGTTTTTTGGCCCAAAATGGTCTCATGCAGACTGTTCCAGAGGCCATAAAGTTGCTCCAACTGGTACTCACTATACCAGCTACAACAGCGTCCGTTGAAAGATCATTCTCTGCCTTGAAACGACTGAAAACTTACAGTCTGATTCGAACTGACCAAGGACGACTTCCATCCCTGGCAATCATCTCTATTGAGGCGGAAAGACTTCTAAAATTGGAACAAAATAAAGAGAAGTTTTACAACAAAATCATTGAAATCTTTGTCCAGAATGATAGACAAATGGACTTTATTTACAAATAAAGGTAGATCCATGCAATATCTATTTTTATTTCATGTTGTGTTGTATGACCCTAACTTAGGGGCCTGGTTTACTACAGCAAACACGGCTTTGCACAACATGGAGACAGACACCAAAGTATTTTGAAGAATGGAAAAAGTCGGGTCTACTGGCAAATATTATTTATGGTCGAAATATTCCTGTACTATCTTCATATTCTGGTAGTTTGAACAATTCCAAGGTAAAAAAATTTTTTGTTTGAATTTTTTTAAACTACTGCATGCTTATTTCAGTTAAATTATGTGGTATTTTTTGTATTGTAAATTGATTTTTAATGTAGAATTCTTCCTTATCCCCACAATCCTTAGCTGACCTGGCTGCACTGGTTTCACATGTGCATTTCATGACTCCCAATACACATACTGTTGAAGAAGTTGTTAATTAAAGTTCAAATTTTAAGAAATTTTTTTTTAATTTCAAGTTTTTAAAATAATTTTTGCAGTTTCCGAAGACAGTGAATCAGAAGGTTTTGTGATTGACTTCACTTCTGCTGCCACAGATATGCATAGTGATTGTGAAGATGAAAACAATTGAAAACAACTGATTTTAGCAACCGAAATTAGCCAGTGACTTGAAGCAAAGCAATTCCAACTTTTAACCTCACTTTTTTATTAGACAAATTTTTTTTTAAATGATTATTGTGATATGTACATTTTTATTTTTTTTAAATTTTAATGCATAGATGATTTTTTATTAAAATAAAATTATAATTTATTTTATTATAAAATTTTTAAGTAAAAAATGAAATCATATGCGTGCAAAAAAAGGTACCATGGTCTTTAACTGTTTTAGAAAACCAAATGTTACATTCGGGCAAACATTTTGCTGAATGCTGAATTTAGTGCCTCTCCTGTCTTTGACCTCACCTCAGGTCATTGGTGTGGTGTACTGGACAATTAACCTAGTGGATTCTTTCATGGAAAACACAACTGGTGGTGATAAAGATTAATAGAATACAGATGTTAGTTACTTGATAAGTTCAGTTTATCTCAATGTATTTATGTATGTATTTTGATCTAAGACTGAATTTTGTTTCTTTAGTTGTAAATAAATTCAATCACAAATTTGCCTCAGGTTGGTTAATGTTTGTTTGTTTAAAAAGAGATTTAAAAGAAAAGCAACTGATAATAATAAAAAAAAATGTCAGACTCCTTACAACTATTCAAAATTTTGTAGGTTTTCATTAAATTTTTTGAAAAATTATTTTTTAAATGAAGATGACAAGAAAAAAGAAATGATAGCATATTTTACATCTTATTGCAGAGGGAGAAAAAGGTAATTTGCATTATTCAAAGAATTCGGTGAGTCTTCAAAATTCCAATGTTGTATAATAAATAGACAATAGTGTTGCATCTATGTGAAGATGAAGGAAGACAAAAATTAAATAGATAAATTTATTTATAAGGTATGAAAAAAATACTATACCAGTTGACTAGTTACAAAAATTTGAATAGCAGAATAAAAGAATAAAACATTGAGTGCAAGTCACTAGATGACTGAATGCAAATATTTTATTTCCTGTTGTGAATGAAACAGTTTTTTTTTATCATTTGGCTATCTCAAACGATTTTTGTTTTTGAAGTGAACATTAGTAAGTCATTCCATGACTTTATATGGAAATTATTTAAAATTGTAACACTTGCATATCGTAGTGAGTAATACAAAACAAGCATCTGTGCATTAAACTTCAGATAGGATAATAATATATTATTCATTTGCTCATGGTGTTTTTTTTTTTTTCATTCCAGCCCCTATTGTCAGTGTATATTTCAGCTTTATGGCTTGGGAATAAAAATCAAAAAAAAAATAGAGGGAAAGAGACATAAACTGTTATTCCTTGCATTTCTTGCATGAGAAATTTATGTTTTTCCTAGGTGTTCATTACTCTTACTGGTGGTGGTGATTGTCCAGCAGACAACATTTCAATGCTGGAGCACAGTTTGATAAGGTGAGCTTTAATTAGCCTTGCTTTTAACTTTCTCACATAACAGCTGTTACATTGGATAAAGAAAGATTACAGAAAAAGCGTTATTTTCGAGCAGAAACTTTTCCCTTCCCTTCCTTTCATGAATTCAGAAGGCTTTCTGAGAAAAATGTTAACAATTTTGAATTTCCAAGCTGACATTTGAGCCATTTGCCAGCAAAGCTCCTCATAATTACTGGATCGGTTGGTTTGAGGGAAATGGCAATTTGTTTAATGGTGTTCCACTTGGCATCTGTGATATTAAGCAGAATAACTGGTGCTACCATATCCTGTCAGAATTCCTTAAACTTAAGAGTTTAGTGCCATCTCATGGCATGGAGCAGTTTAAGATCTCTTGATTTCAGTTTCTTATCAATAACCATGCATATCTTACTTGTTTTTGTTTTGTTTTTCTTTTTTGCATATGGAATGACCTTTTAGAACAGGGGCGCACAACATACGGCCCGCCAATGAATAGTGCCAAAATGAAAACATTTTAAAATAAATATAGCAGCCGCGTCTAATTCAAGTAGATAAATGTGATACATTGTCACATAGTGGCTGATTTCCAATGTTTTAATCATCATTACATTTTCTCCAGCTCATATTTTCATCATCTTAAGGTTATGTAACCTGCAGACCTTGATGGGGGTCACGTGCCTGACGGCGCTGAGTGCTGGACCGTCGACATCGGCGATGTCTCAAGGAGTTTCGCATTCCTTGCCAGCATCACCTGGGGGATCGTATGCCCCACGAGTAAATCCTCCGGTGAACCAATACACCCAGTGTGGAGACGATAATCGCCAGGAAGAAGACCTCGCTGTTATGGAACTAACCGCAGTTGAATACTGTATGGAACTGTACTTCCAATCCCCAGACCTCGCTGACCATCGTGTACTACTGTCACAGCGATGACTCGTGCTTGCCTCACAGGCCACCGACTGCAGGGTTAGTATTATTTAAAAATGGCTTACAAAATTGCTTCGAAATTACGGGTCTACCTTCCAGGGATGGAGCATGTGATTCCACAATCGATTGACTAAAGGTGGGGCATGAGTTAGGGTTAGTTTTTTTTTCATATAAATCCTACTCATTAAACGTGTCTACCAGAGGCGTAGCAAATGGGGGACGACGGGGAGGTTCCTGTGGCCTATAAATTATAATATTAATTAATAACTAACCACCTCCGCCCGTGAAATTTCCACAGTAATTGCAAAATCAGGGAAACGCACATTCAAGCAATGGATACCGTTTGCTGGAGTAAGGGACATAACTGTTACAAAATCATGTTTGTAATCCAGGGAATTTAAATGCAAATTATAGAATCCGGGTGCCTAACATTTATAATTTCATATGGTGAAGATGTTTTCCCAAATTTAAGAATTGCATTACAGACTTTGCTAACAACTGGGGTTTCTATTGCTAGTTGTGAAAGGTCTTTCAGCAAGCTGAAATTAACTATAACATACTTGAGAACTTCAATGACTCAAGAACGACTGAGTAACTTGGCAATATTAAGAATTGAAAAAGACGTACTCGATGCCTTAAATTTTGATAGTTTAATTGATTCATTTGCAGCAGCAAAAGCACGGAAGGTTCATATATAATGTAACAATGAATACCAGAAGGCTACCTGTACAAGATCTAGTTAAGTATATGCACAGTTTTGTAAACTAATAGAACTTATTGGTAAACATCAGTAGTATTTCACCAATCTGTTTCGTAATACATGTACACCACCAGTGACTGCATGCTTGAAAAATTACTCTAGCTATGTGACTTTGAACGATACTGGATGAAATAAATATCAAAATGGTTTACAATTTAACAAATTATGTAAGTAAAGCTAATAGGCGATACCTCATTAGTTCCAGATTTACAGTTGTGATATTGTGAGATGTTATATTGTGACTTTAAATTAGCTCTTTATAAGACGCTGATCAATTCTTTGTGATTGTCATTAAGTGGGTAATGAGTCACAAACAAATAATTAAAACATTCCAGAGGTGGGGGCGCCAAAAGGGTCTTTGCCCAAGGGCGCTGAGAACTCTTGCTACGCCTCTGCGCTCAAATTACACATGTCAACAAGTATTTTTCATCAAGCATATGTCAAGGTGTACTTAGTGTAGTTTTTAATGCTGATTTCAAATATACAATTAGTTTTTTGACATCACGTACAGTTTTCAAGATGAGAAAGTTTTTTGGTTTTAGCTCATGCATTATATAGAAATTCCAATTAATGACGTGTATGCATGTATTTCATTTACATCATGGAAACATACCTTTAAAATAAACTACATTATTCATTGCTGCATAGTTCAGATGCAATATTTCATCATCTTAAATTAACCAATCAAGTTTTGTCTGATGAAATAGGTATTTCAACATCAGTCATAATTGGTCAGATGAAATATTTCATCGTCTCAAATTCAATATAAGTATAACCGTTTGTATCTATTTCCTTACTTGTTTTACAGTGTTAACAATGTCAAGATAGTGTATAAATCCTCCTGTGTTTTGTTATGTCTGTGGACAATTTATTGTGAAAGCTCAAAAACGCACAATAACACCAGAGATCAAGAAGATTTATAAGCTATACTTTGACTGTCCTCTTGGAGATCAGGACAAGTTATGGGCACCACATTTTATCTGCTCAGCTTGCTCAAATGGCTTACGTGACTGGTTCAATAAGAGGAAGAGGTCCATGCCTTTTGCCACTCCAATGATATGGAGGGAGCCGAAAGACCATTTTAATGACTGTTATTTTTTCAAAGTAAATGTCACAGGATTTTCTATGAAGAATAAACACAAAATTGAGTATCCCAATTTGGATTCTGCAATGAAACCTGTGCCTCACAATGGAAGTCTGCCAATTCCAGTTCCACCAGATGATGGTATTGAAACAGCAGATGATGATGCTGACTGTCACGATAGAGCTGCTGAGGAAGATTACGTGGCTGATGACGATAGCTTTGAACCTCAGAAATTTTCCCAAGCTGAACTGAATGACCTTGTCAGAGACCTATCCCTCTCAAAAGATAAAGCAGAACTGTTGGCATCAAGACTGAAGGAGAAGTATCTGCTAGAGCACGGTGTTCGTATAAGTTATTTTCGGCAGAGAAATGTGGTTCTACAAACGTGTTTTTCTGTTGAAGGCCCGCTTTGCTTTTGCAGTAACATCGATGGACTTTTCGAATGTTTATCACAAATCATGATCCTGGCGTTTGTTTATTGACTCTTCAAAACGAAGTTTAAAAGCTGTACTTCTCCATAATGGTAATTTGAATCCCTCCATTCCTATTACACACTCCGTTTATCTTCATGAATCATATTGAGAATATGGAACTTTTACTTCATGCCATTGCCTATGAAAGATAGTCATTGAAAATATGTAGAGATTTAAAAGTCATTGGAATGTTAATGGAAATGCAGTCAGGTTTCACAAAATACTGTTGTTTCTTGTGTCTATGGGATAGTAGGCAACTGACAGACATTATTCGGAATCAAACTGGCAGACAAGAACATCATACCAACCAGGACTGTCTAACGTCAAGAATACACCTCTTGTAGATCCATGTAATGTCCTATTGCCTCCTTTGCACATAAAGCTTGGACTGATGAAACACTTTGTAAAGACACTAGGGAAGAGAAATGCCAGAGGGTTTGAGTATATTGTAGAAAAGTTTCCCAAAATCACACAGGGGAAGTTGAAAGAGGGTATCTTTGTCGGACCCCAAATTAGAGAAGTACTCAAAGATGTCAACTTCAAGACAACACTGGATGAACTGAAACTGCCTGCCTGGAATGCTTTCAATTGGATCTGTGAGAATTTCTTGGGCAACAAGAAGGCAATGGACTACAAGGACGGCATCAAGAATCTTCTGAAATGTTATTCAGCAATGGGTTGTCGCATGTCACTGAAAGTTCACTTCTGGACTCCCATCTGGATTTCTTCGCAGATAACCTTGGAGCAGTGTCTGATGAACATGGTGAATGATTTCACCAGGACATTAGCGCTATGGAGAAACGGTACCAAAGTTTCTGGAATGACAATATGCTGGCTGACTACTGCTGGACACTTTACCGTGATCAACCAGATCAGGAACACCGCAGGAAATCCAAATCACAATGTTTCCTACTCTGTTGTTCTAACTTTGTCTGTTTTGTCTGACCCATTTTTTGTGTATTCACTCTTTGTAGAATGATAGTGATGATTTTTAACTCAATAAACTCATTTACTTTCTAAAAATAATATGTCCTTATTTATTACGTTAATGATTTCATATATACAAATATGTAAATATTTGCATGTATCTACTGAAAAACTGATACGTGCTGCATACAAATGGAGTGAAATTTTGAAATCAGCATGAAAAATTACTCTAAAAAGTTGGTTTGCATTCATAATGAGTATAATACATTTAATTTTGTTGACCAGTGTTGTTGGTTAAATACCATGTCCCAACTAATCCATCGTTGTTTGAAATCCTACAACATTCACGATATTTCTCTAAAATTCTTATCTATGAATATGTAAGGAACTTTTCTTACTTACCGGTCGATGCGATGTAGGCCGTACGGAAGTGAAGTTGGGAGTGGGTTTTAATCGTAAGGCTGTTGTTTTAATTCTGGTTGTTGGTGACGCGTGGTTTATCACTAATGTGCTCCGGTGGCGAGGGGCTGTTTAGTGATGTAAGGGCCGTAGGCCGTGCGGTTGGAGACTTCACCCCAAAGCCACTGCCCAGACAACTGATTAATTATTTTATTTATTTATATATTTATTATTTTATTTCTTACTTTTCCATCTAGAATCATATATTATACGCGAGGGAAGAGGAAAACAAATTAAAATTAAAGGGATTAGATAGACTATTTATTTATTTCTTGTTTAATTTATCTTTGTTCTTTGTTTAATGTTTGAAGGGGAGTGCGGGGGAAAAAAGGACCCCTGCTAAGGAGTTCCTTTGTTAACACCTGAAAGGGAGTGAAATGATATATTATTGTAATTCTAGACCATTATTTATTTATTAAGTTGATTGTTTTTTCATCATTCTAATCACGTGAGAGATTTATTTCTTGGTTGAGATTTAAAAGGTTTAATCGGGCTACTAATTCCTTTTGTTGGCGGATTCTATGTTTAGAAATGAAATAGTATAAAGGAAAGGAGCGTGGCTCTGGTGGCCAGCTGACTCTGTTGTTCAACATTTGAAAGGGAGTGGTGCCTTTAGTGGAGATGAAGGAGCATGAGGGAACAAGAAGCGTGGCTCTGGTAGCTGGTTAAGAAGAAAACGAATTAGAATTGAAAGAATTAAGTGGTTCTCAAACTTTTATGGACATCTGGGACCCATCCGGTTGTGATGCATGTACTGTGGATAAGGCGCTTTAATACTTTTTGTTTATTGAATACACAACCATTTTTCATCAGAGGTTTATTGTGCCGGCTGTATAATTTATAAATTTACTTCTCAGATTCATAATGAGGTACGTGTGAAGAATGCGCTTGCTTTCTATTTTTGCTGATGTATTCGACGTCCACATCGATTTGAGTCATTTTCAGACGCAAGGAGTTTGATAATTGCAGTTTATTTCGAAATTTGGTTTTGATTCCTATCATTGCTGCAAATCCAACTTCACACATGTATGAAGTCGTGAAAGGGAGCAGCACTCTCAAAGATTCGGTAGAAAGAGTTGGATGGGTGTGTTGAACTGAAAGCCAAAACTGCATCAATTTTTTTCGATTAAAATTCATTTTCAACGAGGTGTCTTCGGACAGATCGATAGTTCTTCATCTGCCTTCGTAGATTTTCCAGTGGCCACGTCACTGCTCTGAAATGGATTCGCAATCCAGGCTTTTTTCGCACAATTTTTCATCTCTTCAAGTAAGTAATAATCAAAATTTTCATAAAAAATTTTTTTGATTAAAGCTCGAATTTTATCATGCACTGCAAATATATCAGTTCCGTTTGTCCTTGTAAGTATAAATTCAGATCATTCAATTTCGAAAATATATCTGCCAAATACGTGAGCTTCAGAACAAACTTCTCGTCACGCAACGATTCTGCCTGATCGCTTTTTTCCATCCAGAAACATTGCAACTTCACTGCGGAGTTCAACGAGCCTTGTCAGCACTTTGCCCCCCGACAGCCTTCTTTTCTCAAAATAAATATCAACCGCTTTCCCTTTTTCTTTCCTCCCGTCAATCGACTTTTTGAAGATAATATTTTTCGTGATATAAAAATAGGAGATATATCGTCGGTTTTTCTATAATTCTATATCATTTATTTTGAAGGGAATGACAAAATAGCCGAGTATAGTAGAATGTAACCCAAAATATAGAAAATTAAAAATAAATAAAATATAAAAATTTATACTAACCCTGACCATATTTTGTACTCTTTCCGATGTTTTACACTCTTCTCTTGGTAGACGGAAAGTTGACATAAGTTCGTTCTCCTCCCTTAAACGTTTTAGGACTAACGATGTCTGACTTTCCACAACTCTCAAAAGTTCGTAACTAAATTTTGTTTCCTTTATCAGCCATAACGAAAGCAACACGGTCACGTGACTGGACGGCAGCCACGTGGTGGGAGCGGTAAAAAGAAAGAAAAAGATCGCAACACAATTTAGTAACGGTGGCCCCGACTTAAATAAGTCTGACAATAGGAGAAAAGAAAAAGAAAGAACAAAGTGTAATATCTGTCCGTATCAGCTAAAAAGAAGAAAAAAAATATCGCAACGAAAAAGAACTGACACCCGTTCGAACTTATTTCAAAGTGGCATGTGTTTCTTGAATACAGTTGTCCCCCGGTATTCGCGGGGGCTACGTCCCTTGAGCACCCGCGAAGAGTGAAAAACCGCGAATATTGGACGTGGTCCATAAAAATGCCTATAAACGTCAAAATATAACGTAAAATATAATTAAATATATAATAATAATTTAATTAAAAATACAACACTCAGAGAAACACTCGAGATAGCTACACGCGGTAAACTGGGATGATGCTGGGCTGCATCTGCCTGAGACGGCGCCTCGTGGGCAGCAGCCAATCAGCAGCAAGGAGAAATAAATAACGCTCTCGGATTGGCTACTTTCACACCTCCAGCCAATAGCGTTTATTTTATATTGATATTTTGCTGAATTTACGTTAATATTTATATTACAAAATTAGTAAATTGTATTGTTATTAATAATTTAGCGTTAAAAAGCGTGAAGAAATATATATTGCCACGAAAAAAGCCATTTAAAAATCGCGGAAGATATTTGCGATTCCGCGAATATGCGGGGGTTTCCATGAACAATTATTAGTTAGGTTCTAAGGAAAATTCCGCGAATGCCGAACCGCGATTACGCGGTGGTCGACTGTACTGACCCTAAAGTAGATTTCGCTTTGTTTATTTTAGTTATACACTTCCTATGCTGAGATCCCTTCTCTCCGACACAAGTTTTGGTTTTATCTGGGTGTTGTTTTTAACACTGTTCTCTAGTACAGGCATCCCCCGCGTTACAGAACCCCGGGTTTCGGAATTTCGCTCTTACGGAATTTAATGACCAAAAATTTCGCGATACAGCCCCGTAAATTCGGCCTTCGGAAATTGAGGTAAATTTAAAAAAATTTTTTTAAAAAATCACTATATAAAATTAAAATTATTTTGTTAAAAATTATAGTTTGTTTGGTGTGGATTTCTGGCCTTTCTTTTTACGCGAGCGATCGCGTAGTTTATCAAATTTTACCGAATCGCTCTTTGATTTCCTCCGTTAATTGACCTGTGCCAAGTACTCGAGAGCAGTGTAAAGACAACACCCAGATACAACCAAACAAACTCAAGTCAGGGAGAAGCGGTCTCAGCACAGGAAGTTTATAATTAAAATAAACAAAGCAAATTCTACTTTAGGGCTCTGAAGTACATGCGGCGGAAAACTTTGAAATTGTTTCAAGTTCGAACGGGTGTCAGTTCTTTTCGATTTTTTTTTCTTTTTTTAGCTGAAAATTGGCTTTAGGCCAACGTGCAGTAGCCTTACACTCCTGCCCAGATTCTGGAGGACCTACACCGAAAATTTATGTTCTTCAGGCCCTACGGTTCGGCCTTGAAAGAGTTAAAAACAAACACACAAACACTTAAAAATATTATTAGATGCAATATATGTATACAAGGAATTATTTCTAAAGTACTGGGATTATTTAGACAGAGGAAAATTATGCAGATATATTGCCCCATATTTTCAATACTGGAAAACAAATGTAGTAAAACCTCAATTTAACAGGCCCCTTTTCAACGGACTTCGCAGGCAATGGCCGCTGTCTGATCTCCCGACGAAAGTCCGCGTTGAGCTGTGCCAAAATGATTTTGCTTGGATGCCTTTTGCGCATGCGTATCTAGACATTGTATGTAAACGTCCGGATTTAGCGGACACTTCCCCCGTCCTATTAGTCCGTTAAATCGAAGTTTTACTGTGGTTTACTAAAAATAATAAGGTGTCTTTCAGGTCTGTATGCTCATTTATATAATAACCTTTTGTGATGACAAATCTGTGTAGCTTCAGCCCTACATGCTTTGCTCTATGGGTATTGACTAAACATACAACTGAAGAGTTCAGGCGCAAAAGCCGACAAGCGCCATTCAGGTCGAAAATTAATGAATCCAACCAGTATGACGTCCGAAGTGTGATCTTTCGTTTAAGCACGTTCGTTTTCTTGCAAAAACAGATATCTCTAACGTACAGTGGCGGCGCTGAGGTGGTGCTTGCTGGTGCTAGCAATAAAGTTATGAACTCTGTGCTGGTCTAAGGTCAGATCCACTCTACACTTCTGCTTATTTGTTGTCAGTTCGTTCGTTGTCAATGTCTTGTCGTTGCTGTCCTGAGATCAGTTAAGCTGATCTAAGGTCACTTAAGGTGGTGATGTTGTTGGTGCCCAATTTGGCCTAGAGCCCCAGTCCTTGCCGCGTGCTCCCCGCAGGCGTCGCCGTCCGAGTCCTTTAGCTGCAGGCCCCAATGGTAGCGTGGCTCGATTACGTCAGTCCCACTGCTGTAATGTCAAGTTCCGGCTCCCGTCGCCAGCGTGTATTGTCCGCGCTTCCATTAGGGCGGCGGAACGACGGGAAGTCACGTGGGGGGCAGTGATGGCAGTGTGAGTTACAGCAGAGGCCTGTGATGCAACTGGGAGCGCCTGCCGTGGGAGGCAAGCCCGCGGGGCGGCAGGCGGCTATAATGTCACTCACTCTCACTCATGCGAGAGATTTAGTCTACACATATTGTGATTCTACAAGCTAGCGTACATTATTTTGGCCGGCGTGAAAAATGGATCGATTTTTAGTGAGAAAATGACCTCATCCAGAGGAATCAGTGGTGTCTCAGCCTGAGCCTGTTTTGATTGAAAGTGACATGCAGAAAGATGTAAGTGTGGATGAGGACAACAGTAGTTCATCGAAGGAGTGTGAGGACTTAGTAGAGGAACAAGAAATGGAGCGGGAATAGTACGTGGGTGAAGCTGCTCTTATTGCTAGTGGGAATACTGTTAGCGATGTTAGCCAGCAGCCTGAGGATGGACCACGTCGGCAAACATTGAAAAAGAAACCTTCGTAATAGTTTGGCAATCAGCAAAGGAGTTTTATTCGTGATTGGTTTGACCTGTACTCCCGATTGGAATATTCGATCACGAAAGGTACTATGTTCTGCTTCGCATGCAGGCATTTCCTGTGTGGAGGACATGGGTTCCATTCTAAGTCTACCTTCACTGTCACCGGTTACAGCAATTGGCGGAACGCTGCAACAGCTTTCAAAACCAACCATGTAAGTGCAGTTCATAAGTTTGCTATGGAGGCGTGGGCCGAATTCAGATTGAGAAAACAAGACGGTTCAAGATTGGGCGATATGCTTGATAAAGGAAGTGCAAAGATCGTCCAAGAAATTCGTGAGTATGAGAGCAGTGGTTGAGTCTCTACGCCATACTGCGTGTCAAGGCATTGCCCTGCGATGACACCGGGAGGATGATGGAGCTGGCAATAGGGGAAACTTTGTTGAGTTGCTCACTGTAATTGGGTAGTTTGATAAGACTGTAGCTAAATAAATAGAGGACAATCCTGGAAATGCAAATTACACCCATCACGATATCCAAACTGAAATTATGGGTATTATGGCAGATATGGTCAGAAGTCAAATAAGTGCAGAAATCAAGGAGGCTGAACATTTTGCCATCATGGTGGATGAAAGTAAAGACTTGAGTAAAAAGGAGCAAATATCAGTGGTGGTGCAGTATTTGAATAACGAAACAGTGCTTGTTGAAGAATTCTTGCACTTCACTCCAGCAGTATGGTTGGACGCAGAGTCACTTTTTAAAAGCATTGAACAGACACTCGCCCAGTGTGTCATTGATAAGAACGTGCATATAGGTCAGTGTTATGACGGGGCTGCAGTAATGTCCGGGTACAATAACGGGATACCAGAGAGGTTCGGGAAAGAAGTCCCGTAGGCATTATATACATACTGCCATGCTCACAGACTTAACCTTGTTTTAGTGGATGTTGTGAGCAATGTACAATAAGCGGGTGAGTTTTTTGAAACTGTGCAGCTGCTTTACAACTTATTTTCAAACTCTGTTGCCCACGATCTTTTCATGAAGAAACAGAGAACTGGAATTAACTGCACAGCCCGTGGAGTCGAAGAAATTGTCAGATACACGCTGGGCATGCCAGTATGCAGCTTTGTGGGCTATAAGGAAATCACTCCCTGCCATTATAGCTGCAGTACAGGATATTATGGGTCAACCAAATGCACGGAGGAAAACGGAGGCCAGACTTCTGACTGAAATGAAAAGACGGTTCTCAATTGAGACTGAGGGTGTTCTGACTGAAGTCTCAGCATTGAGTCCCAAACACAAGCTCTTCCTAGACAAGAATTTTCTTTGGCCAATGGCCCAATACTATGGAGTGACTGAGGTGAACCTGACTGCAGAGCTACATCAGGTGCGGCGTCCGCTGGAACCAAAACAAAAGCAAGGATGGACAGTGAATGATGCAGTGGAACTTCTAGCTCTAATGAGACCCTACCGCGATGCATTTATAGATTTATACAAACTAATCTGCATATCACTGACTCTGCCTGTGACATCTGCCTCTTGCGATCGGAGTTTCTCTTTCCTCAGACGCCTCAAAAAATACCTAAGAAATAGCAGCGGCGATGCTCGGAACAGCAACTTGGCCCTGTTGGCCATAAACAGCCGGAGTAGCAGGCACTTGACATCCAGAAAATCATTGATGCTTTCGCCCCCGATCACAACAGCAGACGGATTTCGCTTCTCTGAAAACATCGATGGTCAGTGCAGTTGATTTTTTTTTTAATTTGTGCCTAGACTAATGCTGTTTATAATTACTATTTTGTGGTGGATGCCCCATAGTCCTTATATTTCCTGCAAATCCTAAAACATTATTACACTTACTGCTATTAAGCCGACTGGTTTTCTTAGACTTCCGAGCGGTGATTCCGTTGATTTTTGTTGTAAATTCAGTAGTCGAATTAACTGAGGTATTGCACGGTCAGAGTACGATTTGTCCAACTCCCGGTAAAGCCTCGTATCTGTTGTTTGCCTTATTTGGCTCTAATAACGGTGCATCTTTTGGCATTGTCTGTCTATGCAATGACAATAGCAGCGGACATTGTGGGTTAGTGTTGTGTTTCTCAGTTGAAAAGCCCGCATTTGACGCTGATTGCCGGATTGGTGCGTGATTCATGTTGTGCGCTGTGGGTCGGATGCTCTGTTTGTTTGTTGGTTTGTTTGTGCTCTGTGTCGCCCGGGTTGTCCCTGATGCTGTTGACACTGTCACAGTTCACTTCTATATTAGATCTATCAATTTCTGTTGCTTGTGAATCAATAGAGGCTTTTATAGAAGGCACATGATGATTGAAACGGACTTTTGAACGCCACCCGTCCGGCCTTGTGGATACATATTACTGTGCAGTACATCATCCCTCAGCACCACCAATGAATAATTCAGCCCCACTGTAGCACCAGCAAGAAAAAACCTCTGGCGCCGCCACTGCTAACGTAAAATGCATTGCTATTAAGAGTTTTATTTCAAATGCCATCAAACGCCCGACTCCATTTTTTACAAATACCGACATCTCCAATGGGCCGATTAATGCCCCCATGTTGCTGACGTCATTCAACATGGCAGCGCCCATGGTTTCTCAGCTCGATGTTCACTTCAGCGTTTAAATTCATCCCTGATTCAGTAAAAAATGTTTAAAACCATGGAAAACTTCGATGATATCAACGAAGCAGTTATCCTATCATCAACTGGGCGTAAACGGAAAGTTAATTCAGCTATTTCTGCCTGCTCACAGGCCAAAAAAGCTTGTCATAGCAGTGCTGCGGATAATCGCCCCTATTTCATGTCCCTCTCTGACAAAGACCTAGCCTATGCCCATAACCAGCTCTATTCGACCACAGACAAGGCTAGTCAAGATGTCTTTGATTGTTGTTGTTGAGCGAGTTGGACTTCCGAACGAGGCTCTTTCAATGGCATTGCATCCCGTAAAGACAGGTGGCCTGCTCTCTGTCGAGTCCTACTCGTGATTGAGAGATGTTCGTCGAGCCGACAAGCGGCCCGGTCCACACGACACCGGGGGGCCCCAAGGACCCGGGAGGTCTCTCTCACGTCGGACACGAAGGAAATGTCGTACAGCTGTTTCACGCTATTGCGATTATCAGCGACAACTCTCCTCTGACCCCAACCTGGGATCGAATCCGGTACAGGAGCAACGGTCCCCTTACAGAGCTAACCCGCTATCACCTGCCCCACCAGGCCTGCTGTCTTTGATGAATATCCTGCCAGTTTTACTGAGACAACCCAAGTTTGCTGATGTTTCCAGAAAGAATGTCAGGGACTACACAGTGAAGTACTTCCTGGTGAATTCAAACGGAGAGAAGGTCCCATTAAACAGAGCCTCCTTCATGAGCATTTTGGGTGCGTACAATAGAGCAGACTTACTCAAGTTGTGACTATGAATACATTTTTAATGATTCCCTCTGCACTGGTCCAAGACATAGTTGAATGATTAGTAATTCCCTTCAGATATTGAGAAATACTGTTGGCAGTGGATTTTAGTCTCAGTTGTGTTTATATAAAGTATCCTAACCTCCACATAATTATTGTTTTATATTAATGCAGCTGTAATAATTTTTATAATAAAATTTCTGGGGTTTAATGAATTAATTTTTTTTCATTGTTACTCCTATTAACCCCACTTACCCCCACTAACACCACTTATTTAAAAGCTTGCTATTGTCATATAATTAACCCCAGACCAATTTATTTTTTTTAAATTTATCTAATAACCTTTTTTATTTCATATCTTTCAGGTGTCAAGAAAGATCAGCTGGCAAATATCGCAAAATATTGGTTGGCCAAACTTGTTGTCAGGCCAGAAAATCGTGGAGGTGCACAGAATGTGGAGCAGAATAGGACTCAGAGACAAGCCATTCAAGAACACATTAAAACATTCACCTGCCGTGCAAGCCACTACACTCAAAGAGGTGCCCCTGGTAAAAAGTATCTACCAACAGACCTTAGCGTAAAGAAAATGCATGAGCATTTTAGGGAACAAAACCATGCACAGGTATCATATGCACTGTACTACAGTGTGTTTGTGTACAACTTCAATTTGGCATTTGGTCATCCATCTGTTGATAACTGCAATATGTGTTTGAAATTCAAGATGCAGCTCAAGGACCCATTCATCACAGAGGAACAGAAATGGAATGTATGTCAGCCATGTTCATTCTCCATAGTTGTCGTGCAAGGTGGTTTTATGATGCAACGAATGATCTTCAGGCATCATTCACAACATGTTTCGACATAATGGAGAACCTTGTCTTACCCAAATCTCCCATCGGACAAACATTCTACTCAAGACAACTGTATTTGTATCTTTTGGTATAGTTCACCAACATGGCCGAGGTCAGCCACAAAGTAGGGATGACATAAATCTGTTTGTCTGGCTAGAATATGAAAACTGCAAGGTCAGCAACATGATGGCTTCAGCACTGTACCACTATTTTGTGAATGTTGTAGGAGCTGACCTTAAGGCACACCATAACTTGCATTTGTTTTCCAACTCATGTTTTGGACAGAACGAGAATATCAGTGTTTTGGCCATGTTTTGTGCAATGCGAAAGCAGAATTTTTCACAACTGAACATAGAGTACACATTCCTGTCCGAGGCCACAGTTTTCTACTGGCAGATTGTGCATTTGGCAGAATAGAGCAAGACATCAGGAAAAAATACTATTCTACTTCCTGAAGAGTACATTCTAATTCTATCCAAACACGGCAATGTATACGTGTATGGTAGAGACTGGCAGTGTTGTGACTTCAAGGCAGCTGCAGCTGATTATTTCAAGTCCCAGCGTTCATTCAAACTCAGTGCTGCCAAGGTCCTATGCATCAATTCAGACAGAGTTTGATTCAAACAGGTTTATTGGGGTGAATTTTGTGAACATGATTCTCAAGAGAGGTAGAAATTGGGAAAGTTTCAGGCTAGCTATCGTTCCTATGGTCAACTGTGTCAAGCAGGTCAAGAAAGATGATGTTCTGAAACTGATTGATGAGATCGGTGCTGCTGTTGACATCTGTGAGTTCAATGAGAATGCCTTGGCCAATGTGGGTAATGTACACATTGGTGGACAGGACCTTGAAGACAGCAGTGATGAGGAGGATTGAACTTTCATGGAAACGACAGTGGCACAGTACAATCACATGATCCAATTTTATTTAGCATGAAATAAAAGAGTCTAAAATCTGGTTTGGAGCTATTGAAATCCAAACTAACATATCCTTAAAAAAGAATAAAACATTGATTCCCAGTATGCCTTTATGGTACAATGGTAGGAGATATGTCTTTAAAAGGACAAGGCAGAATTGAGACATCCTTTGAAAACAAACAATTGTCTTTGCACCATGCTAGATTGCAGCCCATCCTATGACACATCTGTGACAGTGAGCTAGAGATATCTTCATTACGTTTTCTCTGAACTCAGGTGTGTAATCTCGAGATGTGAATTGCTGAAATGTGGACTCATCTGAGAAGAAGAATACAAATTGTAATACTTGATTGTCTTATCTTACCAGACATTTTCCCTGAAAGAAGAGTTTACTTGTGTGCCACAAACCATCTGTATTCAAAATAGTGGTGATGATATTGAACCATTTGGCTCTTTTTCTTTTTGCAAGGGTAACATCAGTAATATCTTCATGGTGATAGTAGGTATGGCAAATAATGTAGTGGTGTCTGTTGAAAATCTTTCAGATTGCTTTGCTGCATCAGTGGCATTTGTGTTGATGAACTTCAGCACATTGGTCACAGATCCATAAAAAATGTAAAACTCATTGGCAGTCTATCATTGACTCTGGTTACACTCTGAATGGCCTATTACTAAGTTGCCCATACTATAGTCCTTAAAGTATAATCAGTTTTAAAATAAAACTTCAGCTTTGTAAGACTTGATCTATTTTAATTTGAAGTTTTTTTGAATTGTGTTTGTAAAAAAAAATATATAATTTATGGTTTATAAACCTTTTTCATTTCAACCTGCTGTTGGACTCTTCCTTGCTTTGTATAAATTTAAGCTATTGTTACTATTATTATCAGCATGATTATTAATGTATCTTTATCCAGAGTTGTATTTAAGGCTTTCTAAGCGAAGTTTTAATGAAACAAAATGCTTCCTTTGACCAAAATGATGGTAGATACAGCTACTATATTTTCTGGATTACATAATTTCAGGTTCTAATTGGGAATGAATCAACAAAGAAAGATTACATGTTCAGATGTAATCTGTTGCTCACAAAAAGCTGGCATTCAGTAAACATATATCCTGATTAAATTAGCTGTGGAATACTAGTAAAATGTTAGTTATCTTTTGTTTACTTGAAATTTACCTGTATAAAGAGAACAAATAAACACCCTCAAAATTAACAAGAAATGTCAGTGTTAGTTCACAGCATTTTTAAACCAGGTCTCTGTACAGAATCTGTAAGATGTTTTTATCCACCTACAAACCAAATATATGAACAGTTAGTTTTCTTTCTGTCTTTTAAATTTCCAGTATTAAATATTATTACAATCTTGTCAAGTATCAGCAGCATCAGCTCCAGCAACTTTTTAGTGGTTCATATTTTATATTAATTGCATTTAAAATGATCACCTCCCACTTTATTAAGTTTTACATCTGTGTGATGGATAGAAATATTTTAATTGCCCATGTAAATTGTATCTGAGAATCTATGAAATCAAATAACTTTAGAACACTAAACAGGTATCCCTTCAGTGGGTGAAAAGGTAGAAAACTTTTTTAAATATCCCTAATCTAACCTCTGCAGTGTTTGGGTAGTAACAGAGGTTTTCATAGCTTTAATATTATTTTTCTTGGTTAAAATTATTTTACTAAATACCAATAGCTATGTACACACTTGAATATTCAGAAACTTTAAGAACCTGACTGACAGCATTTCTGTTGATGAAACAGATGTGATGAAATATATCTTCATGCTTAATAGTACTGCATTTTGTTTGGTGGTTAATGAAAAGAAATAACAAAATTGCTTTTCTTAGAATCTACCAAATTTCATTTATAAAGAAATAAACAAAAAACAAATTTTACTTGAAAAAATATAAATAATGATTGGAAACATTAAAATAGATTTTTTAAATCTAACTTGTATGCATGTAATTATGTTTACTATAGTTTGTGTAATTAATGTGACTTTTGTTTTTTGAAAAATGTAAATGCTTTATGCCATGGGCCAGTTTTTATAAATAAGGGTACTGAAAATTGCTAATTAACCTGGTAAAATGCTGCTATCATTTTTCCTGTAATGTTGATGATAGATCATCAATTATCAGTTGGATTATATAGTGACATAGAAAAAGAAATTTCTTATACTGTAGTTTGAGCATTTCTTATAAAACTATTCATATTGCATCAGTTTTTTTGTTTCCTTGATAATTTATGGGATAGTAAATTAAAATTAAATTATATCTCTTGGAAAAAAAATAAAATGTACTGTGTAACAAAATTACAGACAAAAGTTTTCCATCACCCTAGAATTTTCTAAATTTTCTCAAATTAAGCATGCTGAACTTGCATAATACCATCATGTTAACATAATGAAATGCTTACTGCTTTGTAGTGTACCATATAATTAATGGTAAAATAGCTAAAATTGATAAATGTAACAATTTGAAATCTAACATGCAAATCAGGGTTTCCAAAATCGCAATGGCTTATACTTATAGCTTGTTATGGTAGTGTTGTACAGTAAAAATAGCAAATGGAATGCATCTACAGGATTATGTCCTCTCCATTACCCTAAATAAAAACAAAAGCATATGCCTGTGCAAGCAATTTAGCCAATTTTACAAATATTATTGAAAATAAAAGATTTTTAATGTGCAAGGTCAAAGTGTTAAAATTGCTTGAATATGAACATGCACATTACAGTCTACTCTTAGTTTAGATACTACACTACATAGAAACACTTCATGTACTATTATATCCTACAATACTTGAATCGGCCACCATAATATTAAATCTGGTCCTGAATTACAAATGCATGATTTCCAAAAAGACCTAAATATAAATTGTGACAAGTGTGTGACTCATTTAGAAGTGCTCCTAAGTATAGTGTCAAGATACTTGACCATAGATTTAAGGTAGATTTTGCTATTTTTATTTTTTTGGTGATACAAAGCTTTTGGCTATGGCTGTAAATTACCATCATTGTATTGACTGTTTAGCAAGATGTATGTTCTTTGAAGGCTTTGTAATTTAAGACAAAAAAAAAACAATTAGTTAACCTTGAATTCTTCTTTCAGTCTGTTGGTTGGTCTACCTGACTATAGCCACCTATATATATATATATATACAGGGTGTTCGGAAAGTCACTGTGCACTTATATATTTATTAACAGACATGTTTCAATATAGAATACAGGAGGTAAATATGAATAACAATTATAAACAATGTTGAAAGTGACCCCAGTTAGCATCAATACAGGTTCTTCAGTTGCTAAAACCATATTGGGATCAAAATCTGAAATATAAAAAAAATATGATTATAAAAGTTCACAGTGACTTTCCAAACACCCTGTATATTATATATATTTTTTTCTCAAACATTTTGGTTTATTCTAATAATTGTCAAAATTTAGCAAAATCTCAAAGTAATATATCTCACCTCATTAATTAGGCTTTTTCTTAAAATTTTAATAATAATAATAATAACAACAACAATAATGCTGGGCAACATTTTTTATTCTCTAAATGTTTCAAAATTTACTTTGTACTCTGTGACTGAGGTTACCAAGCATAAATACACCTTTTCTCTTCAATTTATAATTTTTTGTTTCTAAATTATTATAAAACATTATACTGGTTTCATAATATATGAGGCAGACATAAATATTTTCTGTTATGTGGCTAATATGAATCCATTTGTCTCTGTCCATGTATTCACCTAGTCACAACTTTTCACTGCTTTATCTCAAATTAGTTACATTTTTTCCTGCTTCTAGTAATATGTTACACAGTGGCTGTCACTCTTTTTAACAACACTGGAAATACAAAAAAGATTGTGATGACACATGAGTTTAATGACACCTGTGGAGGTGGAAGGATAACAATGAGGAGTATGTGACATAAAACCAGTAAAAATTATAATTTCTGGTTACAAGACTTGCTTTTGTTTAAATAGAAAACAGCTACCCTAATTTTAAGTTACCAATTACAAATAAAGGAACAACCTTTAAGTAATGCATTAACTTTGATTTCCATGCATTTAGCATTATTTAGTTTTGCAAAATCACGTATCATACAAATATAGAAAGAAGTTTTTTGTTGAATAATTGTTGTATATATAGTTTGGAGGATATATGTCTAATACAGTGGTTCCCAACCAGTGGGTCGCGACCCCTTTTTACTGGGGGGAGCCCTCGGAACCCCGGAAGTTTTGTGTATATGTACCACATTTGCCGGCTTATAAGACTCACTTTTTTTCCAGAAAATAAGTATACAAAATTTACCCTGCATCCAATCAATACACCAGTATCACCGATGGGAGGCCAAGCGCCGAAGGTGTAAGACTGTAAGACTTGTCTCCCACAGCAGGCACTCCCGGTTGTGTCACAGGCCTCTGCGGTAACACACTTGCATCATTGCCCACGCGTGCACACAGAGTCTACCTCCCCCCCGCAGTTTCCTGTTGTTCTGCCACCCTCATAGAAAGACGACAATACATGCGGGTGATAAAGGCCAGAACTCGAACTGTTACCACAGTAGGACTGACACAATCGATCCGTGCTCCCATTGGCTAATGCCATTGGGGCCTGCAGCTAAAAGACTTGGACCTTGATACCTGGGGCAGAGCTCGCTACAAGGACTGGACTATGACTCAGCCGGACGCACACTAGCCAGCTTGATTTTAGGCAAACTTGGGCACCAACATGACACACCACACAGCTGTTCTGATCAGAGGTAGAGTTCACTGATACCAGTAGATTTCTGTTTAGCTGTTGGGAATTTACTATGCATGCAGATGCTGTTCTCCGAAAAATCACTAAAATAATTTTCAATAAATGTATGATGAAATGTACTAAAATTCTTTTTTCTAATATAATATACAATATATTGTTTCTATTGCTTTTTAGTTCAGGGAACATTTACATTGATTTTTCTCCAATAATATTCATTTGAATTTGTATTGATTAAACGTTTTCTTTGTAGTTTTAAATTTCAATTTTGCTTTAATGGTCCTTCATGCTTTAAGTTTCAGCTTTAGTTAGAATAAGAATAAACTTAATATATACTTTCTTTTTAGTCTAAAGATAGACGAAGCTTAGAGGCTGTTCATTTAGTACGTATGCAAAAAGTATTTTAAAAAATTCACCCTCCACCCTTACTCTCAGTTGTACGCTTTGGCAACAATCCCCTCCTCTCAATGAAATTAAATGCACAAATTTTTTATGGAGTGGGTAGGGGTGCCATCCTACCATGCTTACTATGCCTTAAAATTAATTTTAAAATCTTGCACTAGTGCTGATGGAATTTTCAGTGTAATTAGAAATATTAGAACAAATAATGAGCATGAAAAGCGTTGAAAGGTTTTGTAAAATTAACATTTAAAATTTGGGTGAAATAAAATTTATATATATATATATATATATATTTTTGCCCTTTAAGTTAGCTCTCTTCATTTTAAGTTTGTCTTTTTTATTTTAAGTTCTTTCCTTGCATTTCAATTTTGTACTTTTTCACTTTTACTCCTTTTTAACTTCAAGCTCGCCTTTTTTCACTTCTTTTTTTTTACTTTAAGTTCATAATCTCATATTTTATAGTTTTGGTATATTAATGAATTATTGTACATTAGAAGATTGGTCTAATAATCTTTATTTATATTTTCAGAAATCCATACCCATGGCGAAAAAGTGTAAATATTCAGAAGACTATCCGAAACTTGGCTTCACCACTTTGATCAGCAATGGCATTGAGAAGCCACAATGCGTTTTGTGCAATGTTGTTCTCAGTGCTGAATCTCTGAAACCTTCAAAACTCAAACGTCACTTAGAGACAAAGCATCCAGAACATACTAAAAGGATTTGGAGTTCTTTCAGCACCACGAAACTGGTCTCAGATGTCAGAGGCTTGATCCTACAGGAAGTTTACAGCAAAAGAGCACAGCAGTAGTGCAGACATCATATGAAGTCGCATTGGAAATTGCCAAACAAAAAAAGCCCCACACGATTGGAGAAACGCTCATCAAACCCTGTATGATGAAGTTGGTGAAATTAATTCTTGTGGAAGCCAGCAAGAAAAAGATGCAACAAATATCTCTGTCCAATAACACTATTCAAAGGCAGATTTCAGATATGTCCGTAAACGTGAAAGAGCAGATTTTTGATGGCTCATGTTCTCAGATGCTTGTCTTCGTGAAGTATATTCATTCAGATGACATCAAAGAAAAGTTCCTGTTTTGTAGTGCACTTGAAACCACTACAAAAGCTGATGAATGGGACATCTGTGGGGTTTGTACAGCTATGCTAGGGTCGAAGTCAGGCTTCCAGAAGAAAATGGAAGAACTTGCTCCCCAAGCAAAGGGCATTCACTGCATGATTCACCGATATGCTCTTGCCAGTAAGACTCTTCCAGCCCCTTTGCAGGAGGTACTTGATTCTCTGATCAAAATTGTGAATTAAATCAAAACTGGGACCCTCAACACCCATCTGTTCAAAGAGCTCTGCAAAGATATGAATATGTACTATTTTATCACCTCTGAAAGAGAGATTAGAAATTTGGCAATATTGTATAATGGCCTTACATTTCAATAACCCAAATATGAAATTTTGATGTTGACAAAGATTTGCTTTAAAAAGAAAATGTTATTTCTCATTGAGATGAGACAACTTTATCTGCTACGGAGTGAAAAGACAGGTAAAAGTTGTCCAAGTTTTTAAATATTTTTATTTTATGAATACAATAACTTTAGTTAGTTATAAAATAAATACATTGAAATTGTGATATTTTATATAAAAATGCTATGTTTTACAATCTATAATGAAGAAACTGGTATTCTTAAACTACTGGACATCTTTATGTTTGCTATGTAGATCATAGTTATATAAGCAACTGTTGCTTTGCCATTGATATCTGTCTAATAGCTACTCAAAACAAGTTCTCATAGGTTCTTTCTACTGCTGAACTCAATATTTGGGCAGGTTTGGCACAGACACTTGAAAATAAAATAAATGAATTTTTATTTTTTAAAACAAAATATTGGAATAATGTATTATTAATCTGTTGTTTTACAATGCATGAAGAGTTAGTTTTTCTGCATACTTAAGCATCCTAATTAAAATAATAATTTTAATAATTATTTGTTGTAGAAAATGTCTGATTTTACATTATTAATTATCAACTAACTGTACAAATATAAAATTTAACCTGGTTAATTACTATTCTTAAAGGGGCAATTAATTTTTCAATTAAGATGCATCACATTGAAGATGTTATGCAGTTGAAATGTAAGAAGAAAAAATGAACCCAAAACTGCACATGTTTTTTATATGAACTGCTGTTCAGGGAATGAAGAGAAACATTGTTTAGTCCTTTCTGGGGAAACTTGGCTAAAACCAGCCAGACAAATAAGCTGTTTTTAGCTTGGCTGTAATGAGTCATTTGATGATTACTTCTGTATTATACTTTAGATAGCACATGCAGAAATATGCTGGTTCTCATTATCAGTTTCTCTTCCTAATTCTTTGTCTTATTACAAATAATATTTTGTTTCTTATTTCTTTAATCAAGTCAAAATGTCAGAATGACCATTAAAACATGGCTGTTAGAAAACTAAGCAAATAAACAAATTGTTTGTTTTCCAGAAGAATCATTGAAGATATATTCAGAGTTGGTGGTTTTAAAAAGGTAGTAATTACCGAAGAACAATTAGAATTTGCACAAAGTGTCAAAAAACTATTTTTATCATTTTGAATATTAACAGAAAGGAAAAATAAAATTAAGAAGAAATACATTTCTTCAATAATGAAAAAAAATTAGAAAATGGTGTAGCCTTTCTTAAAGATGAAGCAGACAAACCAGTTAATGAAGCAAAACTTAAATTATTATTAGGTTGAGCAGTTTGAGAAATGGAAGAAATCCGGGCACTGGAAATAGAAATGAATGAACAAGAAAACCTGCTGCATAATATTTAGCATGTTTAAATATTTAATTTTTACTTAATATTAAACATTTATGTAGTGTTTTAATGAAAAATAAGTGTTTTATATTACAATGGTAGTATGTAAACTGTACCACCTTAAATCATAAATTTGGTTATAATATGTACGATATATGGCACGTATTAGCATTTTAATTGATAGCAAAATGTTGTCATGAATTTTGCCAATAAAGAAAAATCTCATAGTTGTAAGAGTATGACGTTAAAATACATAAATTTTGGTTTGATACAACGTTTAAAATTAAATAAATAAGGAAAGAAACTATTAAAATAAATAGATGATTTAATAATCTATAGTGTCTAAAGAATAAATGCCGAGAGCTGTATAATAGTTTGGATATCTCAGGTCTGCAGATTCTTTGTTCTACCTGAGAACTCACTGAAACTAGACTGACAACACTACTAAAATATGAAAATAATGCCCTTTTTAAATAATGATTATATGTCAGATCTTTTAGCTGGCCACAACGAGTAAAACTAGTGGGAGCAAGATTCCCACCAAATGGATACAGAAAAAAATGAATTCTTATCAATATTATTACAGATAGGCAAGGTAAGAATCTAGATGTATTTCCTGCTAAGCCATCATGGACACAAGTTTTGTTACACTAAAAAATTCCATTTAACTGATACCTCCACTATAATTAACTTTACCCCAAATTGAGTAATTAGTGATAGTTGCCAATAGCCAGAGGCTGGAAAAATATTAGTTAATTCACTACTGGAGACCACCACTTCACTGTTATGAGTTCTCTTGGCACCAGCCATGCTGTTTTCACGCTATTTTACGAAATGTATTCTCAACAACAGACTTGTTAGTAAGGATTAATTTTTAGAACTAAACTAAATAATCAGCTTATTTCAAGAAAAAATATATCATTTTCATTAAAAATAACTACAATTTTGTTTAAATTTTATATTAACTCCAACTACTTTTTGAGTAAGTGACCTTGAATTCTGAATCTTCCATTTAGATATAGCTAATTAACATACAGTTTAATCAGTACATTTAGTAATTAAATACATAAATTTAATTCAAATGGATAATGTAAATGTTTCTGAAAAAGAACGTGGTAGAAGTGATGGATATTAAAGTTGTGTGACTTGATTATATGTTCAAAAATACATCTACAGATAATATAAAAATAAAAACTGAAATGAAAACAATTTGAAAAAGTTAAAAATTTTCTTCAACTTTAGCTAATCATCTGGAAAGAATTTCTTTTTAACAACAATCTAGTAGGGATAATTAAATAGCTAATTTTTTGGCAATTTACTGTCAAGATAAATAAATTGCTTGCTTGCTTGGCGTCAACTCTTTAAAATCTAGAAGTAGTGTCTTTAACTAGGGATGCACTAATTATCAAAATAGTTAATTGGGATAGGCTCAGTGCAGCAGATATGTACCTGAAACTTAATGTGTCCAAATCTAAAGTACATTTTTTCTTTATCAAAATGTTGAAAATTTTACAGTAAATGGATTTAGCACTGTTTGAAATTTATGAGACAAAAAATTACCTCATTTCAGAATGGTTAAAAGTTAGTTTTTTGCATTATAATTTAATAGCTTTTAATTTTAAATACTTGGTTTTGAATCTGTTTGTAAACCAGTATTACTTTTAATCCTTTTTGCTTTTCACATAGTTACATATTAATCTGGATTTTGGAAATGCCTGTGTTGATTAGTTTAACATAGAAATCTTGCTTTTCATTTGAAGAAGAAAATTTTCATTATATTTTCAAAAGCTTTTGGAAATGTTATAAATGTGTTTAATTTTAAATCCACCCAATTATATGTTAATATTAATTTAGATTAGCATTAAACTTTTGAAGATTTCAATATCCATTACAATTTTTTTGATAATCTTAACTTTTATAAATGAGTTGAATTTGAATTGTGTTTCTAGACCAGTATTACATTACAAGTTTTGACCACAGGTGCATCAATCCTGGGATTGGGTGGGAAATCATAGCATGCAATTCCAAATTGGTGTGGAGATTTTTAAAATGTCTAAAAATTGAAAGTCTCCAATAACTACAATCCAGAAAAAGACTGACATATGGAAAAGGCAGAATAATAAAGTTGTTAGTTAGTAAAGGGTTAACTGTGCATGTCATTACTTCTAGTTTATGCTATTATTTTGTTTAAAAGATTATTGTTTAAAAAGGCACTGAATAATCCTGCCTGAGCGTAGCACAGGTAAGTTAAATGGGGTAAACTAGATAACAAATAGCTAATCATTGTCTGTCAATGGCTAAGGATATCTTCCATTAATGCCTTGTGATGGAAGCCCAAATATATATTGCTCAGCTGAAAACTGACAGCTGTAAAATGCTTGTTGACCTAGGTTGTGGTCACTAATACAATGGGGACATTGTGTAGCTGAAATCTGAAAAGACCATTTTTGTGTTGAGTCCATGGAAGTCAGCTTTCAGGAATGTTCTTTAATTGTCATTTTAGGAAATAAATGAAAGCAAAACTATGAAAAAATATGTGACTTTTAATGGTTTTCAGTGTTCCTGAATTGGCCACAGTCATTCGGTAGACCCTCATAGGCTGCCATGTTTTTGGGACATGCATGCCAGACTTATGGAAAATATGCCAAATCATGCATTATTATTTCTTCAGCCAAAAATCACTCACTCTGAATTCATTTCTCATCAAATACAGAAAATAGAATTATACATTCCAGTGTCCAAAAAAGTTTTAGAATTGGTACATAACTAACTTCTTCATAAAAAGATTTGCACAAAGAAAACAATCCTAGTTATTTCACTGCTATTATTTTAATCTATTAAGATAAAATTGGAAAATGTTTATGTTCTTTGTGAGTATGTTTTAAGAAGGTAAGCAAAGCGTTCTACTCAATAACTGTAGCCTTTCGTGCATTCGTGCAAGTCACAAAAACAGGTAATACAAATCTGGTGGTACAAAGTTCACAAAACCAAAAATTTACTTTTTACTACAACTTCTACTAAATCTGAGTTACTAAGTTTGCCTACTTTATAGAAAGCATTTTAGAGACTTGTTTGAAACTGACTCAGGAAAAGTTAACATGTATTCTCCACTATAAAAATTGAGAAAACACAATAATTAATGGAAATATCTTTGCAAATGGAAAATTAAAAATCAATAATTTTATGAAAAATTTAATGTGCCGGAATGCTAAAATTAAATCAAAGAGAATGTTAACCAGAATGAGATTATTTCAGAGACTGACCATTTTCCAGTGTGTTAAAATTATTGTCAGAAAAAATTTTTGTGCAAGATCAGTATTATTCACATTAATAGATTATCATGCAAATGTGAAGATGAGTTAATTATTTGTTGCTGTTTTTTGGAGAGATTTCGTTTTATTTAAAAGTTTGTTCGTTTGTTTGTTTTCTTTTTCTAGTAAATGGAAAATATTTATAAATCGTTCATGAATTATTTCCCCTTTATAATATGTTTTAAAAAAAAATTCAATAACAAACAGTTAACAAAATTTAATTTTTATTTTTAAGAACAATGAAATATTCAAAACCAACAAAGTATAATCTTTTATACTGGAATAAAACACTGTATGTTATAGAAAGACAACCAAAATGTAATGTTAGCTGTAGTCACCTTATTATTTAATATTATAGTCTCTCTGAATCTGACTCTATCTCTTCCCAAAGGTTGAATGAAACCCTGCCATTCTTCTCAGAGAGAATAACTGTAAATCAGATTTTCTTTTTAAATTACATTTTTCACTTTTGAAAAAAATTTATTCCACTATGTTCAGGTTTATATATTGTAGTTTATGATAAAGATTAAGATTATTATTATTATTATTATTATTATTATTATTATTATTATTATTATTATTATTATTATTATTATTATTATTATTATTATTATTATTATTATTATTATTATTATTATATTATTATTATTATTATTATTATTATTATTATTATTATTATTATTTATTATTATTATTATTATTGCTTTTATATTCATATAATATTTGTAATTTTTTGTTTTTAAATAAGATTTAGGTTACTCAAACTCTGATATCAAGAGTGTAGGCTGCTAAACACTAAAGCCTGGTCAATTAAATGATGGCTAATTCTTTGCGCTTACACCGATCTAACGAAAAATTAGAACAAATACATGCAATCATTGCTATCAGCTGATTCGAAATGTACTTATTTTTCACACAGAATCAAGAATAATTTTCTAACAGTTAATTAATTTAATTTATATTGTAAATGCTTGTACACTATATATATATATACATTAATAAAAGACTAGTTATCTAAATTTGCTTAATATTTGGTACTCAAAATCAGTTCTGTGGCATGCCCAGAATAGCTGTGAATTATGCCAAGATATTCTGTTTGACACCGGATCTTGTAACAAGATGGCACCTACTTCAAGTAACTATAATCTGATGTTGGTTAAAGTTTAAGTTGTAGTTTAATTTTATGCAAAAAACTCTTGATAAAATTTGTGTAGAAAATTAATGTGATAATCAAAGTAAAAAACAATTTGAAAGTAGATAGCTATTGAAAGTTTCCATTATAATAGTAGATCCGGTAGTCTTTGCTAGTAGTTCTTAAGTTAAACTCATATTTACAATGAAATAAGAAGAAAATTATTGAGTAAATATCTCGAATATGGTACGTTAGTTGTAGCAAAATTACTGTTTGTACTTAAATACTAGTAGACTGGACTGTGACAGACTATTCTACCTATTGCCCAGTAAAGGTTTAGCCACTACAACTTTAATTCTGCGCTACCACTATGGTCTTCTGCACACTGGACTCTGTTTATCCAGTCACTAAGGGAAAATAATACTTAACTATTGTGAACAAATTTCCCAAAACTCTATTATTATTAATATTATTATTATTATTAACTAGATCAGTGTTTTTCAATTTGTTTTTCTTGATCAAAAAAATATCATCTGACTAGTTTTCAAAAAAATCACAATAGAGGGTAATACATACTAGCTTTAACCACTTCAAGTAATAAGTAAAATCAGACATCAGTTTTACTTGAAAAACATTTTAAAAACACTATAAAATCTTCTGTCTCTGTGTGTGTGTGTGTGTGAGATATATATCTCAATGTGACAGATGCTCCTTCCTGTTCATGATCTTTTTGTAATCTGAATCACAAGGTGAAGACACTACATGCATATCATGTATGCTGCTTAGGCAGTTCTTTTGTCTTTGTCAAAGTAAAAAATCCCAGTTCATCAGTGATGGAAATGGGATTTAGGAACTAGGGGCACACTAAGGTCTGTGAGGCTGAGGTTTGGAAAGAAGGGAGTAGACGTTATAAGTCCCCCTTCCCCTAGAAATTTTTTGTAATATGGTAAATTTCAGGGCCATTTAGAGCCTATATGCACTGTGTATGATGATTACATACATATTGTATCAGTAACTCAATCAAATAAAGATAGATATAACAAATATATATTTTGGAAAAATAAATTTTTTTTCAGATTATTCATAAATTTATTGAGAATATTAATAGTGTACAGTTTACAATTTTGCATATCTTGCTATATGTACTATATACATACAATGATCAGCCAATAATAATAGTGTACAGTTTACAACTTTAAAAATCTAGCTATATGTAGTATATACATACAATGATCAGCCAATATATAAATGTAAGTACAATCTATATTTCTGAAATTTCTATTTATTAATGAACAAATGCAACAATTAAGTGAATTACACTCCAGTTTAAATTAAGAAATGTTCCATAATGGTATATAATCCCCATTTTTTTTCTGTCACCTCTTTCTTTCTGCATGCCATTTCTTCAGCACACCTTCTGCCACTAAGAAGCCATTTCTTCACATATTCTTTGGAGTTGAATTTTGACAGAGGAGGTCCAACCAACTTAATAAATAGAAGAAATGAAAGATGGTCAGTTTGAAGTCTTGTGCGTTGTGGTGACATGCAGAAACTCATGCCACTGCAGCTTCTTCCACATTCTGCTGTTGATACCGGAAGTGTATTTACAGCCATTAGCAGCTGCCGAAAATCTGCAGAAACTACCTTCCCTTTAGATTCCTTGAATTCTTTGAAGGCTCTGATACAAAACCGACTATTTAAATTTTAAGATGGGTATGTGTGACCTCCTGCAAATTTTTCTGATTTACCAACACCCCCCTAACCACCTTGCTAGCTTGCCAGCGTGCACGTCCCCATGCAAAGCTATTAATTCAGTAAAGAAAGATTGTTTTTGATTTTTGTTAAGATAACTCAACATATGTGCTGTCTATGAGAGCTGAGTAAAATATGCGAGTATAATTATAGAAAATAAACAAGTTAATTTTAATTGTTAGAAACTTGACAAAGGACAGCTAATAAACGTCTCTGGCTCCATACTAGTACAGAAATTGGACATAAACTGGAAACTGAAAAGTACGTGTATGCCGTCACCCTGCGTACCCCAAATTTCCATCACTGAGAAAACTGATACTTGTGCCAGCCTCTTATTGTTACAGACATACACCACACTGTTATGTCACAAACAATGCCACTCATAAATTGGTTGGAAACCTCCCAAAAAGAGGCTATTCTAACTAGAACACTGATAGAAACATTAGTCAGTTCTTGTATATAGCTTACAGGCTGTTTGCTAACTGTAGTAGCTTATCCAGACATTTTGTCATTTGTAGCATCTTGTAATTCTCCGTGATATTATCCAACTATCATGCAATGAAGATAATTTTTTGGTGACTACAACTTGTTTTACAGATCACTTATTGTTCCTTGCTTTGGATGGAGCCTTAACATAATTTAGAAAAATGTTTAGGTTTCACTGTCTTGTTGGACAATGAAATTTTGACCAATAAATTGTATATCAGAGGGTATGCATGTCTTTGGAGAATATTGTAATAATGTTTCTTAGGCATTGTTTTTTAATTCTGTAAATATATCTGAGTCTGTTTACATCAAAGTAGGGACTGATTTAGTAATCAAGCATGCTACTGAACAAACACATTTTTTAACCAAAAATTAATTAATCTGATCATGGCATCTTTTTACATTCATAAGTTATCTGGTATGTGTGCAATTTTGGCTACTGGTGCTTTCTAGCTTTATTTTCAGTCTTTAACAGTTTTTTAAAATTTTTTTAAGAGAGATACAACCATTTAGTCAAGCAGATCAAAACATCTTTTTATTGTTGAAACACACTGGATTTTCTTTATTGCCATTAGCTGTGCTGTGATTTCTGGGATGCACTTGTGATGTTGATTATCTGTCCTTGGCACTAATCTTTTATCCTTTTCATTTTCTGTTAGTTTATCCTAGTAAGTATTCTTCTTTGCAGTGTGTACTAGTCACCTTTGTAGGACTTACCATTTGTCAATTTTTCCTATAGTTATTCTCTCAGCATGCAGAATATAGAGTTTGCATTTCAAGACAATTTGTTTTGTTCTAGCCATAGTTAATATCACATCCTTCAGCCAATACACTAAGTTCTAGGTTACCCAAAGCTCCTATACTGTCACAAAATAAAGTAGAATAAAAATTAAATGAATAAAGGCAAGCATTTAGTATAGCAGGCAAAGTTTTGTTCAATAATTTGGTAAAAGGTATATTTTTGTTGTTGCTTCAATTATCCAGTGAAACTCCATCTGAGATTAGCAGATGATTTCTAGTGTATATTGTTAGCTCAATCTGCATCAGCACCAAAATGAATGAATTCCAGCCAATGCACAATTACACCTAATAAATACCTTCCTCTTTAGCATTCTCAAATGTGGTAACTATTGTAACCTGTCAAGGTTATTAATCTCAATGCAGTCTCATTAAAAAATGAAAAAAATACGATATTTATTTTTTCATTTTTAGGTCACTGGATTTATGGATTAAGGGATATACCATGAACCAAAGTTAATGGTTATAAATGACATCCCTTTATTACTCAATACAGATGATTATATTTTTCATTGTCAATGAAATACAAGTGCATTCAGCAAGAAAATTCAGAGCTAAGTAAGGAAACTTTGGTAAATTTGTTCGCTTTTCTAGAAATTAAAAAAATTTTATTTTTTTTATTTTCTCAAAAAATCTTTAGTTTAGTGTTTACTTGGAGGCAGGAAGCCACCATGGCCTACATAAGGGTCTCCAAGTAATTTTAAAATTGAGTATTACTATCCTTATTAATTTCTCTTTTCAGTAATTTACTTACAGAGTGATTTTCTAATATCTAAATGTACTAGAATCATAAGTAATTTTTTAATTATGACCCCTATTATTAGTAACTGTAGATGGCTGAAAAATGAAAAAGTCTGTATCCTTGTGCTAAAAAGCCATTTATTTTGAAAATGGCAATTTATTCTTAATCTTTTCAATTTTGTCAAAGACTGTCCTTATCAGTAAATAGTAGAGAACTATTTGCTAGCAAGTTGATAATTTTCAACCTTAGAGTTAGTATGTTGTGTCTACTTTCCAAGTCTTTTAATCATAAGGCAAAAATAGGATTAAAAAAAAATAACTTTCATAAAACTAAGCAAATTTTTACATTGACTGCTAAAACCAAGCACTCACTGAATTATTTTGCAAAATCAATGCAATCACAAAAATGGATAGTAGTGAGTAATTTCCAAAGTAACGATAGATTAAACTAGTTATAAGGGGAAAGACTATTCATCCTATGAAAAAACAAATTTTCAATCCTTTGAGCAACTTTATACTTATCTTGACTGGTTATTTTAGGTGAAATGCTGTAAAAAGTATTGATATGAGAAAATTTCCGTCAGGATTGGCTCAGTTTGTCCTATCTTTTATTTTTCACCAGCTGGTCATGTGGATTTCCTCCCACTAACCATTGCACTTTACTCTCTCACTAGGGTTTTCTCTAATGAAAATAAATCATCTCCATTGTAGAGACTGGTGTACAATACACAACTACTACTAAAAATGACCTCATAACCAAGTTCATAATCTTGACATTCTCTGATGGTAGTGCATGGCTACAATATGTGACCAATGCAGTTACCTTTTTTGTATTTAAATATATTTGTAGACATGAACCAATCTCATGAGCTTGCCACATACATCACTGCCAAATTATTATACTTGGAATGAACCTTATTGTTCAAGTCCTCAACTGTCTCCTGAAGTAGACAATACAGCAATTTCAAGATCAAATGTAAAAGCTTCATATATTAGAAATTTCTTATCTTTGTCTGTTTCATTCTTTAGAGAATTACTTTTAATAGTTTTCTCTTTATTTGCTGTCAAATCAATTTTTCGCAGTTGGTGAAAAAGATGTTAAACTCTAGAATGAACATTCTCCAGGGTTCATACATCTTTGTGACAGTGAGATCAGGGTAAATTACACACCTTTTTGTGTTCGAAAAACTGCATAATAGCTTCCATATTTAGGGAAGCTGCTAATCTCACCTGTGATAATTTTAAGATCTCCATTGACAACCCTACCTTTTACTATGAGAAGGAACATATTTCTGTTTGTTTCTTCAATACTATCTAGCCTCCCATCTGGTATTACAAGTTTTCAGAAAGAACAATTTATGGACAGATACTTTACCTTTAGCAGATGAAAGCAATTACAAATGAGTGAATCCATCCTTGCTTCCGTTGCAGGTACATTTTGTTGAGACATACTTCACTTAATCACATACATACATAGGTAATTTGCATGTTATAATTAGATGACTCCCATATGTGAAAAATTTCTGAGCATCACTTGTTATCTTGAGCATTTATGCAACAATTGTTACTTGACAAGTTGTATACTTTTTTGCAACCTCTCCTATTCACATTTCTCAAATTTTTCTCCTCTTTTACTTGTTCTTGCAATCATCTCTCTCTGATTCTACTTATCATCGACTCATGAATCAGAATCATAGCTTAAGTTAGGATCACTTTCATCATGTATATGCACACACACACACATATGAAAAGGACACCTCAAAGGTAATGACTTCTATTTATTTTCTCAAAATTTTGTAATCATTACCTTAAGTTTAACATGTGCAGCTTGTACAAGTTCTGATGTCAATCTTTATTAATCTCCTTTCAAGAAAATGTATATCCTGTATGCAACTGATAATTTGTGATTAGTAATGTTAATATTAGATAGCAGCAGCAGAAGTATTTTAGAAATAAGTAGTTTAATTACCTTTCAAAACTTAAAGTCTACCATGGCACACATTCAACATAGGATGACAATTAAAATTTTTTCAAATGAGTTGTTCATTTCATTAAAAGCTGTGGGTCTCTACACAAACTAAATAATAGCAAAATAATGTTCACAAAGGCAACTAATCTAGAACACTATTTATTTTTTGTTATTTTAAATTTATGTTAATTACAAATAAATAAAAAAAATTATGTCAGTGTAGCTACATGGATGAATTGTGTTGCCGTTAGAAATTTAGATTTCTGATTTAAGAGTAACAACTCATAAAATGGTGCACAAAATATTAAAAAAAAATACTTTAGACATTTTAAGATTTTCCATGTATCTTTGTATTATTTTTCATATTAGTTATTTATTTAGAAAATTTTTTGATTTAAAATCAAATAGCACTATAAGATTGATTAAAAGTAATAAAAAACAAATGTTCAACCGTAGTGGCTTACTGCAAATTTTGACACTTTTTAAAAATGTTTAAAGGGTAAAAAAAAAAATCATATGTAATTTTGATCTAAATAAAAAAACAAATAAACATTTTGTTTTAAATCTGTAAAGCACAGTAAAACATTTAGACAAATACACAGTTATAAAGTGTGTACCTTTGTATGTAAACTTCTAGAGGGAATACCTTCAAGTCAGAAACTGACAACTTTATTTAATATATCTTGTTTTCTCAAAAGCATTCAGTAATTATATAGAACTAAAAAAAATGTAATAGGAAATCACATAAATGCTGTTGATTATACTTTAAGTTGGCTGTCCTTAAGTACAGATCAGGACTTGCAGCTCTTAAAATAGTGAAGGAGCAAAATTCTTTGAAATGCACCCACATCCCAGTGAAATCAGGTTGCTCACCTGTTCCACCAGCATTGCAGATCATTTTATCATAATTTAGCATATTTCTATGATATTAATTACATTTTGAATCTTTTTGCCATTTATAAAATAAAAATTTACACTGGATAAAAGCAAAAAAATCTTCATATTTTAATTTTACCAGATTTTCTGACAGAAGTTCATGGTGCTAATTGCAGCTGTTAACAGATAAGCAATATAACAGTGCTAATTATTAGAGGTGGATGGCCATCAAAGCAATTAAGTTATTTTTACTAAAAACCAGCATACCTTTCACAGAAACAAAATAATCTAAAATGTTTAAAGAAAGAAAATGGAGAGAGCAGTCAGATAACAAGTTGTCATCTATAACCCTGCTTATTCACCACATAATTGCATGATGTTACTGCTTAGTTGCTTGTCAGTAACACATTTTACTTAAGGGTGTAATCAACTGTAAACTTCTGTCTACAAGCATACTGGATTGCTCCCTAGCATAGTTTTTTCACTCGTCACCAACCAGCCATATGGATTTCCTCTCACAACTAAAAATATGAATAGTCATAATCTAACCCTTTCACCATTTTCTCTGCCTACTTAAGGAAATTGAAACTAGAGGCTTCTTCTGTTGGTTGCCTTATGTGCCAACATCCACATTCAGGTTCAACGATAAGGAAAAAAAAGAGTCGAGATATTTTGAATGGTATAGTGTATTTCCTCTTCAAAGCAAGGATTGCATACTGTTCTTTTTCATATTGTACAAACAGTGTAACACATTATGAACTGCTATTAGTAATCCTAATTTCACTGAAATTGAAACATACCTTTAACATTAGTTAACACATATATACAATGAATTTACCTCTTTTCACAGCTGAAAACTACAAATAGTTTAATTTTATTCCTGTGCCATTTTCTTGACAATAAAAAAGGAGGAAAGGAAACAATTCCAGCAGTTTTTTTTTTTTTTTTTTCAAAAAACCACTCAAAATATTGTTTGTTTTGCTTTTAGTAATGTACTCAAGAATACTGAATACAGACTCTCTCAAAATAGGAGTTCCTTTACATGGTGGGTGCAAGATCACTGACTGTACATAACAAATGTCAGTTTTACTTGCAGCATTTTTAAAAAGTGGATAATGAAGTATCTTGGAAACTAATCCTTTATTATAAATTATCTAGGCAACATATTTATATTAAAAATATAAGGAAAAAGCAGCTATATTATCATGAAAACCAAAGTGTAAAGCATTAAGCACTCCATTAAAGTATTAATTTGTCTGTTACTTTGTTGATACTCTTGTCTTCTTATCCCAGGAAAAATTAGAACCATATGATTTCTTTATGTGGAGTGTTTCTGCTGCTCAATATGTAATCCCAGCCTACAAAATATTAAAAAAAAATTATAGTAGTAATGAGATTAAGAAAATGAAAAGTCAGAATCACTAACAGAGTATGGGGGGCATTACAAACAAAGACCTGTTTAGCCACCAGAATGTCTATTTTATGAAATGTAATGTAGGTTTGCCACTAAATTTTGTTGTTGTCAGTCTTTATCAATTGCGACTGGGAAGCATCATTTGACTATAAGAATTCTTAAGATAATGTCCAATATGCATATTACAAACTACAGTACTTTGTATTTCCAACACTTTTTAGGTTACAGTAGAGATACCAGTGATGCACAAGTACATAGTAATAATTAAACTACCTATGGAAAGTCACCAAGCAGAGAGAGAACTCCAGTGATGAGAATTGCAAAACAATTTTTATTCTTGCAGAAGCCATTTATTTTCATACTATACAGGGTGTTTATAAAGTCTTTAGGACTTTCAGTATTTAATGATTGTTTAATTAAGTAAGAGAAAACAGCAAAATTAATTGTAGTGCAAAGCTACATGCTTAAAGTTTTTGACTGATGCAGTATTGAATCCTTAAGCTTCTACAGAGCCTTCAGTGATGCTGCATTAAATTACACCTGCCAATGCCTTGAACATATCCAGCTTTTGGAGTTGCTTTGTCCCTCATTGATAAAACCTCACTTTCGAAATTTTATGAACTGTTGTAAAGATAATGTTCAGCTCCTTGTGAAGTACTGTAAAGCAATTTCTGCATACTTCTTGAAAATTCTTGACAGCTATGGTGGTCCTTTGACTGGTGCCTTGTTTACCAGAGCTTTAGCCTCAAAATGCAGCTAACCTAACAGAACAGAAAAATCAATGAAAACATTTAAGTGTATGAGTTCGTAATGCTATTTACTTTTCATTCTAAATTATGCAGCTAACCAAAGGAACTTCTCAGACACTATTGTTTATATTCCAAAATATAAAAAAATAACAAAAGAAAATTCACCTTTCCAAGAAAAACTGTTTTTAAACTGGTTGTGAGAACACAATTGAGTAACAAAAGGAAACGTTTTATAAGAATAATTCAGTGATGTAAGGATGGATAGAAAAAAAAACAAAAGGTAAAAATTGTACAAGGTATTAGAGCACAAAAATAAAGTGATACAGGTTGGTTAGTAGACAATGAATAACAAACAGATTTGCTTGTCTCTGAACTATTTGTTAACATGTTCAGGAACTTCAAATTTTTTCCTAAGAAATTCATTAGCATAAATGCTCACAATGATTAAGTATGTAGCCGACCAAATAAAATCTGTGTACAAAGTAGGGCTGCATGTTTCAGATCAAGGACAACTAGGTAACTGGTTTTTCCTTAGCATTATATAGGTTGTTACATAAGTGAAAGAGATGATTTTTAAATTTAAAATACTCAAGGATAGGACCACACCATAATCCATTACAGCACTAAACATCATATGCATAAAGCTATATTCAGTTAATCAAAAAATTTTTTGTTTTTTTGAATTACTTTTAAAGAGTTGAAATAAATTACCATTTTTTTCACAAAATCTGATGGCATCTTCCTGAGATTCAAAATCCACATTCATATTTGAAAGAGGATCCCATCTGCAATAAGAATCAAGAATCTGAACAAAAATGAAAATTATTCAAATATTTCCAAATCTAAAATTTATAAGGATCATGGAAAATGGTCTGCTTATCATTAAATTCATCACGATTTTAAGACAACAAAAATTGGTCAAAGCGAAAAAAACCAAAACTTAAAAAATTTTAACTATGAATACTCCACAAAATCCGGAACAGATAAAGTGGCCAGTGTGCACCTTAGGCACCCTAGCTATTAATCATTAAATTATCTCCCCTGTAACATATTATGAAATCTTTTAGATGGCTTAGACCAATATCTTTCATCTTTTATGTAGCCAGTATAAAAGTTTGACTGTTAATATAACCAATTCTAGTCTGACATCATTTACACAGCTTAAATAAGATCTGATACTCTTTGTGTAGGCAATACTGAAGTCTTTTACCCTTTTCAGAAAATTATACATCATCAGTTACTCTTGTTAAAAAAAAACAAAGAATGCCAGATTCAGAGTTTTACCTAGTATTTTTCCTTATTATGATAAACTTTGGCCACAAATATAAAATGAGTTTAAAAAAGAAAGACACTCATCACTGAGCTGGCATTTTATTGATGCTGTACAGAATTCTAAAAAAAAAATCAAAATGTGAATTCACCAACTAGGATCAATGGATTATGGATCTGATTTTAGTTGTTCCTAGCTTTATGACCATCACACTATACAAGAAGTTATAAATATTAATGAGAGATCACAAGCATTTAATGGGTTGACTTTAAACTATGCTGATATTCAACTTTTATAAAGTGCCTAAATACAGTAAGATAGGCTAATAATCTTGTCTGCTTAGTGATATAAAGAAATTTTCTAACCATTATTTAATAAATTCTTTAAAAAAAAGTATTTAAAAAGGGAAAAGGAACAGACAAGATTAAGGAATTTTTATGTTCAGTATAAAATTCATTAAAAAAGGAAAAGTATTTTAAAAAACTAAGAATACACAGCAACTATTTTAATGGGAGGAAAAGAATGTTCTAATAAAATTAATACAGCAAAGAAGAAATATAAGTAGCAGATAATATTTTTAAAAACATGGTATGTAAGGAAAAAGTAGGGATATTTAATGATGACCAGGTGATTGCAGTTGAGTATTCAAGAAAAATAATATACTCAATAACTATTTTGCTACCTTCGTTACTCAAGTTATAAGCCAACCCTTAAGTGAAAGTTTTACAAATTAATACTCCAATATAGATGATATTACTATAAGAGAAAAAATAGAACAGACATTAATTAGCTGGCTTAATATTAATATAGCAATGAAACCAGATGAAATCCACTCTAAATTGTTAAAATAACATGAGAACAGATATAATGTCCATTACATTTTTATTCAGAAATCTATTTGATATGGGGAAAGAACTGGGGGCATAAACACAAGCTAATCAAACACTCCAATATTTAAAAAAAAACGGTTCTAGGTGTGATCCTGAATAACATAATTACTAGGTTGGTTAGTTTAGAGTATATGTTTGAATGCATGATAAAAAAAGAAGTTGGTGGTCATTTAAATGAAATAATTTTCCTAAAAAGTCAGCATGACTTTTATTATAGAACTGGTAGTTATAGAAAGCATTAAGAGATTCATTACAGGTTGTTCTAAGATTTTGTGCATCAGCAGTAAAATACCTCAGAGTTTAGTTCTCAGGTCTATTCTCTTTGATGTATATATATATATAATACTGATATTGGATCTATTTAGAAATTTACCAATAGCACCCAATAACACTAGTCAGGTTAACAAATAGAACACTAATATAAAACAAATCTGATTTAAATTTAGTAACAAATGGCAAATGATATTTAGTGTTTCCAAGTATAAACATCTCAGCAAATAACAAGAAGATAAAATAAATTTTATTCATTAGATGACAGAGATGCAACAACAAATGTAGGGGATGAAAACAATTTAAGAGTGAAAATAGATGTTGAAACAGTATAAGAACATATGTCTCAAAGTCAACAGGGTTTAAGTATGCTAAATTGTACTAAATGAATAATTTTTAAAAGCAGACTGGACACACATGTATCAAAAAAAAAAGAACTATATGTATATGTTTTAAAACTTCCTGGCCCTCTGTATAGTTATATAATTAAAATTTTATTCTGATTTTAACTTCCCTGAAAAGAGGATAATTCAACATATAGTACTACAGGAAATCACTGACAGCATTCTGATGCAAATCAAAAAATTTTTGTAATGTTCCTTCCTAAATAAAACTGATACATTACTTACTTGGAACTCCAGCCCATCAGTGGATTCTCCCACCTCTCCCTGGTATCAAACTCTATTTTCCAAAGATGAGTGCCATACGTACCAGATTGCATGGCATTCTTTGTAGGTACAAAGATTCTCACCAGCCTTGTCTTGATGTGTTCTTCTGGTATGCCTGACAATGGAGTGATGTCTATCTGAATAATTAAAAGGTTGGTTACAACACTATATGAAAGCTAAAAAGGTAAATAATTAAGAAATCGCAAAAATGTGTAATATTTTTAATAAGAAACTGAAAAGAGGAAAAACAATTAAATATTGCAACCTTTTCATCAACAAATATAATGTCATCTCTGTTTTTTGCTGTAGCTGCCAGGTCTGATTTGATAACTTTACGTTCTGAAGCAAAGGTTCTGAAATTACAAAGAAATCCACTGTTTGAAGGCCACAAATGCATTTTGCAACATAAATTAAATGGTAAAAGTAGTTGAAAAATGGGTTAACTGCTACTTTGATTTACTGTAACCATGAAATGCTAAAATCAGAGGCTGAAACTGATACACAAAGGTTTGAGAAGAAACAACAAAAATCCATCCCAATTTTCTTCCCTAGATCTCCATGAAAATAAACTATTTTATATACATCTAAAATACATCATATAGCATTTTAAAATGAATTTGATAACATTTTAGATGAAATTACAGCCACAGTTATAAATGCTGTTTATTGACTACATTTATGGCAAATAATTTTTAATACAGAACTATTACTAAAGAGAAAATCAGATCTATAGCTTGGGAATAGAAGACATTCATTCATTCATTCTCAAAAGTGGTTGCATCTGTGATTTTATATATTGATAAATTTATAACTACAAATCAGTTTCTACAAGTAAATGATATGCCGGATTTAGACTTGGTGAGGCCTTAAGGTATATAAAGCTTGGAGGCCCAAAATATAGATGTTTTCTGAAATTGAACACCGCTATAGAAAGGGTTAATGACGATTTTTCGTCACGGTGGTTTCCTACACCAAGGTAGGATTTTTTAGGCTTCATTCACACATTTTTACACATCTTCTCACATTTTTTGAGGCTCCTGCAGATTGTGAGGCCCTAAGCTGCAGCTTGTTTAGCTTATGCCTAAATCCGGCACTGACGATGTTATAATAATGCCATCATTTATGAATTTCTATTTTTCATTTTGTGTGTAAAACAAGTATTTATGAAAAAAAAACTATAAATTTTTGCAAATGAATAGTATGGATGGCTGCCTGCAAAATGAATGTCGTTTAGAAGTTCCACTACAAAGCATCAAGATAGTATGACTGAAACAAGGTGATAGATACTACTTGGTAGGCATGTTGGTTAGAACTTTTCTCAAAGATGGGTTTCAGCTTAAATATGCATCCACCAGAACTTTTAAAAAGACAAAAAAATTACTAACAGTCATTATTTTCATATGGTGCTTGTTTTACCTATGATGCATTAACCACTAATAAAAGACTGGCATCTATATAAGTCCAGCAGTGTGCAGAACACAATGTACACTGTAATAAAAGTGGCAAGTTAGAATAAAATTTCAACACCAGTTTGTGGCATGCACTACAAAGGCGAAATAACAAACAGAATAAAATAGTAAAAATTACAGAAAAACTCTTTGTTAAACATATTTAAAATTGGAAAAAATGAGAAGGGAGATTCTAATTTTGAACATGCTTTTCCTCCTATCCGACACCAAAATTACTAGTTTAAGCTTACTGTTCAGTTTAAATTCATTAAATCATCCTTTTGTTCATGTTATTTCAGCCATCTCCACCAGTCATGGATGAAATAATGACGGATCAAAATCGAAAAAAATGGTATGTATATCCTTATAAACATTTGAAGATAACAGTTCATTAATTATATCAATTAGTATTTGCTTCACCTTCTAAGTTGTTGATATTGTCTCTGTGTTAAATGAAGTAAATAAAAGTCCCTAGGGCCTAAGCCATTCGTCAGCTGGTTTGACAAAACTAGGCATAGATATTAGTTTGTCGAAAGTCAAAAGCCTGGAAAGTATGATCTTGAATTTGAAAAACAAAATTGCTTAAAACACTTCCTAAAAATTGGAAAGATTCATCAAAATATTTTGTATTTAACACTGAATAAATTAAACGTAAATTCTGTATATAAATTACCTGTTACACAAACTGGAAAGAACTCTGAATTTACAAACACCTTGTGAGTAATGGGAAATAACTATGTATAAAATGATTGTCTCCTCTAGCATTTCAACTACAGTAATTTTAAAAACTTTTTGAGGAATGACATCTTGTGGTTTATGCGATATCAGCAATTATCTTTCATATGGCAAAAAGCGACAAATGTCAAGATAAATTTACTGATTGGTATATAGGTTCTCGAGTAGTTAGTAACACATTTCCAATACAGATAACTCGTTCCTGGCTAATCAAACCATTCGTTCTTAAAAATCAAATCTTTTCTAAGGTGAGTAAACTGCCTTTTTTAGTTAACTCTTTACAAATACACACTCTATTTGTAACGCATTATTTTTTGTTTAATTCTTTTTAAAATGTTTAGTATTAGTATAAATAACCATAAACATTCTTTTGCTGCATCTTTTCTAACTGTTTTTGACATCCTTTCCATTAAAAGGTTCACTTTTCCCTTGACAGATGATCCAGAATTTCCTCAAGGGCATTCGCCAATGCTTAAAATAATGAAATCTGGTACTAATGACCAGCCATCTATTGACAAAACTCTATTACATTGGTGATTTCTGAATATGGCAATCAGTGGGATGTGATCATTGATTGGAGCTCTCCAACTTTGGCAGGGAAAGAGTAAAAGACAATATTTCAAACAGTGAACAATGTAAAAGCTAGTCCTATGACATGTTTATCTGGCAAATCCTAAAAAAATATTTGTCTAATCAAGATTACTGTTCCTTGCTCAGTCTTTGCTTGGTGTCAGTTCCTCTGATCCATTTCTTATCGCAGTAGAATTCTTTCATATCTTACCCAATCTAAAAATTTTCATCCTGTTTTGTGGTTTTTTTATTCTTTCCTTCCTTCTTTTCTGTTAGAAAACGGAAATCTACTCACATTACCAAGATTTTCATGTCTAAACAAGGACTAATTATTGCATTCCAAACTAGTCTCTCTCCTTTTGAAAATGCATGACTTTTAAAAAAATGAAAAGTCTATCTTTAGATGATAAAATACTGGAGAAACAGGTCTAAGCATTCAATCCAAAGTATTAAGGGTTCCACTAAATTTTAAAATTTTTCAATTTGTTGCATTTATTCAATGTTTCCTACACACAACCATTACTGAAACGTAGATCTATGAGACTATGTGGAAGAGTTTCTATTTGGTATTAAAGTGGAAACATCTAGAAAAGATCTGCAAATTTTTCATCCTGCACATGAGCAATGTTAATTGTTTGGCATCACAAAAAAGTTACCAGTGCCATTATGTGGCCCTCCAATATCCTCGGTTGTTTCCTACTCTGAAAAACACTTAACAATTCCAAAGAACAGACTGCTGTGCCACATACTTTCTTCAGACATGGATTTAAGCAGTGGGTTCACTGCTGAGAAAAGTGCTCCACACTAAAGGAAGACTAACAAGCATAAAAGACAAACCTTATGCCAAATTCAAGTTTCCAAACTTTAATAGCATTTCTCATTAGTTGAATTGCTTCACAAAGACATCACATCATGAATTATACGAGGCTCTTAAGGTAACAAAAAAAAAAAACAAACCCTTTTAAACTGATATGCATTCACTATCAACAAATGCTGGTAATGTATTCACTTCATCTATACTTCTATTGCTAAATGTTTTTCCCTAATTTCAAATCATCCTGACAACCAATTTACTGCTTTGAGCTCTAGTATTTTAAACTGTATAACTTAAAGTCATTGACAAAGCAAAATTTATTTATTCTATAAAAGAGAAAATTATAAAAGGCATTTTACATTTAGTCTAAAGAATGTCAGTGCCATTTCACAGTCTAAAGCTGAAGCTATGTAGAAGGCAATACTGTTTTCTTTTAGAATATTCTTAGAAAATCAATTTCAACCCTATGTAATTTCATTTGGTTAAGCAAGAATGGTATTTGTGAGAATAATCACTAATTTCGACTTCCCTTTCTAGCATTAGTGTTTGTATATGTTTTTAATGTAGGTTTAGCCAGTCAATGAATAGTTAATATCAGTGACATGTTATTTGTTGTTCTTTCATTTAGTTATTTATCTGTTTTATTTATTTTCCATGGACTTTACAGAACCTATTACAAAAGAAGAAGAAAAAAACAATCAAAATTCTAATTTATCTCAAAAGTTAAATGGAGCAGATATTGAATTCTGTTAAGCACTTTGCTTTTGGAGATGAAAGAAATATGATAAATAGCTAACAAACATCTTGGCCAGAAAACTCTTCGAATATAGATCCTGTGTGCTTTTAATGCTTGCATTATTATTATTATTATTATTATTATTATTATTATTATTATTATTATGTTTTATGAATCCGTTAATAGATCTTGAATGATACATTTTAAAAGACATACATCACATCAACTCTATGGTCTCTCTTGATGTTGCATCTGACTTCCGGCCAGCGGCCTGCATGCACTGTGTGAAGTTTTTCACTAGGAACTCTGAAATGCACCTATTTTATTTTTTTTAAATCTACATTCTTTGAAATGATCTGGCAAATAATAAATGTAAAACTCCTGAAATTTATCCCATCTTAATAATCATTTAATTTTTTTTTTTTGCTTGTTGAAAAGTGAATGCAATTTTTTTTGACATTGCTATGTGATAGAATCTGCTTATGGAATTGTGGAACTTTGTGTACACTTTGATAAATACCATATTGAATACTGTACAATAGAAAAAGAAAGATAGGGTGAAATATAATGACAGCAATCATCAGTTGTGATTTGTTTGGTCTTTAGTCTCAGCTGTACAGTACTAAGTCCATGTAATATTTCTTGTACTTGGCCATATTACCAACATTTTCTTCAGCAAAATTAACAAGGTCCAGCTTAAAAAGTACCATGTATGACTTGCTTGACTTTACAGAAGGCATTTTGAGATGAAGTAGAGGATTTGTTTTGGTATTTATTCATATAATTAGGAGTGCATGCTTGTTATTGATTGGATAAGTTTGCATGGTTCAGTGAGCACATTAATGGTAATTGCTCCTCACCCAATTAGCAAACGTTCTGGGCACTAATTTCTGTAGTCTATTTAAAATTAGCAATTTTACAGTTTATTTCAGAAAATAACACAATTTTGTCATTTAAATTTTTTTATAATGAAATATTATTGAGTCTATCCATAGATAAGTCAATTTGGAATATAAGTTGAAGACTGTACTTGTGGGATGGCTATATATTGGATCATCAATATTTAAAAGTTTGATGTGAGCAGTTATTAGGACCAAGAAAGTCCAAATCTGCTGAAAAAGTGGAAATCAAACCCAAACCTTCCCACCATTGGTAACAGTTGATATATCACCATTTAGGTACTAAACTACACGAGAATATCTCCCTGTGATAGTACAATCCAAATAATACTGGAAAAATGGTATAAATCTACTCTATGTGTAATGAAAGAGTGAAAAAAGCAAAACATTAAACATTATCAAATTAATTTTACTTACAGTGGCACAGGAAGAAAATAAATCTCTCAAAGTGCGATCTAGAAAGCAAACTGTCCTGAGAAGAGGGGATAAATGAAAAATAAAATAAATATGAATGGACACAAAACAAATGTACTTGGTTCTATACAGTTTTATCACTGGATCTAGCTTCACAGATTCACTTTTTTCTGTCATTGTAGTTATAGCTTCAATGTTGTATCTAGTTGATTTTTTGCATTGTACCTGAGACTTTGCATTTCTGGAATTGTCCTTCTGTAGAAGACATGAAAATATTAGCTATGAAAGGATGAAGGGAACTCAGAATCACATCCTATTATTTATAAATATGTTAGTCACTGAGAAGAAATCAACACATCAAACCTTATAGTCTTACATAAGCTAGCTTGCTGTCTGTCTGTAATTACTTTTTATACTGCATATTCTCATCATTTGTCTGATGATAGTGCACACATTCTTAAAAGATCATTTGACCGTCTGTTTGTGGCAATAACCTTTTCTTTTGTTCTTTTTTTTTCATTAAAAATTTTTTTTTTGCACTAATTTTTTCCTGATTTTTTTGTGTAAGAAAACTCAAAATCTTGTAGTTTTGTCTATGGATTGATTTTAAAACTGAACTTTAAGTTTGTGGGGTGGAACTATGTATTGTTTTCCTGCTGCAAAGAGAATTACAAAACATTGATAATGATAAAGAGATGAAGTCTTAAGTAAATCTGGGCACTGATCAGAGAGGAAAGGCCTTATTGAAAAAAGAGAGAGTAAGGATGAGTCTCCATAATCTTGGAAACACAAAACTAGCTGACTAACAAAAGTAAATTAAGTGGTAATTTACTTTGGTTTCTTTATTCTGTAAGTACCAGGTGTGAAGCTGAGACATGGATGGCACCATGTCATATACACAGTTGCAGATGAAAGTGAGAACAAAGCAAATCTTTTAGTATTTAAGTCAAATGTAAGTTATCATGACAAGAAACTCTTCTTCCTTGTTTAGCTAATTTCAGAAAACTTAGTTTGGCAATAGTAAGCTGATTTAAATTTTAAAATTAAATCTGCTACTTACAAAGGGGCACTAAGTCTTTCAATTTATATGATGAAGCCTTCCTTCATTCACTCACCTGTCTAATGTATTTTTTAATATATTGATTGTCTTTTGTCAGCTGAATTAGGTGGACTATTATTTTTATTCACCACCAATCTTATTTTTAAAAAACACACTGTCTATGAAATTTTAAATTATGGCCTTTTGTAACTTGAGAGACCAAAACAACAAAAACATTTGTTTACTTGTTCCTTTCCTTTTAAAATTTAAATGTTTTGGGACGTTTTCCCACATCTTTGATATATATATGACTAGGAAGTTTAATTTTTGGCTTGGATAAGATTATTCATTTCCCAAATCATTTTGTTGGGAATAAATAGTTGTTGAACTTCTGGCAGACTGTCATTATGTCTAACGAGCCTCAACTGCTTACACTAAATGAAATGTAACCAGAGTTTAAACAAAGAAGATTGTTCATTGTTTTTATTTTAATGGACCTAATGTCCTGCTTGACGAGACTATCGTTTGGCCACACTGCTTATCACATTTTTGGTTATACTGGACAGTTATTCCAAGATCATCTAGGATTATTGCCAAATCAATAAAACGGTTTCTTAGAAAAATTAACACAACTTTTATAAATTTATGACACTAAGCTGGAAAATGTAGTTTAAGACCCAGAGGTAAATGTTAATCAACATTTTGCAAACAAAGCAGACAGAATGCTAGGTGTATTTATTTAACTAAAGTATGAAACAGAAGAAAGTTTGTCAGTGCATAAATTGTTTAGTTTTAAATGTTTAAGAGGAGACGGCTGATAGATGTCTTTAAAATGGTTATGAGATTTTAGCATGTGAGCAGATCATTTTTTTGGTTTTCTGCAGATACTAGGACTATCATCACACATTAGCTAAGATTTCCTATCATAGAGTATATTTTTTTACTAACAGGAATTGCTGAAGAGTGGAATAAATGACCATTTATGTGAAGAGGCATGTGGATCCATTGGTAGACTGCTGGACTAATATGGTTGAAGGCATCAGTTTGAATCCTGGTTGGGACCAGCTCAGTTGATTTTACCTGCCTAGCAAAATTTATACCTGTTCTTCTTCACCAGCTGATCAATGAGTTTTCTCTTGTATCTGAGAAAAAAAATGAATATTATAAAATAGATGTTACAGGTGCTTGTGGTGGACATTTTTACTGGCTTGCATCTTGATGACTGCTCAAGAGCCCCCAACCATTCCAGGTTAACTTTGTTGGTCACAAGACAGATACTTCACACTCTCTTTCACCACAAAACTAGTAAGTAATCTATCATAAATGCAATGTAGTGCCACCAGAGGGAGTTAAAACAATGACAGTATTAATAATTTTACGAATCCTATTTATGGCCTTTTCTATTCTTTGAGTACTCTTGCCTATAAATCACAATGGCTTTCTGCCTCCTTGTAATCATTAAACTAAATTCAAATTTTACCAAACTTTATATACCAGACACAAAATGTAAACTTCCCATTGGTCTAAAGAATGGCACATGTTACCTGCGAGCCTCATATCAAGGGAGGGCAAGATGCCAGCCTAAATGCGTTAAAAGATTTCAGTTTTACTCAGCATCAGCAGATAAGTATACATGTGGAAACACACAGATATCTTCCCCACATGTGTAGGTAAGGAAAAAAAAAAAGCTTATCAGTTTTCTCTTAATATTAATTCAACTATCTTAAGTGATGTAATACCCATTTTATTAAGATAGCACAACTCGGTAATCATTGGTTTTATTTATAAATTATAAATTAATTGCATTAGTTTTCACTTATTGGAAAATGATCTTCCTTACAGTGTGGACATTCAAATGAAATCCTGCTAAACTAGCATTGACATATTGGTACCTGGCAGGGTTTCAACTGAATATTCCTTATAGTACAGACAGAAACTGATGGCTCTGTAACCAAGGTTCAAAAAGAAAAAGATGTTTGACAAAAAAAAAAGGAAGTTCAGTTGATCCAAGTCTTACATTTCTTAAGTCTCATGTTAATATAAATGTAACTATATCTAGTAATAAATTATTAATGGCTGCTGGCATACATATATATTGTCAGGAGGACAAAGTTTTTCAAGCAATGCCCCCTTTTGCTGAAAATGCAGATCTAATTTCAAAAATATTTACACCCTATTACACAGTATGTGGATACACTACAGCAAACCGTACAGTACAATACGGTATGTACTATGTTTTTAATTCCCCCCAAAAATGTATAATTATGAGATTTTGATATGCAAATTTACATCATGGCAATTGTATGTTTTCTGTTGCAAATTTTTTGGTCATAATTTATTTTCACTATGGCAAAAGCCTGATACATGGATGTATGTATTGCGAAAGATCATGATACTGGCAAAGAAATTTTCTTTTACATCTCTATCCTCTACTAAAACAGTTGAAAAGAAATTATACCTATATGAATAAAATTCAAGGCAAAACCATTCTCATTTCTTATGTCATTATCTTAAATACAACATTGGGATTGTGTATAAATATATTCTATGCATTTTAAAATAAGTTTTACAAATGATCAGCTCCATTTGACAGATTCAGTAGATGATGGGCTAGCCAGGATTTATACAATGTTGGTCAGTACAAAATCAAGTCAAAAGACAATGTACCTCTTTGTAATTTAACAACTCTGGATGTACTATAATTGACAAAGATGCTCAAAACTAAATACAAACAGGTCAACTTAAAACTAAAATTTAGCCTATGATTTTACAGTGACAAAAGAAAAAAAATACAATAGTCACCATTTTAAGAAATCAGAAATGCATAATAAACTATCCAATTTCAGCAGTTATTTTTTCTTTCCCTTGCTTTATACTTTTCTTTTTCAGCACATACCATCAGTGAAAGCTCAGTCAGTCCAACCAAGTTTCTAACTACAGCACAACTAGTGTAGATATGTTTGACAGCTTTCCTTATTTGGGCCCCCATAATATTAACAAAAAATACTGTTGAGAAATAGATTTTAGATTTTGAAATCCCATCCATGTAAGGGTGCTATGTATTCGGAGAGCACTCACCTTCAAATGGAAGTTACAGTGAACGGCTTCTCCTTTATTATTGACCATTTTATACACGTGACTTCCATAACCATCCATGTGCCGGTACCCAACCAGGGTGCCCCTGTCTGTGAACAGGAAAGACAAGTGGTGGGTGGTCTCAGGATGAAGAGTGATGAAGTCCCAAAACATGATGATGTGTATGACTGTTTTGTTGATTCTCACCCAGTCTGTTTTTTGAGAAGTTAGATAAATGAAGGTTAAAATTATTGTCTGAAAGATTACCCAGAAAAAGATACCCTCTTAAAAGGACATTCAGATGTTAATGTATGCCACTACCATTACTACCAACAACAAATTATCTAGACCATGTAAGGAACTAATTGACTGAATATTGACATATCTATCAATTCTTCAGAAAGTGTAATCCAGAATTTTTTATACTTCTGAAGAGAGAGAATAGAAAAGGTATTGGCACGAGAACTCAATGGCCAGCACAACTAAATGCCACTCAGCACTGAGCAGTTTTGTTTTCTTGACAAGAGCTAAGAAAATGTCTGTAGATATTAAACATTTTTTTTAATTTACTGCTTGAAGTTAACGATATAAGTCATTGGAAAACTAGTTATAGAGGAGATTAAGAGTTGATCAGCAGATTCCCATTATCCTTAAAATGAGAAAGAGTATCATACAATTTCCCTTTATGGAACAGAATGATATACTTAACCACAATTTTACATTTTCACTCTGTCTGTTTAGATGCGCATGTGAGAGGGAGAGACATTAGAGTTTAATGGAGCCAAATTTTGCCATGTACTCCTTTAAAATCACCTCTGTAGCTGTCGGTAATAAACAACTTACTTTCAGATGGGTCTTTAGATTTCTTTTGTGTATGAATAAAACTTGGAAACTGAAAAACAGTAGCAAATTTTATGCCATTTTGTATGTAGATTACTTTTAGTACACATTAATACTGGAAAATTATCTGAATAAACTGAAGAGGTGCCGTATTCAAGATATTTTTAAAACAAGGGGAACTAAGAAACTAGAACTAACATGTTCTTACATTTCTGTACCTGTATTAAATAATTTTATAAAATATGCATATATGCAAATCCAGCAAATTAAAAAAAAAAAATCTGCCTACAAGTCTTAATAATTAGTCAGCAGGTCAGTTTGAAATGAGAAACCAACAACTTACCAGCAAGGGATCCCTAATAAATAAAATAGGTGTGTTGCTTCCAACCAGGTCCCAGTTTCCCATCTCAGTGTAGAACTTCAGTGCAAGTCCTCTATGGTCACGTGCTGTGTCAGCAGAGCCACTTTCTCCTCCTAACAAAAAATATAACCACATTTGAGTAGTTACCAGATTTCAAGGAGACAGATTTTATAAAAACTCTTTTAAAGTTACATGTAGACAAATTTTAACCTTAAACTATTTACTGATTACAAGTACAGAGTGGAAGTTCATTAAAACTGATTAAAGAGAAAATATAAGTTCATGCTGTTTCAACATGTATTACCACTATTAATTATTCAGTTTCACTGGGAAACTTACTAATGACAAACAAAAAAACAACTATCCCAAATGCTCAGTGTACTATTTCCCATATTACACCTGGTTTTGTCAAGAAATCAATTTATCGAGATTAGCACAAAAGCAGAGACATCAGTTCGGCTTGAAAATGAAGAAGGGAGTAGTGGGGCCAAGATGGTAAATCCCTTAGCCATTCATTCAATCACTAGCTCTCTTCCACACACATTTTAGGGCAAATTCATTTTTAAGGGCAAGTAAATCACCCATTCAGTTCCCTCTTCTCCTCCAAATTGAGGATCAATATGCTTACACATAATAGGTGAAGGCCAAAACATAAAAAGTAATACTGGTCTAAGCAATTCAAAATCAAACATATTCATGAGACTTAAGCTTATCAATAAAAAAGAAAAAAAGTGTTTCAAAGAGCAAAATGAAATTTTCAGATGTTAACTAATCAATATAGGTACATTCAAATTACAACTAATACATAACTATTTGAAAAATAACCATAATTTTCTACAAACTGAAGTTTCATAAATCTGTTGAATTTTCTATCTAGAGACTGAAAGATATAAAGGATGTTCTAACTGAAATCAAAAGCTTAAAGATTTCTGTGTTAATCTGATCAACATAGTTATGTATTAATCTGGATTTGGAATGGCTTTGTGAAAGCCAAAGTTCTGTAAGTAATACTGGTCTACAAAGACACATTTGAAATTATAAACAATTATTAATGTCTAAATTTAAATGTTAGGCTATACTTTTCACAAAAGCTCTTAATTTATAATGCAGAAACATCAATTTTTTACCACTTTCTGGATTGAGGTGATTTCTTGTTGGATTACATATATCTATCTACCAGTGCTAAAAATTCATTAACTCTGTATAAAAATAATGGAGGTGGACTAGGAAATACAACAGACCTAGTCCCAGATTCTATAATTTCTCCACTAAGCTAAATAACTGCTCATAAATACAGTACATATATCTAAAAGCTAAGAAATATTACTTCAAAAAATTCCCTTTTCCACCCTAGAAGATTTAGGTAATCAATTAATGACATTTCCACACAATGAACTCCACCCAGTGGAATCCTAATAAAACTAGGAGTTCATTTAAATTGCCACATAGTGAAAAGTAAGAAAACCTATTAAGCTTCACAGATTTAAATGTTCTGTGTTTACAGAAATATGCATTCTTAACTCATGGAGAAAAGGTGAAATAAGGAGACAGGACTATTATGGTATGGGGTTCAATCTTTCACGGTATAAAAACAGAACTGGTGTTCATCAAAGGACATCACAATTCTGCCAGGTATGTTGCTATTTTAAAGATACATCTACTTTTTGTATGAACAAGGCATACATGCCTCATATGACCAATTTGGAAGAGAACTCAAGACAATCAGCTTTTTACTCTGGGTATCCCAAAATCATGACATAAATCCAGTTGAGATCTGTGGCAGCATCTGGTAGCTTGATGGAATTAAAGAAAGCTCCCTCTCAATGGAGGGGAACTGGAACCAGATGTTGATACAAAATCTTCCTAATTCACAGGTAAACAGGGTAAAGGATTCTTGTACTGTGGAAAGTAGCTTGGCTGAGTATCAGCATAAAGAATTTCACTCTGTCGCTTAGCTTTATTTACTGTTTTCCACAAAATGATAACAAGTGGCCAAATTATTATCAGATGACACTTTTTAAAACAATTTCAGAAGTGGGTGTTACAGCATCTATTTTATTCATATAGGTAGTTTACTATATTATTATTATTGTTATTAATGTATTTTTTTTCAAGAGTGATAAAAAAGACAATTTTACTAAACTTTAATTTGTACAAATTTTGATATAAGTTGAGTCCACCACGGCCCCCAACTTCTGTTATAATTTGCCCACACATCTAATTACCACAGCTGTCTGGGGTCCTTACAACAGTCGGTTCTCTGCAGCTATTCAGCTCTGTCAGTAAAGATGTAGGACAGGTTGACTTTTTTTCTTAGTGGAGAAGCAAATTTTATTTATCAGAGAGAGAGAGAGAGAGACTTGGTGCTTTTAATTTGTAATTTCTTCATATCAATTTAATTATTACGATTTAAAATTTATCTGTATAAAGAACCCTATCCTCACGTTGTTAGCAGTTATCCCTGGTCTGGTCCTTACCCCTGACCGGGGGACATGGAGGGGGTCAGATCTCTGATGGAAAAGGGAATCGTTTTAAGGGGAGTCTCCAATAAATATAATGATAATAATAATAATTTGGATTGGGCTTTTAGAAAGTGTTTGTTTGTCTGTAGGGGTGGAAAATTATACAGTAATACCTCGATCTAACGGACCCCCCCAACCATCCGACGAACGCGGTCTGGTGCACCAACAAAAGTTTGCGTAGAACTGTGCGAAAAAGTTTTTACTTTTGCGCATGCGTCAGTAAAGGTCAAGGTTTAATGGCCTCCTGATATCAACGGACACCCTTCCCATTAGTCCGTTGTTTCTCTGCACGTGCTTCCCGTTCGCCGATGTTCGGTGTCCAGAAAGCGGTTCGCCAACAGGTGTTCTCTTTGCACATCCGTGATACAGGTACTAAACTGGTCTGGAGTTACTGCGTTCTGACGGTTTTAGTCGGAACTTGTCTCTGTCCAGTGGTGATGACAGGGTTAACTGGGATGACGGCGGCTTTCTGCTGCTGGTGATGGTGGTGGTATCTTTGCTAATCAAATAGAACAGTTCCCAAGCTTTCCAAACGTCCATAGTCTACATGTTTGTGTGTTTGGTTATCAGAGAATAGGAGCTAATTTAAGATATTAAACAAACACAACCTCACTGGTCAGTGGTTAGGATCAGGAGACCGAGTCACTGTCGACCCTCACAGGTCCCCCCGTCTCTACCCTAATGCGCCATTTTGGTGGCAGTCGGTTGGTGAGAACAGTGGATTTGGATCTCGGTGGCGCCAAAGACCCTGGATATATTTTCCTTTTGTAAATTGTCTTATTAATTTTTTTGCGTTTGAATTCATTTTTTGAAGAAAAAATTTGTCCAAAACATCATAAATTTATACTTCATTAAAAAGGAATTTACTGCATTTTTCCGTAGTTGGATAACTGTCATGTCTAGAACAGCTGTCAGTTCAGGTTGGCCATTCATTTCTTACCTGTCACATCCCATTCCTGTGTGGTACATACACTATAAGTGTACTTTTGGGAAATAGATGGTGTGTACATTTAAAGGTATCAAATAACTAACAATGATTCTGCCTAAATAGATCTTAATTCGCTTAACTGTTAAGCACAACCAGCCAAGAGGGTCACAGATGCTTTCATAGAATTTTGAATTCATGTTGTCTAGAGTTTTGAAGCTTGGAAGCAAAAAAAGAAAAAGAGAGCAACCCTTAAAAAAATGCGAAGAAACACAAATAAATCCCACACTTTATTGCACTGGGCATGAAACTGCTTTATATAGATCACACTTCTCAGTAACTAGTTCTGCAAGGCAAGTTCTCCTGTTACAATGATCTCTGTCTCCTTTCCACCCAAATTTAAAAAAAAAAATTTGCCAGAACTTTTGAGTTTATAAAACAAGAATATTCGACTTGTTTTTGCTGTTTTTACCCTCTTGTGTTTGTTTTTTTTTTTTTTTTACTGCTCTTGTTTTAAAAATTAATTCCTTGTTAATTGTTATTTGTAGGAATTGAGAATCGTTCTGTGGAGTAAAGAAATGGGTAACATTCTTATTTTCATTTTCTGATTAGTTGTATTTTTAATAAAATCACAACCAGCTGACATCACACGGAAGAGAAGCAGTTCCAGCCATCGCATTAGGGAGTTAAATGTTTGACCAGGAAAAGCCGGTTGATTTTTAAGTTGATAATTTGTAAGGACCGCAAATGATGTTATAAATATCCAAATGTCCCTTGATAGGAAAAAGGTTCCCCACCTCTGGTATAAAGGAATGGCATTGATTGTCAACAGGAACCAATGGCACTGCACAACCTCATCACCTATTTATACAGCTGTAGACAATGATTGTTAAAAGAAGAAAAAGAAATCACAATTTCCATTTGGGATAATTTTCATGAGCTGAAATGGAACACAATTAATATGCATCAGTCTTATTAATCAGTTTACTATGCTAAATAAATTAGACTAAAACTGGTATTTAAATTATGTTGCTCCTTTTTCATTACAGATTTCCAAATAAATTTGAATACATATACACTGTAGGGAATTGTTGGAGTTTTACTGTAAAATGGAAAATTTGCTACATTGTTCAGAAATATTTTTTACCCTTTTAGCTTTAATAGGTCCATTTGTATTTGGCACCATCTTCCATAAAAAAATACTGCTCTCTGTGGACAGATGACATTGGCTTTCTCTCTCAGAGAATGTTAACGTATCAGCCTAAAAACATTTCCCTCAAAAATCACACATCTACAATATCACCAACAGACGGACCACTTTATTTTGTTTGGTTTGAACTGGTGACATGACCACTGTCTAAGAATTGTGAAAACCTGTTCTCAGCAGAACAAGATAAAGGTAATTTTTCTCAAAAATCAAGAAAGCATTGTACTTGCATTGCTCATTGCAATAGATGCCTAACGTAATTTAGAGAATTGGTTTGTTTGCATCTCACTGATTTTCTGTTGCTGTGAACATAACATTTGATGACACCAATGGACATCTACAATTGGTATGCCATATTTGCAGCTGATTTTAAGTTTGTTGTATGTATCCTGTTGGCTTTGTGCATCCTGGTTGTCTTAAGGTTTCCTTGAACTGGACAGTCAGTCAGTCTAACCCTTTCACAGTTGACAGTATAATATCCAGTACTTTGGAGATCCTGCAGCTTCTACCAACATTCCATTACCCATCTTAAGTTCTTATGAACCTCTTGTTTGTGGCATGGGTGTTTGCAGACTGAGTCTTCATCTGGCCTATAGTAGTTCTTATAGCTGGAAATGATGTGCATATAATGTGACTGGAATGGCATCTCAGGCAGCTGGTATCTATTTACTTACATCAAGTCTCTACATACAAACCAATGTATTTTTTAAATACTATTTGATTAAAATTGAAGATGTTAAGTTAAGGTTATTATAGCATAAATCTTAATTCCACATTACCAGCATAGAAGGTATTGATGGTAATGGAAGAAACAAAAAGAGAGAATTTTGGAATTAAGAGTAACATAATTCAAAACTATTTCCATATTTACTGATATGACACTTGATTGTTGAAGGTATCATAATTAGCTATTGAATAGTATTTGAAAAGTGAGTTTACCAATGGCCCTTAACATTGTTAATTGGGAGAAAACTCTGTACATGGGTATGAGTGTGGAGATGTTGATTCCAGAGATGTACATTGCTTTAATGCTTTAAGTGGACTCCTTTTGGATTGTTGTGAAACTGTATCATAGTTCTGTAAATCTGAAGCTACATCACTTTTTGCCTTATTTATACCAACTAGAGTGCTCAGCCTAGATGCACTACTTAGTATTTGTGTTGAATGGGCTATATATTCTGTTAACACATGAGTAATGCTAAACATGAATTTGGAGTGATGTAGATTTGTCATTAAAATTGGTTTGCTATATTGATGAAAAATGATTTTTTGCTATAGCTTCTATGAATCAACCTGTGTTAAGTAATCCAATCTGAAGGATAATTAGCTACAAATGTTTCACAGGTGGTATACAGAGGGTTAAGAATGTTGAAAATCAGTGATGCTATCTTAAGAATATGTTCTGGTAAGTTTAGTGAGTATTTTTTGGAGGAGTTCTGTTAGCAAAATGAATGTATGGTGTATGTAAGTTGGCCAGCTTATTTAAAAGAGCTTTGTTTTAATACTCTAAGCACTTAGTCCACCTATTTTTTTATACTAAACAGAATAATTCAAATCTGTGAACCCAAATCTGTTGTAGCTCAAAGGCTGATGTTGTTTTGTATATTATGCAGAGTAATTCATAGTACGCACATATAAACAAAATAAATAATACTGCAGCTGAGACTGATTGTGGAGGTTTTATGTAATAATTTGTCATCTACAGACACTGTAGCTGAAAAACTCACTAGAATTTATATTGTTATCTGTTATACTACACAGATTTACTAATAGTATGCAGATACAAGATGATTACATGCAGAGCTAATGTAAAATGTGTAGGTTTCTTAACATCTTGGAATCTTTGACTTATATGAATAATTAACTGCATTTAACTTACTGAAACTGACTGAGAGGAATTTACAATGCAGAATTTTATTATTGTGATGTACAATGTAAACAGAAGAAATTAAGTATAACGAATAAACTGAAATTGTTAGAACCTAAAGGAAATTAAATTATATTAATATCAGCTTAGTAAAATATTGTTTTAAGATGAAACTGAAATTTTTATTTTTAATTATCATCATTACACCAGTAATTGTACTGGTATTGTAGAGTCCTTACATTGTGTTTAGTATGAGAGAGTACGTGTTGTTTAACTTATGAACTTGTTTTGAAATGGATGCAATGAAGCTGCAACAACGATCTGAACTACAGAAGATGGGGCTAAATCTAAAGGTAAGACATTTGGTAAAATCCTCATTTATTATTTGACATTAAATTATTTTAATAAAGTTTTTTTCTTTCTTTCTTTGTTGATGTTCTCTATAATAATAAATAATGTATATGAATAATAATTAATAAAAATTTGATATATGTATAGAGAATAGTAAATCTTAAGACTATTGATAAATGAAAAGAATAATGACTACCTAATAATACATACAATCTTTATTAAATAATAATTAAATATAAATGTAATTTAAAATAATTTTGATTATTTTAATTACTAAAAAATAATATACTAAAATAATTTAAAATTAGATAACTAATATAATTAAAAGAAAATGAAAAATTTTTATAATTAAATTATAAGAATTAAATATAAATAATATTGAAAATATAAAATCTAACTAATGGATATGTATGAATAGTCAATTATCAATTACTAGTATTTAATAAATTTTATAATGTACTGATAATCTCTGTGAATTTTATATTAGCATAAAAATAAAAATGTAACTTCAAATAAAATATAATGTTTTAATATGAAATAGAATATAAATAATATAAAATAGAAACTCTATGAATAATTTTATCTATGAAAATAAGAATAATGGTGGATAGTATAAAAAATAAATTGTAATTTTACATTGAACTTAAATAAAAATAAATAAATTTAAAAATACTGAAATGAATTTATAAATTTTAATATTAACATTGATATAAAAAATAAAAATTGAAATAAAAAATATAAGTATAAAAAAATAAAATAAATAATAAATTAATAAAATAAGAAAAAATTATAGAATAAAAAATAAATCTCCTATCATATTGATGATTTAAATATAATAAAACAAAAATGTATAATGAACTGATAAAACAAGTAATACAAAGAAAAAAATTAAATAAAAGAAGAATATAAATAATTTGATTAAATGTTTTTTTTTGTTTTTTATACTGTATGAAAGTGACCTGATAGATACTACTGACATTTCCAATTTTCGGACCTGAGGTGCTGAGGCATTTTTTCCCTAAAAGGATTTTGGCTTTGGAAGTGGTCAGAGTTCGCTCCAACTGAAGCTTTTGCTGCTTTACACATGGGACACTTGGTCGTCCTTAACCTTATTGACTTTTGATCTGCAACACGAGGGACTTCGACACCTCAATGCTGGCCTTTTCAGCCCTTATATGGAACTCTGCTCCACTAGAGGTTTCGGACTCTCTCACTCCCTTCTCTTCGGAGATACCGACACATACACAAACTTTACATTTGTATATATATATACACAACACCACAAAAAATAAAAAGAAAATGTTCCGAGTCGCAATCTTTCATTGAATGTATAACTGTTAGATCAAAGGTTATTCGAGGACCGGTGAAGGAAAACCGCGTAGATAATCCATTGTCAACTAAAACTGCTTTTTCCTTTCACCTCATAGGGACATAGAGTAAACTCTTGAGAATTAAGCCTGGAAAAATCAGACCTCTTCTGTCACTTTACGGAAGAAGTTGGGTGGCCGGCTTTTCTCGTAGTCATACAAGAATAAAAAATCAATGAAATATAAGCCTAATTTTACGCAGTTATCTATTTTATAGATCAATAAGGTTTTTAGGAAATAGGTAGGTTTGAGTTTAGTGTCGTAGGAACAAGGTAGGTAAGTAGGCTTGCGATTCAGATTCGTAGTTACTAGGTAGGTAAGTAGGTTTACATTTAGTGTTAAAAATTTGTTGTAGAATTTAGGATTTTTAGACTTTTAATATAGAAAACAGATTTGTAACAACTTATTTTGTTATGGTTAATGTCATTTCAGGAAACAATTTTATTATTGCAGAATTTGTAAAAAATTATAATGAGTTATTTCCCTTCGACTAACTCGCTAACAATGCACAGTATTAACACCAGCGCCACATGCCATCTACTAATGCCCACTACCTTATGCTTTTTGTGGTTATTTTTGGAAGGTTACCTTATTTAGCAAAAATGCAGTTTTGTGTGTGTTTGAATCAATATGTTGCATGACCATTTCTTCTTATCTTTTTCTGAGAATTTGTTTTTATACACACAAAGTTTGGCTACATTACATTTTCATCGAGCAGTATTCAATGACATAGAAATGCTTAGTTGACATTCTAGCTATTCTCTACCTCCTCATCTGACTCCTTCCATTTAATTTTTTTCCTAATCCTTTTTCATTTTAGACTTAACATGAAAAAAGGGTGCTATGAATCGTTTTATTGTGAAATTCCTCAGGTTTTTTAAACCTGTATTAAATATATTATTTCTAATGGTAAAACTAATAATCACAGCAAGTGATGCACTTGTAATTGTTTTTTTTTGCTTTCCCTAATAATTAATGCCATAAATAAAAATATTTTGCTAATTTGTTAAAGATAATGTTTATTAATGGAATATAGGATAAATAGCAAAGGTATCTGACTTAACAGATAAGCATTATAGTAATCTAAAATATTTTAAGAACATATCTTTTTATGCATTAAAGCTATCGCTCTTATATCTTGGTTGGTATCAGCTGCCTTTTATATAAACCCAGGTTTCTCAAATTTTTTGGCTTATGTCATCCTTTTCAAACTCCTCCTGCCAAACGTTGATATACATTATGAATATGTACCATGGTTTGATTAAAGGTCCAGGGAGTTCACCCTTACCACAACAGCATTACAGTAACTCATCAGCAAGCAGCCTAAACAGGGACCTACTGTTAACTGTCAATTAGTTTGAAAATGTGCTAATATTTACAATACTAAAAGGAAATTGTACATCTGATACTGAAAATTTGTTGTTTTCCTCAATAGTGTACTGTGGCTTTCCTATGGTCCAATTGCTTTGCATGACCTAGTAATGGCTCACTCTGATGAAATACTGATTTAAGCCGTAAGCATGTCCGGTTAAAAAATAATTTTCTTCAAAGTCTACTTCCACATTGATGTATCTCAAAATGTTAGCTTTTCATGCGACCGAAGGATAACTAAAAACTGACTTACCTGTCGTCGAAAAACTTGAACTCCTGTATACAAAACGAATTCTTTCACCACATAATATTTTCAATTTTTTCTACTGTTTCATATATATATATATATATACCAAACGTTTAAGCAAATCATAAAATTCTTGAAATTTTCTTCCCCTCTTATTGTAGAATATCCTACATCTTGCTCCAACAGCCACATGTTTGGCGTAAATTTGTATTCTCTCCAACCAGGTGCTACTTTACATTTGCCCCACATTTCAAACTTCTTACTGTTTGTGTCCACTTACATTTTTTACCTCATATTTTCTACATTTTGAGGTTCTGAAGTATCTGCAACAATATACCAAGATGTCATTTGTAATGGGAAATCACCTCCAATTGTTCAGAAACAGATTTACTAATATAGCAGAGATACCTTGTTATTCTACATTAAAAATAATTTAAAAATAGAGGGTCATACATTCAAACTTTAAGAGATTTTAGCATATTTCTCAGCAAACTCAAGTGATTTGATAGTAATGGGGTATAACCCTTCAAAATCAGTTATATCTCTAATTTTACTAAAAATGGGATACAATTTTCTTAACACTACAAATTACAAAGTTTCAATCAGAACAATAAATAATGAATGGCTCATTCAGCACAATCTAGAATTTAGTTTGTACCAATAATACTTATTTTTCACCTAATAATTCCCTAGATCCATGCCTTACCTACAATTTGTTATTTTTTTTCCAGATTTTAAATTCTATAAAAAAAAAGAAAAAGAAAAGAATTTTCAACTCTGAAAACATGGAAACTACATCACTAATAATCTGTGAAACCTAACAATATGGCAACATGCTAGGCTGAATTTCTCAGCAAAACTGCCAGTGCATCTTACAAGAGATCTGTTTACTATTCAGCATTAAGGCACCGCAGGACAGAAGCTTTATTGTGATGTTTAATGTCAACACCGACGCCAATTATTTAAATTATTTCCTTGCATGCAAAACCGCACACCGCCAAAAGCATTGTTTATTCCAATCATCCACCATCCTTGGGCTTGTATTTTTTTAGAGATGGAGGAAATCTGATTATTGAGTGCTAGTTTAGAATTTTTAATGAATGAAGAAGAGTGATGACAGGAATTCAATTCTATCCAAAATATCTCTATCATATGTTTTAGTCAAAAAATTAAATAAGGAACAAAAGAATAAGAAAGACCAATTTAAAGCTAAGGAATTTGTACGAATGTATCACTAAATGTATTGTCACTCCCTTCTTGCAGGCAATCAACAAATATTATATAAACCTGCATTTTTAATTATGCATGAAGATACATCTTTTCGGAACAATTTTACTAATGGCATAATTATTTACTGGTCATTTATCACTCTGTTTCTCCAACCTTCACTGGTGAAAAATTCAAATGAGTAATGATTATGACAAAAATCAGAGAAATTAATAACACTAATTGTTTTAGCCAGTTTGATACAAAGCCATGTCAGAATCTTTCATCAATTTATAAGTATAAAAAATAAATAAAATATATTAATTGGTACAGAGGACATTGGAAAAAAAGTCACCAACACAATACCTACCCCAGCTCAGTCAATCTCCCTTCTATAACAGTTTTCTCCCTATTAAGTTTACAAATTTCCTTTTTCAGTCTGTCAATATCAACTTAGCTCACTGTGGTCTGAAAGTCTTCTTTCTGAAAGCACACATAAAACAACAGGAAATTATTGGTGATAGACTATTTACATGGAGAAGATGGCTAGATCAGGCATTTCCTGGTACTTTATTAACAATAACAGAACTAATAAATGGATTTACATTTTGCACAATTATCAAGATTTAGTCCAGAGGACAATGACGATGACTGTTTTAAAATAAAATGATTCCATTTGCACTAACCATTTCTATCTTGGAGAGATTGTACCTGTGGCCTGAGCTTCTCTTGAACCTGCAACATGTTAGTTGCTGATGTTCCACATTGTCTTTTTAACATTCCATTGTACCAATTGGGCAACCAACAGGTTGTGGATTCAAGACTAAACTTGAGTACCATTAGTTCAAGGTTTGCTAAAGCTGACCAGTCAGGAACTGCCAAACCAACGCTGAAGTTTTTTTTTTTTTTTAACCATAGTGAAAGAAATTAATTTTTAAAAAAAAAAAAGAAATTAGTTTTTCATACTTGAGACCACAAATTGGGAAGAGTTAGCAGCCATGCCTCTGAAAATATTCATGCAGTTTCCTGAGAGAAAACTTAGAATTTCTTTAGTTAATAATAAAATATTCTATCTACAGAAAACCATTTAGTTCAATGCTCAGCATCGCTGCTTATGCCTGCTAATACAAAATAATTTAAATCCCAACAGCCTAGTCATATATCTGAATGTCTGCGCTAGAATTACGAAACTGAGAAAGCCATTTGCTGCTAAGAGAGTGTGAAATCCCTTCTTCATTTGACATGATTATAGGCAAACTTTATGCTGGGATACAATGCATGCCAAGAAACCTGGGATACAAACCATGTAGAAAAGTGTGGGAAGACCAATGAGACAGTGCAATAAATACATGTTTTAGTAAGCAGACTCAACCATTTGAAGTGAGAAACCCACTGGAGTTAATTTTACTCATCTTATTAGTTCTGCTTCACAAAAAGCTGACATTTCCTTGATTCATCTAGACACAGCATTGTCAGAGAGCGGTATGCCATCAATTTTTTTACAAAATTTCTCATTAATCATACGTCAATAAAATTTTCAGGAATAATGCACCTTTCACCTGATTTTGCTATTGCGCAACTGATATGATATGAAGCAACAAGTGCATTTTTGTTTTCACTATGCATAAAAGTTTGAAACGCACTTTTTATCGTGAAGTTCAGCACATTTTCTCATAAATACTCAGAACTTTTATCTCTCAAATGCGGATGTTTGGTTTGAAGATGTCTTTGTAACTTGGCAGAATTATACTACTGTTACTCAATACTTGTTCACATTCAACACATTCTCCACTTGGTTTGTCTTCGTTACCAGACCAGGTAAAACCAAACTTAATAAAACTTTTGTCATACTTCGTTCTCTCACTCTACTTGGGTTTAAATTATCAGAAAGACAAAAAATTGACATATGTAATTGTTTGTGTGTCTCGACATTGCAAAGCAGGAGAAAACACCAGCAGCACTAGTAGCATTTGTCTTGTTCCTATCATTTTCATCCTTGTTTACCATTTTTTACCCTTGATCCATGTATAGCAGATAATAATGTTTTTCTAAATTATAATGTTGCTGTGAGGGCTGGTTATTTCCTCACAAATTTCCAAATATAGTGGTGACAACTTGGTAAAATCAGAAATAGAACAAAAGGATAATGAGGATGCAAAAAAAAAAAAAAACTTAGATGTTATCTACCTTCACTATAGCAATGTCCACATTGCATGATAATCTGCTGGCTTGATGTATATATTACAGATAGCAGCAGTCCTTTACTTATCAGTAGCAGCAATTGAAAAGAGAGAGCAGTGTCCAGTCTCTCTATTTATAGAGTTCAGCTATTCTCTCTCATGGAGGTGAAGGGGTCAAGGAGGCTACTCGATTTCAGATGGCTGATTCAACCACAATAATGTATCCAAAACATGAAAACAACTAAACAAAACAAAGATTGTAAAGTTATTTGCCATCCCTCCCAGTCTTTCATATAAAGTCTCATGGAACCACCACAAGCTTTTACAGAACCCTGGGGTTCTGCAGAATACAGTTTGAAAAATCCTGAGTCCTAAGTTACTTTAAATACATCAACATAACTTACAACCCTTTCCAGCTCCCCAGTCAACTCATTCACTTTTCACTCAGATGTGTTAGCCTTATCAAGCTTCTGGTTGATGACTTTGATTTTATCATCATTTTTTCTCTGAAAAGAAACAAATCAAGAAATATTAGAATGAAGTCTTTTTATTTTCATTTTTACAAACTAAGAGTGAATTCATTCTCCTCAACCACTGCATTCAACAAAAAAAAATTTTTTTATTACAATTGCTATAAACCATATAATTTTTAGATTTATTCAATTTGAACCATGTCTTTTAGTTTCCCTTTTTAACACAGTAAATATATAAGCAATTCCTAAGATCAATAATAGTAACAAAACCAAAGTGGTTATACACATAAGCAACAGTAGCCAGACTTTATGCCACCGGATGTTATGCTGACAAACAGATAAAATGGACAGAAAATCATATTTTACACGTTTTCTTGGGTGAAATATTTTTGTCGAATATTTTAAATATATTTTTTAAACGTTTCAACTTCCCATTTCACTTCATTCATACAAACAGACAACAAGACTATAAATCCCTGTTATATGTCTGCTAAAAATAATGACAGCCCATCATTGAAAGCTGATGGAACGGCGTGTCAACGTGCTGATGTAATAGTATCATGACACTGTAGCAACACAATCAGACTGATGTGATAGTATCATTGTCCAGAGCCATTTGGAGACTAGCTGATGAAATAAGGACATCACCCATCTTGCTGCTATTGATAGACAGTTTGTTGTCTGCTAGGGTCACTCTGACTGCTGCTTGCTGGCTTGCATAGAAATTCTTCCTCATCCGGAGTCCACTCACTTTCCATGTGGGTTGGCACAACACAACAAAAGCATGGAGTTTGTTGAGACCAACAAAGTTGGCAAGAAGCTTCTTTATGAAGGCTCCACCTATGTTATTGACAGAGAAAGAGACGGGCAAACTTACTGGAGATGTGAAAAGCAGAAAGGCTGCAGCAGGAGGCTGAAGACAATTAATGATGTCATTCAGAGTATTCCATCAGAACACACATCCATCAGATACAGCATGCATTTATGCTCTAAAATCTGTACACAAAATGAAGCAACGAGCTGGACAATCTGAGGAAGCTACTAGTGGCATCCTACACAATTGTACAGAAAATTTCCCTTTGAGCACAGTTGGCTTGTTGCCTAAAAAGGAAGCATTGGCACAAATAATTAGATTGTAGAGGACAACCCCTGATAGTGATGATATAAGCAAAAACCTAAAACACACCACCAGAGGGGAAACATTTTATGAACAAATGATCATACTAACATCATCTAAAAATCTAGACCTTTTGTCCACCAAGCCACACTGGTTTTGCGATGGCACATTAGACAGTGCACTTTTAGGAACCCAACTGTACACAGTCCACGCTCTTATTAAGGAAACCCACACTCTGCGCTTGGTGTACCGTGTAATGAAGAACAAAAACGAGGACACACACAACATCATATTCAGTTACATGAAGAACATTTGAAACACAGATCCTAGGTCAACTACAAATGACTTTGAATGAGCAGTACTAAATAACATCAAAAGCATTTTCCAACCACCACAGATTTTGGATGCTTTTTCCACTTTGTGAAAAATTATTCAGTCTCTTGATCTGCAAGCATGGTATTTGGAAATGGAGAACATTCAACTGATTAAAAGTATACAGGCACTTGCATTTGTTTCACCAAATGATGTCACCAACACATTTAATGCTCTGATGGCCTCTTTCAATAATGAAGCAGATGAAAGAATAGCAGACTTTTTGGCCCATTTGGAAAGCACTTGGCTCAGTACTATTACTTGAGGGAGATCAAGGTAACCCACGTTTGAGATTGAAATGTGGAATGTCAAAAGCAGAGCTCAAGACAACCTGCCCCAAACCAATAATTCTCTGGGGAGCTGGCACCAAGCTGTCAACCAATGCATGGTGATTACACATCCATCAATTTGTATACTAAAAGAACAAGCCAGTAATGAAATTTTGACCAAGCAGGCTGCAATGGGATTGAACACAAGACAAAAGGTACAACCTCATTAATAACTGCCTGAAGACAATAGTTGCCTACTATGCCAATGAAGACAGACTTGCATATCTGAGGGTGACTGCTCATAATTTGTGACTGGTATGATTTTAATTCTCTATGATTCACTGCACTAAATTTCAATCATTAATTTACTACATTTCTATGGTTGTTTTAGAACATTTGTGTTGATGTGTTTGTAATAAACTACTTATGTATTTTTATATTATATTTCTTATTATTGTCAGTATAATGCCCATCGGTATATTATCCACACATGTAAGTAACACAAAACTTGAAAAACAAATTAAATTATCCTTATAATTGTTCAAAATATTTCAGGCATGTTACCTGTAACTATTTCTATTTTATCTGTGTGTACTACCTCTTTGGTTTATTATTGAGCTTAAAACTTATCACTGATTGATCAAATGTTCAGTATTTTCTGCTTTTATTGAAAATTAAATACATGGCTTCTATATTGATAACCTAATTAAAAATAAGCAAAAAAAACAACTCATCTATCTAGAAATATCTCAATATTTTTAGGAGAGAGATTAAGTTACAAATTCTTTTAATATTTCATATTGTGTATTATTTAGTTTTAACAAAGGCATACTTAAAAATTATTTTTTCATCTTTTAAAGAGAACTGTTAATCGTTTTGACCACAAATAATGGTTAGCCAAAGTATAATTTAGATAAAAATAAATTTCAAAACCATTTTTTATTATAAACTTAAGAAAAACTCAAGCATCAGTTTTATACTGAAATAATAAGTGTATATAGTGATAAACTGAGTGAATATAAGGGTATATATAACCCAGATATAGAAAAACCTAGGAGAATATGAAAGATGCAGCAGAGAGAAATTTCATTCCTTTAAATTCAGTTTTTGATGGTATATTTTTGAAATAAAAATCCAAACAAGACATGGCCAGTGTTCACATCATCAAAGCCAAACCTACCCCCCATGTTTTTACCGAGACTGAAATTACTTGGAAAATACACTGGATAGTTATTTCTAATGTATGCTAATCTATGGTTCTAACATTTGACAGAAAAGTACATGTAATTTATCAAGGATTGGAATAGTCTTTAAATTTAAAAAAAAAAAAACAAAACAAATGTCCCATTCCAGCACTGATTGCATACTCTTAATGTGATATGCAGAAATAATTTTTTTCAAGTGGTTTTAATTACTTCTCTTTAAAGTAAAGCTGAGAGTACCTAAAAAGGGATTTTAGTATAAATAATCATTTTAGAAACAGGATCTAATCCATGGGTCAAGAGTAGAACATCTTCAGTATATTACATACAAGTGTCTTTAAATTTGAAGCAAAAACCATTCATCAGTTTTATATGATCAGTGAAGAAGAATGGAAACAAGATTTTCTTTAAAGCAAAGAAATCTGGTGTCTATTTTTCTTTCTGGACACAGTCTGTATTATAAACTCGCTTTCACAGCTTATTTCTGAAATGGTATTCTTTTGCTTTGCTTAAGAGATCCAGCCAACAAATTCTGCCAAATAAAAATTAAGCAATTTTGTACCTTTTTGTTGTTTTTTTAACTAGTTTTTATAGGGTTTCAGATAAAAGTGCACCTCCTCAGCAAAAATGAATGGATTTTGTTAGATCATTCAGGGATTACTTACAATCTCTTCACTCACTCATCTATTCAATGCTCATCTTGTTTCGCATCTCACATCTCTCAATCTCCTGCAGGTTTTGCAATCACCACGTCTACAGCAAAAGCTCAAGCTGCTAAGAGATGATAAAGAAATAAATAATAGTTACACAAAAAAGGTAAAAGTAATTGTATTCAGTTATTTCAGGCTTTTGCCATTACCACATTAGTAACAGAACTTAATGTTTTGGTAATCACCTGGCATTGATCACCAGGGTTATTTAGCACACCAAAAAATAATCTTTCAGTACTGTTAGTAACAGAAAGATTGCTGGAATCTAAGTACATTAACTACTTCTAGTAATGAAAGCAAACTGGTAAAAATATGTCCAAATAACCTTATTTCTATATTTGAAGTAAAAATCTACAAGACCTCAATCAAATGTGACTACACATGCTGTATGATAGATGTTTTAACAATAGTGCAGATTCAGACACACCAACAATTTTTTAAAAACCCCAAAACCCGTGGGCAGGAAGTGCACACCCCAAACCCAGCATTCATCATCATGTTTTCTCTATTTTTTAATATCAGGAGATTTTAGAGCCAGATTTGGAGATTTTCTTTTACTATCTAAATATATTGGTAGCCTACTGATGAATATGAGGAAGCTAACATGTATCAAATGTGTAAATGTTTTCAAGAACCAAGATCATTCTGAGGATAAAGTTGTCACAAAAGCAGTGGGAAAGGCAAAGACCCATGTATAACTGTGCTGAACTATATACAGGTATTAAAACCTTGTTTGTTTTTTCGTTTTTGTTTATATTATTTTTTTAAAAAATGAACAATCTGCTTTTAGTATGTCAAAGACTCACAATAACAGAAAGAGTATTCATTAATTAACCAATTCACCATTACCTTAGCCTCTTGTGCATTTTTCATAAAGATTTCATACTGTTTGTTAAGTTTATTCAAAAATTGCTTATAGGTTCCATCAGTGAAAGGACCTCGGCAGAACCTTACAAACAAATAATTCATTTAGTTTACAGACAAAAAGATATGGATATCATAATAATTTGAACATTATAGGCTTCACACATGCATGTTTATTTCACAATAAGTGTACAATAAATGTATAAAAAATTAGTTTCAGTATTTTGCATGAGCAATTTCTTGCAATGTGTAGACATTCCTTTTGTGAATAAACTGTCTATCAAGATGCTCCCTCCATGGGTGCTCAATAGGGATTGCTGCAATCCATTCCAAATCTTCCAAGATGTAGTGCATATGCATACATTGTTATTCTATCCATCAATAAATGTAAGATCCAACTTACTTCCTACCAAATACCTGCTCAAATTATTGCTCCAAATCAACCATATTTGGCTCAAATGTAACACAAACCTGTCTCCAACAACTGTATGTCCAAAAGTGAACTAGTAAAAGTTTTAGACTTATCGGTGAAGAGCATGCCAATATACATACTGCACCTGTTAAGGCAATGGCCTCTATGTACACCTGTCACTAATGGTTTTGTCAAACAATTTTCCAGTATGCCCATTTTATGCAGGAACCCTAACCCTGGCAGTGATGTTGGTGCTGCAACAGCTGAAACAAAATGTTGGCAGTTGCTGCAATTCTGCTGAATGTAATACAAGCAGATTTGTGTTTAGTGATTACTTACACCTTCCTCCCTACACATATTTGGTCAAATCACAATATGTATGAATGGCAAAAACAGATGAGTAATTATCTTGGCTAACATGCATTTTTGGTAGCATATTTTATAGTGGTGCTAATGTGGTTAGATAGATAAATCACAAAACTAACCCATTTCTTGAAACTCTGTTTTGGAAAGGCATTCTTATTGTTATTATTATGGCAAAGACCCTGGCAAAGACCTGCATACTCTGTCTGTGAATATGAATGAATGAATGAGACAGATAATAACCAAAACTGCTTATGATTTATAAAATTATCAAAGTATTAAAATTATACTGAGAAATCAGTTGAACAGTAGCAAAACAGCAATATCAGAAATGTGTGGAATCATAATTACATAGCAAAATTTCAAGCATGGTTAAAACATGTACAAATTAGTTATCTTGTTCCAAAAAAATGTCTCTATTGTTGACAAATGTGTCCAACGTAGGAACCAATATCTAAAGTCCAAGAGAAGTTATGCACTTGATGCGTAGTAGCTCTGTGTATAAGAAAATTTGGATTTGATCATCACTAAAAGCAGTGGAAAAGAAAATGCCATCAAAATGTGAACTTTCCTGAACAATAATTGCTTGTGCATTATATTTGGTGTGCAATTTTATTGTACCGAATACTGAAAAAGTATCATAATATTCCTGGTATACATATGTATGAAGTCTTATTTGGTGGGTGTTGTTACTGTACTGGAATTTTTCAACTAGTGATGTTTCAGCAATGTTTCCTGACACTGATTTAAGCATAGTCCTGGAAAATTGTCTGCTAGTGTTAGTTCCATCAGTAAGATTCTCCAAATGTTTTGAAAACTGCTACAGTAGTCAATCAGAGCTAATCATCTGCTCCATTAGCCAAGATTTTTAATGGAATGCAGATCCAAAACAGTTCTGGATTATCCTGGGTGGCATAAAGTGTTCTGTCAAATTTGGATAAAAAACATTTTCAATGGTGCTAAAATCTATATAATTGTGCTTTATACAAACTAAACTTTGAAAATTTAAGGTAACTGTTCAGGCAAATTCACATTTTGGTGAATTAAAAAAAAAAAAAAGATTTTGAAGAAAGGATGGAGAGCCAATGACCAGGTTTTCACTTACACCATGTATATCACCAATAAGTACTCTATATGTAAAACTGGATCACTGTAGTTTCAAGCTACACAAATGTGATAAATGTAGCTGAGGTATACATATGCACATTTATATCAGATTAAGGAGAACAACATTCAAAGTTTAACAAAATCAGCAGCAGGACATTAAACAAAATAGAGATTTTCAAACAAAGCCTAGTCAAGGATTAGTCTAAAAATTTCCATTTGGTTTGAAGTTATGCCTTTTTTTTCAAATATATATTATAGAGGTCAAACTACCCTCTGGTCATTTAGATATCTCACATATCTGTTAATATTCTAAACTGTCAAAATACAGAAACAGATTAACTAAATTCGTCACACACCTTACCATTCTTTTAGTGATAAAATCTAGGTATATTTTCATTCTCTTTCTATAAAAAAAAATCATTTACCAAGTGACAATACTTGGCTTGGGTTGTTTAATTTGTTAAAAATTAAAGATTTGTTAGTATGTCCACAGAAACACTACTCTAATTTTTTTTACCTTCAAATTGATACTCTCCAGACAATTTTCTTATAAGTGAATCTCTCTTCTGAATATTCTCTTTATTTACCTGTTGAAAGAGAAGTTTTTATTTTTTGAACTTGTTATTCAGGATAATCAATTAGTAAAAAGCAACAAAGGTTTTATAAACTTTAAATTTAGTGCCAGTCAAACAACTTATTGTAAGTAAAATTTCATTTATTCGAGTCACCATCTCAATCTACAGACTAACACCAATGTGGAACCAGTCAGTATCATATACTAAAATATTGTCTTTGTTGAGCAACTATTGGTGAACAGAATTTCTCACAACATTCTCACACTGTCCACTAGTCTCTGATGTTCTGAGGCTTATGTGATCCCACCATGCACAAACTTTACATTAATCAAGTTATTACTAATCATCTTTATGGGTTAACTCTCACTCAAATCGAACTGTGTCCATTTGCCAAATAAGTTAAACCTTCTGTGTACTGTCTTCATTAACAGCTGCTGCCAGTTGCCCATGGCAAGGTCTATCTCAGAGTTGTTTCTCCACTTTTCACACAATTCATACAGCACTAATCATCAATGATGTGTCCATACAGATTCATCACACAATGATGAATCTCAATCAGTAAAATCTGCTCAGCTGTGAGATGCTCAAATTACTAATCTACTTAACATATGGATCAAGCATTTTAAACTGCTGTAATATGTTATCTCCAGGTGAATAAAAGAAATGCAACTTTCAGAATAGTGGCAGCATATAAAAACATTTTGTGTATGATTTTTATTACCATATCACTCAACATTTTTCACAAAATAAATAGGTATTATTAGGTCGTTACAAAAGTTTTGTTGGTTTTTATATTATATTAATTTGGGGTTCATTTTTTGCATGCTTGAGGTTTATATAGATAAGTTATATATTGTTTTGTAGCGTGTGCTTTGGCATACATTTAGCAAAGCCTACCTTCTTAAAAATCATACAATGGATATTTGTTTTGGGGTTCTGAGTAAAGCATGGATAGAAATAATTTTTGTGCCATTTTGCTTCACGAGTTCAAACTGGGTCACAAAGTGAGCGAGGCAACTAGTAACATTAAGCAAGTATGGGGCGAGGACACAGTGAATGAGCACACAGTACAATGATGCTTCGCAAAGTTTCAATAGGGAGGTGAGAGGTTCGAAGATAAAAAAATAGCAGATGTCCTTCCAGCTGTGATGACTACCATCTGAAAGCCTCGGTTGAAGCCGATCCAAGAAAAACAGTGCGAGAAATTGCTCAAGAGCGTGACATAAGCCCTGAAACTGTTTCCGGCCAGGTGAAAAAGCTTGAAAAGTGAGTGCCTCACGAGTTGAATGAACAACAACAACAAAATTGTTGACTGGAAATCTGCTCTTCACTTGTCATGAGAAACAAAATCCATCACAGCTGAAAGGTACTGTCATGAATTAAATGTTGTTCATCAGAAAATTTCCCAACAGCAGCTGGCATTGTTGAATCAGAGAGGCCCAATCCTGCTCCACGACAATGCTCATCCTCATACTGCATAAGTGACTCCTCAGAAAATGAACATGTTGAGGTACAAAATTCTCACTCACCCAGACTATTTACCAGACCTTTCTCTCAACTTTTCAAGCAACTCGACAGCTTCCTTTGTATGAAATCCTCCAAACAAGCAGCAAATGAAACAGCCTTCCAACAGTTTATCAACTCCATTAATCCAGATTTTTTTTCAAAATGTTATAAATGTGCTTGCACAAGTGCACTGATTATAATGAAACTTACTTTGATTAATAAACTTCACGTTCAGAAACGATACGAAGTCTCATTGTTGCATTAAAAAGAAAAAAACCAACAAAGCTTTTGTAACAATTTGATTAAAGCTTGACTTTGGTTGGAATGTCATGCATTTGTTTTGTTTCAATCTATTCAAATCATAAACATTACCAATAACGACAAACCAAAAAAAATGTGTATAATAAATGGAAAGACACGGATTGTTTTTGTGCTCTATCCTTAACACACAAATAAACAGAATATGACAGATGCAGATTTTAAATATTAAATCATGAATAAACCAGCCTTGAAAAATGTTAGGTTGGTTCATTCACAACTTAAAAGTGAAAACATTTCTGAATGAATACTGCCCATACTTGTCCTCAACAACTGTATAATGGAAGCTTCAAAGAGAAACCATTTATCCAATTCATCATTTTTATAATCGTTCTCTGGCAGCATTTGACAATTATTTAAGTAACAGTTTAAATCAACTGAGACAAACCTGATATAGATAAGTTATTAACAAGAAATATTTTAGTTCTGGAGTAAGTAAAGTCAATTAATTTTTCAGAATTCAGTGTTCCTGTCCCTAACGATTTTCCTTTCAATACTCATTAGTAAATTTACTTTTTTAAAATTTTTTTTAGAAGTGGGTATGACATATAGGGAAGGGTCTTAATTGAGAAGCATCGATAGAGCTAAAGAAATTCAGGTAAAATCTAAAAACTACCACATGGAGGCAGCAAACCAGAACAGGAACTTTGGGTATAGGTGAGACTCACTTTGGCTTCCTGTTCTAACTTGCCCAGATCTAGCAGCAGCTTGGATTCAGTTTTCTGCAAATGTTTTGCCTTACTGATCAGTGTCTCTTGCTTGAGCTCAAGCTGAAAAATGACGAGGTGAAAACTCATGAAACCATACTTATCTTTAGGTAAGAGAAAAAAATATTCAGAAAAAAAGAGAATAGTAGTTCTTTTGAAACAACAACATTCTGCTCAAACCTACAATCAAAGATACCACAGAGTCGGTTCTGCAAGTATAGGAAAGACCCTGTTTACATTAGAAGTATAGGACTGTATTCAGTACTGTAAAGAAAAGATAAGAAAATCTAGAACAAGTTTATCCAAAACAGTTGAGTCTGCCCAGTTAAATTTGTTCACATTTGTGAAATCTAATAGACAAGTTTGAGATTAAGAAGCAGGTTGTTTCTTATTGCCCCCTCAGGCAATGTGTCAATCAGGACCAGATACGCTTTCTATGAAGAAACTAAAATAAATCACAATGGTAACAAACCTCGACCTGTAAGTCTTCCATCTCTGCTAACTTGCTCTGAAATTCATTCAACTTGCTTTGAAGTTTGTTGGTGGAACCTGCAATACAGAACAGAACATCAGCATAGCTTCTGAGGCAGCCTGACACAATCGTAACAGCATAAATAACATTGGCAGGTTTGCTTGAGAACAAAACTCATACTCTGCAAAGCCATAATTCTAACTTCCCACAACCTCAACATACTTTTACTTTACAAACAGGAGTTATGTAGAATGGAAGAAAGTTATTAACTACATTGCTTGCCACCTAGATGTCAAATACACACCTCAAATATGTAAATTTTGTCTCTAAATACATACATTTATGGCAGCTGCTAAACTAATATGGCAAGTAACTGAATTTTATCACTAGAACACAATCTGAAATGAATTCCTTATCTGCAATATATTTTCAGTGATAAAAGGAAAATGATTATTTTAAGTCAGCAGAGCAGGAAGCTTTTAAACTCTCTTTAAACAAAACCTCAGCTAGTCTGTTTTTTTTACAAAAATTTATATTGTTCCGCTTCCGGTATTTGTTCAGGTGGAGACTACTAAATAGCTACTAGCACTACTAATGCCTAACCAATAACATCTCTTATTCAGCACATGTTACACAAACTGTCAGAAAAATTATTTATCATTATACAATCCTCATCAGAAATTTTAAAATTTCAATTGTGCCACAATGAAAACACCTCTGTCCATAAAGTATGCCCACCAGTGTATGTCTGGTAATTTTACTGAAGTCTTGTGACATTTTTCTAGTAAGGAGCTCATTACAAAACTTCCACAGGTAAAGAGCTTTGGATGCAATGTAGAGGGGTTTTTTTTGAGTGGGGGGAACACTATTCAGGTTTTTAATCCAACCTCCAATCTATTTATCTCAATTTGTATAAATCAAAGCACATGAGCACCCGGTAACTACAAGTTTAGATTTCTCCACTAATGTATACATAAACCAGATGGTATCCAAACAAATAGCCAACAAAACCACCCAAAAAAGTGGATAAAAGCACAAGAAATAACCTGGAGACCAAAAACAAACAAAAAGTACCTTAAGCTCTTCAATTGCCTTTTCCAGCTGTTTCTTTTGACCAGATAATTTTTCTGAAAAGTAAATATAACAGTTTCTATTGCCACACTTTTTTTTAAAGTATGTGTGGTTTGGAGAAATTTTTGCCTGCAGTAGATAAAGCAAGTGTCCCATTTCACTTGTTAATACTAGTTTAGCTATAACATCATAGGGCAGGAGTCTTTAATTTTCACACTGGCTGTATTTGGCTGGACCTCTTAACAAGATGAGGTGGATAATGTATATGGTTAATTACCCACAAACATTTGCTATTAAAAAAATAATAATATTTACTAGCTTTGCCATCTGCTCACAAACCTTACGGGGAAGAGGAAAAGAGAAAGAAACTGCTTCTTGACAAAATAGTATTGCAGAAAATGTAAATCAAAAATTTAATTAATTTAGATTTTTGATTACTTGATATGATGAGTAGTTTTTTTCCTTCTTATTTAGAAACAACAGTAATGAAACCATTCATTTTCAGTAAACTGTTCTACAAAATATTTTACTCAAAATTGATCAATCTAATTTTGGTCTAAACCCTTCATATTTTATCTATATATTACTAAAACTCTGATCTTGTATGTATGTATGTATGTATGTTCCTGAGACTCTGTCTAAATGGTGCAAGAAAGCGCTATAACTTTATGGTCACCTTACTCGCCATCCGACTGCGGTGTGCAGTAGCAAGTTTTGTTTAAATCAGGCGACGAATAATGGAATTATTAAGACTTTTGTAATTATTACTAGCAAACCATGTGTTTGAATTTAGTGGCTGCTTTGTCCCAATCTATTGAGAACAAGGAAAGACTGATCCTAATTGGTCAAGAGCAGTGACGTAGAACGAGGAAAGGTCGATCATAATTGGTCAAGAGCAGTGATGTAGAATGCAGCTAGCAGTTATTTTGAATACAGCCTGAGTGTCCTTTGTCCTAATTTAATATACTGAAATTGATAACGAAGCCAGGCCAGGCAGATCCTAATATGGCAACAACAGTGATGCATACTGAAATCAAGAATGAGGCTACTACAGCTGCTTAAGCGAGCCCGCCAAATTATGATTTGCAGCATTTTGACTGTCTGGTGGTTGTTTTGTCTGGAGCGTGAACGTTCGGCGGTTAGGAACCACATTATGATTTGGCAGTTATTTGGACCACAGCGTGAGGTGCCTGGAGGTTATAGGCAAGTGTGCAGCAACAAGGTTTATTAAGACCTTTGTAATTGTTACTAGCAATACAGTGTGTTTTAATTTTGTGGTTGCCAAGAATGTTGTGATTAAACGCGTGCCTCATTAAACAATGACTCCTGATGTAAATGCTCAACTTTTCATAAAATTAAAGTTTGATCACTTGATAATAAGATGTTTTTTAATCTTTAGAAAAAACACTGCATGAAATATCGAGTTTCCATTCGATGAAAACTGAATCCATCTCGGGCTAGTTTCTGCTTGTGCAATCTGCACATTGCCACGTTTCCAGATGATATCTGTTAATAAACACCTGATATTTCATGCAGTGAACTCAAAGGTTTCTGAACAAATCAGATTTATAAAAGGAGGTTGAGTTTGATACAGCAAACATTACCAATGTCATTTGTTAGTTTATTGATGTTGGCTTGTATGGACAGGAGATTGTCAAGCTTTTCCTGAAAAGAAAATTATACAGAGATACTGCAGATAATGTCAAATTATTGCTGCTACAAAAATTTTTGGTCAGTGAAAAGTTCATGAGCTGACTCACCCAGGTAGGCTAATAAAAAGAGAGGGATGGATGGATGTTAAAAAGTGAGGGAAATCTGCCAAACTTATTAAAAATAGAGAAAAATCTTTATCTTTCCACAAGATCACTACAAACATGCCTATAAAATTACTTACTATTTAACCTACATTTCAAAAATCAGTTTACCATCAAGTTCTCCAATAAAATGCAGTTCTATTCAGCTCTTCTTTTGATGTTGGAGTTATTCTCAGCTGAGAGGTCATGCCAGCTATTAATAAACAAACTACTGAAAACCATCAAAATTAATTACTATATAACTTCTGGCAGCCAGTTTAGATTAGAACTCATATTGTGCAACTCCTAATATTACTGATGTGTATAAAACCCCTTTTCCTCAAATGTAAATCACATCTTTAAGTAGTTACACCCGCTTTAACAACATAACTTGACATGGTCATTAGTCACCAAATTCAATGAAACAACTGTGAGATTATAAACTACAAGAAATGTTGACAAAAGAGAATTTTGAAGACAGGAACATAAAAAGTTTGCTGAGACAATAAATTAGATCCCTCAAGTGGTGATAAAAGCTCACATAAAAAGCACCGTAGATAAATTCTCATAACAATAAATTTTATTCAGTAATTTGAGGGGTAAATAAAATAAAGTTTAGGTTCAATTCTAATCTTGCTGTAAGGGCCACGAAAGGTGTCTGTGGGAAAGAATTTACTCAAAATAATATATGGCAGCATCTGCTCACAGTATGAGGGAAAGATAGCAGAGTCAAAGTGGAGGCTTGAAACTTACCTCAACTGGCCACAACTGTTCCTATGGATTTTTCCAATTCTTTATGTTTAGCTTCGTCGGCTTCTAGATTTCTTTTAGTTGTAAAAACAAACAACACACAATCACAGGAAATCAGTTTTTTAAAAATCAGATCAGTGTTTCTACAAAGTTAAATTAAACAATATCAAAAACCATGAAAAAAATTTTTGTTTTAAATGAAAGAAAAATTAGTTTTGACTGTGCATGATAATGTTTATAACTTGTTCAGTCAATCTAATCTCTTTTCTTTCCAAGAACAGTAAAAACTACTGAAAAAACAAATGTTCATCCATCTCCCTTCCTCTATTTCTTTCTTTTTCTCTCTTCTAAAAGCATTAAAACTAGCAAAAAATATCACACATCCACTAAACAACTCACCTCACACGCCTTATGCTTGTACTCCTTCAGATATTAGATATCACGCCTGTACAACTTCACATTGGCATCCTGAAAGATGTACAAAAAAATACATTAGCATAAAAAGGGCAGAGACAGGATTAAAGTTATTACGTTTAAATTGCCTTATCCTCTAGCAAACTTAGATTTCCTCAATTTGAAAATTTAGGTAACTTTCTTAGAAATATAAAAAGTGGAAAACATTAGCATTATTATATGCAATAAGTTAAATGAAAATTGAAAGTGAGCGTAGTAAAACCAAGAGGGGCACAGGTATGTTAAGCTATACAAACAGTTAGGGTTCTAGTTCCTTGTACAAATCACTAATCAGATCCATCCTGGAGTAGGCAGACCAGACACAGAATCCTCACCACTTTGTTTCATTGAATATTCAAAGACAATTCTAATAGAATGATCTGATGTGTCAGCAGTTATAGTCAAGAAAGAGTACAAAAGTCTGGAATGTCTGGTTTGAAGTAATAGCATTTTAAGAGAGACATGACAGAAAAATTCAAAATCTTCTTCAGGTGAAAAAGCATCTATTAAAGGAATTAGCTACCTCAGGCTGATGCTCATGGTGATCATGCACAAGCAGGCGACACACCACACACAAATCAGATTGTGTTTTAAAATCTTATTTTTAACAGTTGAGTGAACACTTTCTCCACCTTAACATCTCAACTTTGAGTTACAGGCCAGTTTGACTTAACTTTTGCTAAAACAGACAGAGAGAAATAAACCAGAGCCATACCAAATTAACACATAATGGATGTCTAAAAAAAAATGAAAAAAAAAAAAATACCTTTTAATTCATAGTTGACAAAATCAGATTACTATTTACTATTAAACTAACAGTTTTGCATACTATTATACACTGGAACTTTATAATGTTTAATTTTTGTTTGAGTTCCATCTTGTATGGCTTTTTTTTTATTAAATACTAGTGCAATATTCAGTTTGGTCAGTCTCATTTTCCAGAATATTCTCTTATCTCTGCTTATGAGGCATAGGCTCAGTTTCATATATTCTTCTGTAGTTATGAGCATCTAACTATGCCATTCATTGTTGAATAGATATGTTGTTGAGTTTCTGTAAGTTGAGAACTAAAGTAGTGCTTGGCAATGAGGATTTAGACTTGTTTACAGGGAGAGGAAGCAGAAAGAAACTTATAGACACATCCAACAATCCAGCCAATTTGTTGCAGAAGGTGTTGCATCTTTGTGCAAGAAATTCCATTACTGCAATTTTAGAAATACTGTGAATCATAATCTGTGATTGTCTTATCATGGGAATCTGTTCAACAATGATTTGCTAAAAGTCTCTTCAGGAGAAGCTGGACATCAAAAGGTGTACTGAAATTGTCATGGCAGCATGCTGAGACAAATGTCATTTAAATTCAAGAAAAAACTAGAGCTCAGAAATTAAATTTAGAAAATATTAAATAAACATGTGTATTTTAAATAATACATCTTTCAAAAACAAAATAAGTCATTTTTCAAAAGTATTCTGCTAAAGGGTAGTTTTATTAAGTTTTTGTTTGATTTTAGTTTCCTAACATAAGATTTTTAAATAAGTGGATATCTTGACAATTTCTGAACCTAGTTAGACAGACATAAAAAGAAAAGAAATGAGGGTGTTACCTGCTCCTGCTTGATTTTCTGATACAGTTAAATTAACTTAACATTGTGTGGAAGCAAAATTGGCATCAAATTTATCCCTCAAGGCTTTTCCTTCACTAAGTTGCCTACAAAAAAGCAGCGAACAAAAGATTAAAGTCTATTTTAAATAATGGAGAAATTTTAAAACATAAAATTTAACAATAAATGAATATATTCATATTGATAATGATCAAATAATATTTCTTGCTTCAGAACAATCTTTTGTAAACAGATAGTCTCTGAAAATTAACTCTGTCAGAACATCTGGGTGCAAAAACTTAAAAACATTGATTTAACAGAAGTCTAAAAAAGATTGCTGTTGAAAGGGTTAAATCTCTAACAGCTGTAAACTACATTAGAAAGAATTAAAGATCTGATCCCTTTGTGGATTTAATATGGATGTAAAAGATGTCATCTTCTAAATGTTTTCTGTAAAGTAGGAACATAAACAAATGAAAGCATAAATGACAAAATTATCTGATTTGGCTAAATAATCTGTCATCCACAAACTGAAGTCAGACCTTAGTATAAAAACATTTGAAAGATTGATAGAAACATGAAAAAAATAACCAGAGTCCAAAAGAGACAGCTTTAAGACATGGTTGTTGTTACCCTTGCATTTTTATTTCTACTTAAATGTAAGTTATACAATTTTAAATTTCTGGCATAAAGAAATTGTTAAACACTTTTATCTGTATGAAAAATCCTATATTCAGACAAACTGCAGATTTTCAATTTTACCAAAATGTTTACAATATGCTTTTGTGCAAATTTAAACTTTCTAAGAAGAATTCCAATTTTGCTGAAACTGCTATTGCCATGCATTATTTCTTATCAAATTTCTCAGGTTAAAATTGCAGAGTCATGAAAACGCCTTACTTAAAAATGTTCATTCTAAAATTAACTGGTCTGCTTTGCTAGAAATGGTAAAATCTGAATAATTGTCTCTGACAAGGTTATTTAAAAAAAAACAAACAAAATAGTATTCATTCTTGTACAGCATATTTACAAAATGTTCTTCTAATTCTAACTTCCACATTAAATTATTTTTATCAAAAAAATTACAGCAGCAAATGGTTATCCATTAAAATTAGAAAATCAAGTATCTAGTGCTTTAAGTCAGTCAGATACAGTGTTTCCAAAACGTTATTTATCCTGTGCTAACCATTTTCAGGTATTTAGAGAGTTTGGCTGCAGAAACTACATGGCCTAAAACAAATTATTTTCTCAAATACTATTGAGAATAGTACTTCACATTTAAGGACAGTCCCCCACTTCAGGTCTCATGTAGTTTACTACATTAAATGTTGAGACTGTAGTTATACATAGATTACACTGATAAGACCATCTATGAGAGGTTTGTTTCTCTTTTGTCTGGTCAACCCTGATTCTGCCTCACTTAGCCATGTGGCTGGCAGTTAATAGACATAGGTAATGTCAGGATTTCAAAGTCAAAGTTAAAATTCATGGAATTTTTTCTACCCTGAATAATCACTTTTCTATTCCTTTGCTTATCAATAGTTTTTTTCCTCAACTATGATTGTTATTAATTTGTATACTTACCATTCACACACTATACATTATGTGTCCTGTCAGTCTGATTGTGAATTTCCCTTTTTTATATGTTGTGGAGTTTTGATTTGTTTTTCTGTTAACAATGGATAAATTTACACCCAAAATGCCACTGCCATCCCCTTTTTCTTTTCAGTTCTACTTAAATTTAAGATGTTTCATTCTGAATATATGTGAAGAATATAATCCAGTCATGCATGGAGCTCTGCGCAGCATCTGGCTCTTCAATTTGAGTTAATTTTCTTGAGATTTTAGTACATCATTCACAATGATGTGGAAGATACTACCTGCATGGTTTGGAAAGTAGTACGCAAGCAGATATGGAAGCATCTGAGCATTAGAAATCTGAAAGGTGAAACCATCCAGCATTAATGAGCACACACCAAAAGTGTAATGTTTTCTACAAGGGCCTAGTGCTGAAGTAGTCATTTAAAACAATTTATCCAAAATGGATTACTAATTAGTAACATCTTCAAATCATTTGTCCAAAACATTCAACTATTAGATTCTCAGTTAAGACATACTGTCTGTTTTTAACAGAAAGTTCTTTCACAAGTATTAGTTATAATAAAATTTAATTAAGTGCAATCAGTTTTTCTAACATTTAGAAAGGCAGCTGCCAATTTAAAAAAAATTAATATGAAAAAAAAATTTTATTTTCACTTACATCTGTATCGCTTAATTATTTAAAAGAAGAAATTGAATTGTAAGCATGTTCATTCATAGTTAATTAGACTTGTATTTATGGAAATGCTTTGACTTTACCTTTGGAAAAAATACACTGTTCAACATCACAATCATTACCAACATGAACATAAACAGTCCAGGTATTTTCTCTGCAAAGTTTGAATGATTCAATTCAGACTTATAAAAGTTAAACAAACCGCATTTGTATACAAGAAATTTAGAATTACTGCAGAGAATAAAGACAGGTTGTTGATTTGGGCAGGATTCAATGTCAGGCACATGGATGTAGTTATCGCATGAACTCACTGAGAAGTTTAGCAAAACTAGATTTGTTTTGACCTTTTATAAAGAAAATTAACTCGTGCTTCTTTCTCTGTAAGTTAATGTTAAAATATTTTAACATTTTATGACTATAAACCATATAGGCATCTTTAATACCCAACAACATATGTGCATTAACTGAGCAATTAATTTACCTACCAGTTTGAATCGTCCTGATGGAAGAATATCACCTTTTCCAACACTGGCTTAGAAACTACAAGAGCTGTAACCATCTAAAAATAAAATAAAATAAAGAAAAAATAAAAATATGTATGTAAAGGAATAAATTATTTATTTCTACTGTTAGTTGTATAGCTTTTAGTTATTATACCAGCTCGGGACCCAGAAAAAAAGGGAGGAGGAGGAGGAGGAGGATTTGTGTGAAAACATGACTAGTACAAACATTCCTGATCTAGTCTCACCAATGAAAAAAAAAAAAACCCCATAAATCTTCTGACTAGAAGTGAAGGAAAATCACAGAGGCCAGCAGACAAGGGGACAGAATCCCTGCTACTGGCTACAACAGTATAACAAAAGTACCACCTTGTCATCGTTCATGGTAAGCTTAACTAAATCCTAAATACAATAATAATAGTAGTAATTTAAAATGGGAGATAAACTACACCGGAGAAGTCATCCTCCCCTTGATAATTTGTACGTATAGTGTGTTTGAGCATCATCATTGGTATACACAAGGCTACATAATCTCTGCTTTACAGAACGTGTATTTTAAACACAGATGAATCAAAAAATGCAGATTTCAGAGTTGGACAAATAAACAAAAACATCATTCATTGACAGAAATTCTATATCACAATTTATACAAGCAATCATTATTTCTTTCAAAATGGTCAAGAAGGCAAAAAATCTATTATACAAAGCAACACCCATTTATGCCCTAATATGAATAAACTTGTTCTGAATAATTAAATGTAAATACTAAGAAAGTCACACAAATCATTTTTTTTTTTAAATTTAGCTTAAATTTCCCTACAACCACCTCTGTAACCTTGCTAATGCATGTTTACAAATTTAGGAAAAGAAAAGCTGAATAAAATTCCAGCACACCACAGGATTTCAAGAGCCGTACAAAATGAGTTATTAAGGGGATTTTTCTTATGCAAAAAAAAAATAAAAATAAAAATCAGTTGTGCAAGAACACTATCAAAATAAGTTTCTTGGTAAAGATGAGTCTCAAAGCAGGTTAAAATGTTTCACAAACCAAGGGCAAAATAAATTAATGGCAATGATCAATGCATTTAGCAGTTACTTCACTTGAGTAGACACAAAATTAAGTATTAATTTGATATTAATTATTATACACAATTTGTTGCTTAATCTTTCTCCCATTACCTACTTTTAAAAAAACATTCCAAAGCAAAAATTAATTTCATTACCTTGTATGGCAAAGATACTATTGTTCATTTGGATACTAACAAAGATCATTATAATAGACATGCATGATGAGCTGAGGTTGTTTCAATTATGATGATTGCTTTACATGAAATATTATTGATTCTAACCAAGTTGACTTTTGAAATCTGTGACAAAACTGCATAGTACCTCTCTGTCAATGTCACCACATTTCTGAGTAATGCTTTTATTTTCCCATCTGGTCCACAACATGTGATGATGCCATCTAGCATCTGCATTTCGACTTTCTTTGGCTGAAAAGTTGAACATTGCTGTAAAATGAAACATACCAATATCTACACAAGGGAAACAAGATTCATTGCGCACCATGATGACTGTTTCTCACAAATACATACATATCATTTTCAGGAATACTTTCATTAATAGTAAATCCATGGAAAACATACTAGATTCACTTTTCATTATTCTGTTTAATTTACATGAATAATTCAAATGAAATGTTGCTAGCAATTCACATACCTTAAAACGTATACAGTAGTCATGACCAAGCACAATTAATATAAATTCACCTCAAATGGTTCTTTACATTGCATGGCCCTAACCCAATCGGTGGGAATGTCTACCTGATAGGATACAATCTTCAGGCTTTGCTATATTATTACAGCAAAATCTTTAAATGCTGAATTCAGAAAGGTGTCCAGATTTTCTTATGTTCATGTAGAAGTAATTTTTATCCAGATCTATTACGATTTCTTTTTACATCAACAGAACTTTGATTTTGCAAGATTTTAATTTGATAATCACAGCAGACGGTACATGGGCTTATTAGGTCATATTTTAAATTGTAGTCAGTCAGTACAGTACAGTACAGTACATTGTATTATTGTATTTCTGCATTATCATCCACCAAAATTTTGTGTAACATCTACAAAAAATCATCATCTTGTAGGAAATTGGACAGTGACTGAAGTCAGTAGCGTATAGTATTTCTCAACTAGAAGCTCGCTGAAGGATATTTCTAAATTTAGGGAGATCAGTTTAAAATTATTCCTCTGACAGACAATGAAATTGGCCCCTTGTGGTGACTTCGCCATTGAGAAGCCATTGTTTTATTAGATTAACCTCGCTGTTGTGGCCGACTACTTAGAGCCAGTGAGTGCACTTACAGCCTCATAAAACTGGTTTTCAAAGTCGGAGCCCTAACCCAACAACTGTCTCGCTCTTCCATCGCCCGAAGAAGCTTTAATTCATCTCCTCTCACCGGTCTTCCCCCCGACAGGTGTCCGACTGTACCGAGGAGCTCCAGAGCACGAGACACCAGACACCCAGTCACAGTCACTACCCGCTCTCCTAGTCGTCATTTAACATCATCATCTAATTACTCCGTTATTTAATTTCAGAAACCAACGAGATAATCTTCTTGTAAGGAAAGACAGACAAACCTGAATAGAAAGAGACAGACACACACACATATCTCTCTTCATTCCATCGCTAGTCCCACCATCCGAGCAGACTACCTCTCACCTGAACTTGGCGCCATTTCCGAGCGGGAGACATCCCTGCGAAATGTGTCCTCTAAATGATATTTGTCCTATTTTGAAGGTAATTTTAAGTCAGAATGTTATTAATGATGGCTTAAAATATACATACATTTAAACCAAAATATTAATCATTTAATTTACCGACATCCGAGGTCAGCCTTAAACTTTATGTTCAATCCACATTTCGTTCCAAAATCATTTTGGCTAAAACCCTGTAGCTCCAGCACACGGGGGGACCGTTCGTTGTACCAGGAATTAGGCGACGGGAAACAGAACATCTTAATGCATTAAAACAGTTTCTTTTTTTTGTTTGCAAATATCAGTCTTCAGTGTCATTGTAGAGGGAATAGAGACTGATTCTGCTGAACCGAAACGATGGCGGCGGCAACGACAATTACATAGCTGTAAAACGAGACAATAATAATAATAGTAATGTAGGTGCTGCGAAGTCGCAGTGCTTGGTGGTTGGATGTGGTTAGTGTTGGGGGTTAGGGGTCGTAGGGTTACGTAGGGTAAGTTATGCCATAGTGGTAGTTAGTGTGGGTAGGTTAGTGGGAGACAGGTTTTTATGTTTTTGAGAAAGTTGTGGTGTCGTTCGTTCGTCGATCTCGTATCCGGTTCTTGTTTACGAGCGGCATCGTAAGCGGGGGGGAGGGCCGATCGAAAGCAAAGGGTTAATCGATGGCCGCGTCCAACGACATCGACCCCGAGTCGATCCGTCCCACAGGGTCGCAGCCACGAACCTTTTCGCAGTGGGTGGTTTTCGTAGAAACCCCGACGGTCACGCGCAAACGTTCCCCACGCTCGATATCGATCCCGATCGAAGCCTTGAATGCGTAGAATCGATAGCCCCGTTCGAGACTCATCCAACGAGACCGACCGCGACTCGATAGGACGAACCCTCGCGGACAAAAAGAATTGTCCGTCCCGGGGGTGGGGGAGGTTGTACCGTATCGTCGTTTAGCGTCGTTATCGTAAATGCCGAACGAAGGGAACATACCATCCTGGTCGAGATGGATCGATATCGGATCGATGGTTGTGATGAATCGATGGCGGCGGAAACGGCGCGTGCAACGACACCGACGCCGAGTCGATCCCACGCACCCTCGAGGAATGGCGAACCTTTCCGCAGCGGGGGGGGTGGGGCCGCCGTAAGTTCCGAACGCGCGGAAACGTTCCCCACGGGCGAGATCGATCGTTACCAAAGGGTTAATCGTGATGAATCGGTGGCGGAATCAACGGCGGTTCTAACGACACCGACGGGGACTCGATGTCACCACCCACCCACCTACGCGGAGAAAAAATTTTCCGTCCCGGGGGGGGGGGGAGGGGGGGGGGGGGTGGGGTTGGTGCCCTCGAATTCTGAAATTTGCGTAATATGATTTCAACTTTTCTCGATGAAGACGTTCTGGTGGGGTTAGGGTTAAGGGTTAGGTTTGGTTTAAATGTACATGATTAACAATTAGAGTGTCGTCCTGCTCAACTAGACTTACAGATATCTAAGGAGATTTGATTATGGATGGGGTGGAAAGCTATTGTGGCAAATCTTTTATTATGTCCAGGGGGTAGGGTTAGTCTCCCGGGTCAGGGGTCTGGGTCCGTTCTCCATGATCGCTAGCACTCTCTTAAGGAACCCATTACCAGACTGACTTTTGGCCTATCGGAGGCACACCAAACCTCTCTAGACCTAATCAAATCCCACATATTAATGAAGAGCTACACATGCGCCGTTGAACAAACATGGTGACTCTAGTTTCAACGATTACCTCCGCTGGCTAGGTTACCTCCCAACCCATCTACTAATTCCAGTATTTCCCTAGATCGAAAATATTCTCCATGATCCTGGGCAGCTTGTTCAAGTTATGAAATACCTGCAAGGACGTGCAATCCATCCCTGCTTCTGTTAAAAAATAAATAAATATAATTCTTAATGCAGGTGTTAGCTCTACATCTACATACCAACAAATATTTGTTTCACACATACATCTTCAAACAATGTTTAGAAATAAAACATCTTCATTTTAAACCAATTGTAGTACATAATGATATAATATTTATTGAATTATGAGACCAAAAGCCCAGAGAAATGACCCTGGTTTAAAATAAATAAATAAAAGAATGGGGATACAGGGGATACATTCATCATCTCCAAATCAGTCATTTCTAGAAAAATTCTTGAAAACTATTCATCCTTAAGTAAAAACTCCTAATTTTAAATTCTAGTGCTTGTATAGACTGTGATATAATAGATAAGAAATATTACAAAATACTTTGTTTAAAAAACAAGAGTTTTTCAAAATACTATCAAGTTTTAAATTCTCAGTATTAATATTTATTACATATTCCTTTTATAAAATAAGCAGTTTCTTCTACCCTTTGTAAATAAAACCAAATCACAATATTCCTTAAAAACAGGGTGGGTGAGTAAGTAGGAGGTATATTACTTATCTATTATAAAATTTGCTGCTAAAATAAAGCTAGTTAGGGTTAAGGTTTTGTGCATATCAATTTTGACTGTTAGGATATTTAATTTTTACGGGAAATGTTACAAAAAGTTAGCCATACTTAGGAATGATTCTTTAAGGTGGAAAACTATTGGTAGGATAATGGCCAGCAGTCACAGGTCCATGTAACAGTGGCTAAATGTAAACAGAAGTGTAGCTTCTTAGCTATGGAGACAATTTCAAGTGCTTGGAGATATTGTCTAAAGTTTAGTTTTTAGGTTAACCATGGTACCCAACCTCAGCAGGTGATCATTAATGCATCTTTTTTGACTCAGCAAAACAGAACTTAAACAATAATCCAACTTTCTTTTGCTCTCTCTGTGACAACAGAGATATTGGAAAGGCACTCCATGGTATGTATCACCTTAACTTGTTGACATAAACAGCTATTGAACTGGTGGTATAAGAATTAAGCATATCACTGATTTTTATGGAAAGCTGCGTCCACCTTATCAGTGTTTTCATCAGTGGTGGCATTGCTGGGATTTTCTGGTTGATCTTCCAATATTCATGTTCAGTCATTTTTAAACACACATCGAGTTACTGAGATCTTGGCCTGAAAACAAAGTTTAATGATGCAGAGATTATAAAAGACTGCATGGCAGCTGTTTGCAATGCTCTGTTTCAGAATTTCTTGAAGAGTAAACAGATAAATGAAGAAACATGGAAACTGCACTTGTCTGATACCATTTGTACTAGGAGAACAGATGATCTTTTATATGACTATTTTCTACAATAATTGATGAATTGAGAAAATGCATATTTTTTAGCGTGACCATGCACACAACTCAATAGATTTGATATCAGTTTCATGATCAATTTTGTTTGTGTGATATTGTACAAATAAGGGAGTTGTAAAAGAAGAATTTCTAAGGATGATTCCAATAACAGGTCAGACATAAGTGATTGAATACTTGTAAACACTGAAGACATTTTTTGAAAACCACAAACCTTACTGAAATAAACTGATAGCCATGTGCAGGGCTAAAAAAACATGGCAACCCAAAAGAATCCACTTAGAAACAAACTATCCTTTCTGATGACAATCAATGACACCAATAGTGGAAAACCACAATCAGGCTAATATGAGAGTCCTATGAAAACCTGAGTAAGCCCACACAAACCATTATCTTACATATTATACACCACTAAAAGATTCAATAAAGCAATATACTGTGGATTTATTAACTCAAACAGCAACACCACCACAATTTCACGAATCACATTATTAGTTAAAAAATAAGTGGCAATGCAGGATAAGCAGAAATGATGTGTGCACGAGCCACAGAAAATACAAGATGAGAGGAGATCCAAATAGTGAAGGGTTTACTGTCAAAAAAAAGGAAGACCCGTGGAATCAAGTCCAGCTTTTGATAGGGACAGTAGACTGAATCTGTACTGGCATGGCCTTAGGGCAGGGGTGCCCGTTCTTAAGTGGCCCGCCGGGAATTCTAAAACTACAATGGGTTATGGCCCCATCGTCTCTGACGACAGTAAATTTATTATATCAATCAAACCGAGCAAAGAACAACAGTTATTCGTTATTCAAAATGTTTTTTAAGAACGTGTGACTATCCATGAAGGATGCGTTCATTACTTCACTCGGATCATATTTTTTCTCTCAAATCTTTCCTCAATTTTCCCACAAACAGAGAAGTATTTATTAGTATTATAGCCGCCTGTCTCCCACGGCGGGCACTCCTCCCTGTCGCATCACTGGCGTCGGCGGCCCCACCCGCGGCTTCCTGTCGCCCTGATGGAAGCGCGGACCGGACAATACACGATGGCGACGGGAGCCGGAACTCGGCTGTTACTGCAGTGGGACTGACGTAACTAACCCTAACCCATCGGCTAAAGGACTCGGACCTCGACCGGACGCTCACCAGCCAGAGGCGTAGCAAGGGTTCTCAGCGCCCGGGGGCCAAGACTCTTTTGGCGCCCCCCACCTCTGAAATGTTTTGATTATTTGCCCACTTAATGACAATCACAAAGAATTAATCACCGTCTCATAAAGAGCTGATTTAAAGTCACAATATCACAACTGCAAACGAAACATGCCATCATCTAAAAATGTGGTGAAGCTTTCTTAAAATGGAATTAATGACTTGCAGCAAGAAAAACTTAAAAATGAGCTACTTTACTTGACTTTTAGAAAATACTCCCCAAAAAAGCATTTCCAAATTATTCACCTTTTATTTATATATCTCTCTCTGTGTTTAGTCAACTGAAGTTCATTTAAAATAATATTAAATATGGCCTGCCAATGAACATTTAGATCAACTCCTTAGATTAACTGTATCCAGAAGCAGTCTGATTTTAAAAACAATACTACAGAAGTTAGATGTTTTCTCTCTGCTTCAAAATAGTAATTATATTGTTCTAGCTCAAACTTTCTTTTCTATTTTAATCATATTTTAATTAGTTTTCTTTTGCATTTTACACAATGTATTATAATATGCTAAGATATATTTAAAAAATGAAGCATTTATCTAACAGTAATAGACTTTATCACACCTGTGGCCTTATTAAACATTTTACACTCTGAAGTGGGCTTTGATCATTTCTAATGAATACCACTGGGTTAGAATAACATGAAGTACATCAAAATTCTATTCCTGGCAAAAGAAACTGTTTTCTTGACTGCATCATCTCTAAATTTAATAAATAAAGTCATATCTAGTATTGGGCAAGCTCAGGGTAACATTTTCTTGTAACTCTTACTGCTAACCTTTGTTTTAAAAGCTCTATTAGGTAGTTAGAATTGTTCCAGCTCTATTGCCTATGTGCCATAATCCATAAGTGAGAGGATGGTGATCCAAGCTTCATTCTTCATAGAGAGATGATCCAATTAGAGCTGTGCTCCACAGATCATGAGGATGCCATTAAACCAAATATCAGCTGCTATCTACTTTGTTCAATCACCAAAAAGGAAGCAAAACATTGGGGCATGGCCCACAAACACTACCAGGACAGGCAAAAGTTCTTTCTGGAGGCAGACATAATTGACAGTTTCTTTCCATCAATCAATCACTCTCAAAAAAAGTGAATGGCCCCTCATCTATGTTAAGAATATCAAAGACAAGAATGCAGAATCCACCAAACATTGAGGATAAATAGAAGATCAGGAAAGGCTGATGCAACTCTAAAACCCCAAGTTGAATTGTGCTTTACTGGAAATGATAAACAGCAAAACCCAGAGATGTTATCTAAACAACACTAATCAAACAAACATGATTACCGATTGTAAGATGCTTCTGTTATGTCTCATGGCCTGTGATCCATGAGAATAGAAAGTTTTAGTTCTGTTAAGACAGTATTCCAAAACAAAATTTCAACCATATCATCAAACTTCTTTTTATCTTTTTTTTTTTACCAATAATAATTTCAGGTTTCACTTTCTGTATTTTCTATTGTATATGTCAAATATTCTAAATATCAGAAAATTAGGAAGTTCATTGATATACGAGTTAAACCAGACTATAGATCAAAAATAAGAGAAACACTTATCTACTGATTTTCATAAAAATAAGCTGATTCATATTATGCTGTTCATTGGCTATGAGTTCAAATACAGTGTGAAAGTTAATAAAAACAATTAAAATAACTGTAATAACAATGAAATAGAAATAACATATTTGTATATTATTATAAAATAAACAAATAAATGTGGTTGTGGTTTACTGAATAAAAAACGAAAGCACCCTACAAAGAAAATAATAAAGAAGATCACAGTGACAGAGTAAGTTTTGCTGGTTAAAAGATAGATAAGTAAATCTCCGAAAATGAATATTAAGAACTAAATAGAATTGAGTCTGACTAAAATTTAGTTTCTACCATCAGAAATATGGAGTTTTTTTCATAGACAAAATTAGTACTGTTGTTGTAAATGTGGCTAATTGATTTCCTTTTCAAACAACAGATAAATTTTAATTTGGTTTGGTTGTATTGAATTTATCCTCTTTCATCCTGCTCAGCCATAGGTTGAAGTTTATGCAGCACATTAACCAATGATTGTTTTTGAAGTAGATAATCACAAAGGCTAATATATAGTATAGCAAATGTAAAGCTTAAGATTACTTTTAATTAAAATTGACCTGCAGAGACTCTGGCCTTTGTAGCTATTTTGTCTACTAGAATTATAAGTGTTCAGTTCAACCAGATGGTAATAAGTTGAACTTGACTTCTAAGTTCCTTTTATACATTTTTTTTTCTAATAGAGCAATACATTTCTCATGGGCTTTCTTTAAATGAACATTGAAAACACAAATTGATGAGAGCACTTGGGGGAATGAAATTGAATAAAGATCAGTTACATGTTTGTTTTTTTTACAATTTTTATAAGAAGAAAAAAAAATTGAACTGAAAAAGGTCAGGATCTTGATTTAAAAATACTATGCCACAAATGAATAATATAAGATAAAATAAAAATTTTTTTTACCTATTTTGATTGGATCTGTTTTAGGGAATTTACCTCCTAAGCATCTCTATTAATGGTTTAATTGAATAGTCTTATGACATAATCCAACCAAAAGAGTTATCCAGAGTTAGTGAAATTTGTTATGAGCATACAGAATAAATAAAGGGGACTGAATATTGAAAAATTATTTTACCATCTTTAGGTGCAATAGCCACTTTGTTTCAGAGAGGACTAGCTTACTCTAATGGACAAAAAGCTGAAAGGATTTATGTGGGCTTGAAGATATTACAGCTAGAAATATAAAACAAACTAAAATTAGTAGTAAGTATTTAATTAATGGTGTTTGTAAGTGTAGAAAGATGAAAAATAGATTGGTAGAAGTTTAATACTTGGATCTGATTCACCATTTTAAGATGTGCCCATTCCATCAGTATTTTTAATTTTGAAATGGAAAGACCACTGATACAGAAAGATATGGTAGAAAACTATAGAGGTAATTTTTTGAGATACTTTCCCAGTCAGTGCTTAACAAATAGAATGTTTTAAATTTAGATTCAGTTTAAATAAAAAAAAAACATGGTACACATTGGACTTGGCAAAAAGCTGATTAAAATTTATATTATTTAGATTTTCCATCACCAACTAATTTTTAAAAATATTTTAAACAAAAAACTGCTTATGCAATTTAATAAAATTTTATCACATTTCAAATTCAATATAAAATGTTATTTGTGTTCAGTTATGTTTAGAATTTATTTCTGAATTTGCTAAAAGTATGAAAGAAACTGTTATTAAAGAATAAATTAGAAGTTATAGATAAAAAGTAGAAAATTTAGTGTTATTGCTCTTAAAATAAATGAGGGAAAATTAAGATCATTTGTAGTGAGAGAGATTCAGGATCATTAAGAGTTAATAAAAGTGAGAGAGAGAAAAACAAACACTAAAATGATTCATTTACTTCGCATTGCTATTTTTGTCTTGCTTTCATGTGGTGTAACAATTAGCAGGGTTGGTCTATTTTTTTTCTTTTTTACTTTGTAAATAATCACCAGAGTTGCTACTTAATTTTGATTATTAAATGAGTAAATAAGTTTTTTTTCATTCAGAAAGATGATTCATCAGTATCTTCAACTTTATACGCATCAAACTTTTAAAAGTGAGATGTTTCCAGTTTAAGGACTGGATATTTAAATTATTTGAAATTATAAACAATTATTAATGTCTGAATTTGAATGTTAGGCTATACTTTTTTCACAAAAGCTCTTAAATTATAATGCAGAAACATCAACTTTTTACCATTTTCTGGATTGAGGTGATTTCTTGTTGGATTACATATATCTATCTACCAGTGCTAAAAATTCATTAACTGTGTATAAAAAACTGGAGGTGCACTAGGAAACAGACACAGTCCCAGATTCCATACTTTCTCCACTAAGGTTCATTGTCATTACGAGCTAAATAACTGCTCATAAATACAGTACATATATCTAAAAGCTAAGAAATATTACTTCAAAAAATTCCCTTTTCCACCCTAGAAGATTTAGGTAATCAATTAATGACATTTTCACACAATGAACTCCACCCAGTGGAATCCTAATAAAACTAGGAGTTCATTTAAATTGTCACATAGTGAAAAGTAAGAAAACCTATTAAGCTTCACAGATTTAAATGTTCTGTGTTTACACAAATATGCATTCTTAACTCATGGAGAAAAGGTGAAATAAGGAGACAGGACTATTATGGTATGGGGGGTCCAATCTTTCACGGTATAAATACAGAATTGGTATTCATCAAAGAACATCACAATTCTGCCAGGTATGTTGCTATTTTACAAGCATACATGCCTCATATGACCAATTTGGAAGAGAACTCAAGACAATCAGCTTTTTACCCTGGGTATCCCAAAATCATGACATAAATCCAGTTGAGATCTGTGGCAGCTTCTGGATTACCAGCTAAAAAGCAAACCAACCATGTCCTGGTAGCTTGATGGAATTAAAGAAAGCTCTCTCTCAATGGAGGGGAACTGGGACCAGATGGTGATACAAAATCTTCCTAATTCACAGGTAAACAGGGTATAGACTTCTTGTGCTGTGGAAAGTAGCTTGGCTGAGTATCAGCATAAAGAATTCCACTCTGTCGCTTATATTTATTTACTGTTTTCCACAAAAAGCTAACATGTTTGAATAACAGGTGACACATTTGAAAACAATTTCATAAGTGGATGTTGCATATAGGTAGTTTACTATTATTATTATTATTATTATTATTAATGTTTTTTCCAAGGGTAAAAAAGTTTTACTCCATTTTATTTTTTACAAATTTTGATATAAGATGAGTCCATCATGGCACCCAACCTTTGTTAAAATTTTGCCACACATTTAATTAACATAGTTGTGGTCCTTACAACAGTCAGTTCTATGCAGTTATTCAGCTCTGTCAGTAAAGATGTAGGACAGGTTGACCTTTTTCTTAGTGGAGAAGCATATTTTATTTTATCAAAACGTGAGAAGAAAAAAAGAAAGAGATTTGCTGCTTTTAATTTGTAATTTCTTCATATAATTTTCATTATTGTGATTTTAAATTTATTTGTATAAAGAACCATATCTTCATGTTGTTTTCAATTATCCCTAGTATGGTCATTACTCCTGACTGAGTGATATAGAGGGGGCAATTCACTGTTGGACACAGAATAGTTTGAAGGGAAGTCTCCAAAAAAAATAATAATAATAATAATTTGGATTGGGCTTTTAAAAAATGATTATTTGTCTATAGAGGTGAAAAATTATACAGTAATACCTCAATTTAATGGACCCCCATCAAACGGACACAGTCTGGTGCACCAGCAAAAATTTGTGTAGAACTGTGTGAAAAAGGTTTTCATCTGGCGCCTTTTGCGCATGCGTCTGTAAACGTCAGGATTAAATGGACTCCTGATATCAACGGACACCCTTCCTATTAGTCCATTAAATCGAGGTTTCACTGCACGTGCTTCACACTTGAGACACGTTTGGTTTCAAAAAAGCGATCCACCAGCAGGTATTTTCTTTGCACGTTTGTGATACAGGTACTAAACTAGTCTGGAATTACTGTGTTTTAACAGTTTTAGTCAGATGACTTTTAAAACTTGTTTCTGTTCAGTGGTGATAATAGAATTAACTAGGATGCCCACTTTCTACTATCAAACGTAGTTGCAAACAACATTTTGTCTTTGAATTCTATATTATTCATTGCATGTTCAGATTATGGTTTACTTTAAATATTAACTGTTAATAGTTGATATGGAAACAAATAATTATTCTTAAAACAAATTAAATAGTTCATCTCCATTTTTCTGAAGAATTCTTTTGTTGTTTTGAAAGTTAGGAAGGGCTGCAGGGATATCAAAATTGTAATTATTTATTTATGCTGTTACAGTGACATGGTTTGAAACTGGGGTCAGCTTTTTGTTCTTTTTTAGTCTAGTTTTTGCATTCACTAGGAAAAGCCACAAAACTTGAATATTGCCATGGGTACAAACTGGGTATTGGTAATTATTTGGAAAAAGAAAATAATGCTAAATGCCTATACAATTTGTAATTATTTTCTGCCCTTATAACCATGTAAACAAAATTTTATTCCATTGTGGTTTAAAAATAAAAAGCAAGTAATGTTGGTTAAAATTTCATCTACAGAAAGTGTACAAAATTCTTTGTAAAAATTACTGAAGATTAATGTTAAGTGATGGTGTTCTGTCATGCCTTTGATACACCAATACCACCTACCATATGCAATTAATTATTACGATTTTAAATTTATTTGTATAAAGAACTTTAGGGATAATTGCAAACAATATAAGAATATTATGGTCATTACTCCTGACTGACAGCTATATAGGGGGCAATTCTCTGTTAGACAGAATAGTTTGAAGGGAAGTCTCCAATAATAATAATAAATAATAATAATAATAATAATAATATAATAATAATTTGGATTGGGCTTTTAAAAAGTGATTATTGTCTATAGAGATGAAAAATTATACAGTAATATCTTGATTTAATGGACCCCCATCCAGGGCCTGCCTTAGGAGCTGTGGGGCCCAATTGGGAACATTTTTGGTGGGGCCCAGGTTCACAGCCAAGGTCTGTTTTAGTGAAATGATTTATTAAAACTTTTAATTGTATTTTTTGTTTAGAAAAAAACATTCAAAATGTAATTGATCAGCATTGTTGGAAACAAATTGTCTTTTTTGGATTTCAAAAAACTGCATTTTCTTATAAAAAAAGTTATCTTTCTCGCTTTTTTCTCTGCAATGTCTTTTAGTAGTGGGATTGGTTAGTGGGACTGGGTTACCTTACTTTATCCTTCACAAAGCCACCCAGTGGCCACTCCCATCCCTTAACCTCCAACTGACCAACGGTCCAACTGAACCGCTTTTACTGTTTTAGTATATTATCCATTAATCTATATTATCTGTTTTATTATGATAACTGAATAAAAGATGCAAATAAACAAATACATTTTTATTGATAGAAACTTAACAAAGGATGCAGACCCGGCGGGAGAAACAGAGTCGTGGACGGGCATTAAATTTTCTCGGGGGCGCAAAAGGTTTTTAAACGTAAAATAAGAAAAATCATAACAGAAAGACATTGTATCCCCCGGCGAGGTCTCCAGGCCTCTGCGGTAACTTACACTTGCATCACCGGCCCCCGACAACTTCCTGTCGCTCGCTCCGCCACCCTGATAGAAACACGGACAATACACGACGGGGGCCGGCCGGAACTCGAACTGTTACCGCACTAAGACTGACACATTTGAGCCGCGATCCCGTTGGCTAAAACACTCGGACCACGGTGCCTGTGGTCAGGGGCGTAGCTAGCGTTTGTGCCCCCAGGCGGTCGTAGAATTTGCCGCCCTCTAAATAACGTAGAATTTCAAAACCTCCAAAAAATTCATTTTTTATTTTATTTATTTATTGAAAAAAAAGTACTATTAGAAAATAAAAATTATCAAATATATAATGAGAAAATATTGATATTCAATTCAAAATTAATTAGAAGTGACTCACTTCAAGTGAGCAAATTTCTTTTACAGCAAATTTTAGAAAAACTTTCTTCCTTTCAAAAAACTACCATTAAAAATTGAACGAAAAATTCAGGAAAAAAATATATCTGGAAAAATAGAACGAAAAAATACATTATATATGTAACATACTGTCTGTCCTGAACTGAATTTGACAAACGCGCACTCGGACCAAAAAAGCCGCCCCCCTAAAACCGTGCCGCCCCTATTAGCTACGCCCCTGCCTGTGGTCAGACAGACGGCACGCTACAAGGACTGGACAGTGGCATAGTACCCTGCTCGGCTTTAGGCCAACTTGGGCCCAACAAACTGGTGCAGGTGGCTACCCACAATGCCCTCCCATGCCTGAAACTATAGCTAATAATAAACATCTCCATTAGTAGACATTGAACATACAAAAAACCTGGAAATTGAGAAGTAGGTATACGCCGCATCCCCCCATTTCCACCACTGGATATATAGATAGTTTACCCTAGCGCGGGGCCCAATTGGCTTAAAGCCGGCCCTGCCAATGTTTGTCGGCGTCTCACCCTTTCTCCATCGTTATTGTTTTCTCTACTCTAATGCATCACCAGCACTCGCATCAGAT